>CM033465.1:8721537-9049037 GCA_019425755.1 Amaranthus cruentus | reverse complement strand
CAGATTTATTAATAAAAAATTTAAAATACGAAAGATCTATTCGGACATCAACTTTATAGTTTGCATGGTGAAATTCGTTGTTTCTAAGCTTTGAAACCAACACGTCTATGCCTTGGTCTAGCTCAGAAAAAATAAATGTATTTGAGTCTACGTGTAGGATTTTTGACCCAAACATGACCAAAACACAACTATGGACTTGCTAGATCCAAACCTGACCTAGGATCGACCTATAACTTAATTCATAATTATATGTGTCTAGATCTAGAGACTTGTGGCTATTTTTTTGGTTAATTTTTAACCTATTTAAGACAGGGTAAATTTGAAATCTTTCAAAAATAAAGACAAAATTGAATTTTACATTTCACTGTGTAATTTTAAAAGTAAATTATCCTAATAAGTTTACTAACCCTTTATAATTTGAAGTAAAATAAAAGGGTTTAAATTTATAACCTATTTTTGTAAGAGACCATCTCTCTGTTAGACGACCTCAATACAAAAAATTTATATGCTAATAATTAGATTATTTAGTTGATATATGATGAATGTCTAGTAAAAAAAATGCACTACCACAAACAATCCACAAGTAGGATATAGAAGCATATATAAATATGGTAATGGCCTAATGGGCATCTTAGGTTGACATTCATATACCTCCTCACTCCTCCACAATCCATATATTCACAATAAATTAATACCAATTAAATTCTTCAATTTATAAAATTTCACTTCTTTTTTTATTTTATGTGAGTAAATAATTTTACAACCATACAATTCTAAATCCTACTCAGCAAGCAACAAGTCAAGACAAAGCTTGCCAAAAGAACATCACAATGACACCATGGAAAAGATTATAAAATAAAAATTTAAAACTAAAAAGGAATCCTATATGATAATGCTTTGCTGGCAGTCCACTAATCAAGGGCCCAAATTTAGTGCCAGCATAGATGCTGATTTAGATTTCTTTTTCTTTTTCATATTTTTTTTTATTTTTTCGTTATTATTATAAAAGTATTCTATTCTATAGAAAGAAACTTTATAAGAAGTTGGTAGGTAATAAAACAACAAATTAAACACTCACACTATTCGAACGCAAAAAGTTAGTTTGTGAAAAATATATATTCTAGACTTGATATTACTTGAATTAATCTAGAAAACGATGCAATTTTTGATACAGTTAGTCTCTTGAGAGATCGTCTTTTTGAAAAACATATGTCAAGTTCAGCCCATTAATAAATCAATGCCTGCCTACCATATTCTTAATGTCTACTTACATTATTTTTAATACTTACTTATCATATTCTTAATACCTACTTTTAATATCTTACATATCTACTTATATCAATTGTAATATCTACTTAAAATATTTTAAAAAAATTACAAGTCAGCCCAATTAAAAATGATACCTAAACATGTTTTAGGGTGACCTACCCAAAGAAAATATACACCCTTTTTATGTTTTATTTTAATTTTAATTTTAATTTTAATTTAATTTAATTTTTTATTTTCACCCTTCAATGATTGGACCTCCTCTTTTCTCTCCATTAATAAAAGGAGATCAACCCCCTTCAATTTACTCCCCCTTCCTTCTCTCTTCTCCAATTTTCTCTCTCTAAATCCCAATTCCTCTCTCTAAAAATCTCTCTAAACCCTATTCAATCTCATCAAAGCCAATAAAAAAACTACTAATTGTTTGAAGGTTTAATCTTTATCTACCTACAATCATCAATTGAAGTAAGCTTTGAATTCTTTGACAGAATCCCAGTGTTTAATTTTAATATTTTTTGGATTAAAAAGGTTGGATTTTATGATGCTTTTTGTGTTTTTAAACTATAATAATTCACTTTTCAACCAAACCCATTAAATTTCTTGATAAAGTTTACAGTACAAAGCTCCAATTTCAATTTACATTTTACAAAATTATCAACCCATTTTTTATTTTCTATGAAGATGATTGACTGTATTTTTTATTTTATTTTTACCATCATGTATTATTTCTTTCTTGCTTTTAAATGGAGTTTATTCACTAATTATCATCTGGGTTTTTCATTTCATACTTGATTTCAATAAAAAGAAAGTAAAAATTGATTATTTAAATTAAAGTTAGGGAAAATTTGACATAAGTATTCCAAATTTCACCCTTCCAATTAAAAAAAAATCCCACCTTATTAAATTTGAGGATTATTTCTGTTTTCTTCATGTGGGTGTTTCATTTCTCACTTGATTTCAATAGATAAGAAAGTAATAATCTTGATTATTTATACTAATTTAGGGAAAATTTGAATTAGTTTTCCAAATTTTCACCCTTCTCGTTTAAAAAAATCCCACCTTTTTATTAAATTTAAGGATTATTTGTGATTTCTTCATGTGGGCTTTTCATTTTACACTTAATTTCAATAGAAAAGAAAGTAAAAATCTTGACTATTTAAATTAAATTTTAGGGAAAATTTGACATACCTGTTCCAATTTTCACCCTTCTAATTAAAAAAAAAATCCCATTTTTTTTTTATTAAATTTAGGGATTATTTCTGATTTCTTCATGTGTTTTTAATTTCACACTTAATTTCAATTGGAAAAAAGTACTATTAATTAATTAATCTTAATTAAATTTGAGTTAATTTTAATAATTTGATATTAATTTATTGCTATTCTTTTTTTCAGGAATTAAAAATATGTCAACAATTATGAGTGAATCAATAGTAGTAACAACAACCCAACAAGATTCATCATCATTAGGAGCATCAATTCAATCACAAAATGAAGTTCAATTTATAAAATGTGAATGTTGTGGTTTAATTGAGGAATGTACCCTTGCTTATATTGAGAGGATCCGACAAGGTTATATGGGTAAATGGGTATGTGGGCTTTGCTCCGAAGCTGTTAAAAATGAGGTTATTCGATCCGAAAAGCTTATTAGTACCGAAGAAGCTTTAAATCGCCTTAGAAGTTTCCGATCATCTTCCCCGCCGGCGGGTGGTGATCCGACGGTCCATCTTATCTCGGCGATGCGTCATATACTCCGTCGGAGCTTTGATTGTCCACGGGGCGGGCTTCGGTCTACACCTGGTAGCCCGACCCGGGAATCATTGGATCAGAGACGGGCTGTTCTTGCTAGATCCGAAAGTTGCTTTGCGGATCTTTGAGATAATGGGTATTAATTAGAATGAGGAATATTATGACATGAAATTATGGATTGTGTGATATAAGAAAATGTTGGTGATTTTCTTGTAAAATTGTACAAAATTTTGAGGCATTAATGGGTGAAAATTTGGACTAGCAAAGAGTTTTAAAGTAAAGGGAAAAAGGATTAATAAATGAAATTATAATAAAAGAGGAAATTTGGTGGTGGAAGAAATGGGAAAGATGATGATGAGGGAGTTAGGATTGATGATTTGTTTAGGAAGAAATGACATAATTTCCTATTGAAGCAATTACAATCCTCTCTTCCCAAATTGTAAATTTTGTTTCATGCAAAATTTTGTGTAAATAGTTGAAGTATAAATATGTATGACTACAATAAAATTATTTTTGGTTATGAATAATTTTGTTTCATTTAAGAATTATGCTAAGAATAGATGGAAGTTTAAATGACAAGTCATTGTTGACATTTGGGATGATAGACGTGTAATGCATGTTTAATAACGTATCCGCTTTATTTGGGACGTGTATGAATATGAATTTGGTGGATAGTAGGTGGATATGGGTATTAAAAATCTTACCTATTATGGTGGTGGATAGGTGGTGGATATGAGGTTTTACCTTCTATAAATCCACTTATTTATCCCCACACCCAAGGGATTAAAACTTGTTAAAATTTTCAGCTGGTCTCTTGAGAGTCCGTCTTTTTGAGAAGCGTATCTCAAGTCCAGCCCATTAAAGATAATTAATGCCTACTTAAAGTATTATTAATGCCTATTTACATTAAAGTTAATGCTTACTTACCGTATCCTTAATGCCTATTTTCATTATCTTAAATATCTACTTACATTATCTTAATGCCTACTTATAATATTTTAAAAAATATATTTTAATGTCTATTTTCATTATCTTATAATATCTTAATGCCTACTAGAGAAGTAAAGAAGGCTCGTGATGAAGAATCTTAGTATCAAAAGAGCTAACCACTGCCAGTGTTTCTTCATCGTAGACTCCATTACCCTCTAACATTAATTCAAGTGCATCTACTTCATGTTTCAAAGCTAACTTGAGACGACACTCCTCATGAAAGATGTTGGGATCGACAATGATGGACTCAAGCTCTGTGTATGGTGAATGCATTAAGGTAGATGAGGAAACAAACTCATAAGTGATATTAGGAGATTCAATAGCATCAGACACAAAAAGCCCTACTTCATTAAAATCGATAAACAAGTTGTCAATTACAAAAAACAAAAAAACAAAACTAACAAATTTTCATTAGGTGAATCATCTATATTCTCACTAATATGACTCTTATAAGACAAAAATTAACGTCTTTATTGCTATCTAAACATGAATATATAATTTTGATTTTTTGCTCCAAAGCTTGACCACAAAGACTCAAAAAATCACAATTATTAAGTTTATCACTTCGTTCCATAGGAAAACATGACTCATCCAATTACCACTTGAAGAAGGGGGATCATCATGTTCAATTGTCTCACCATTGATTCTCTTTATATATGTAAATCATTTGATCTAGAAGTGTTTTGAGATCGAACAAAAGATGTTGAATTCTCTTCTATTATCGTCCATAATTCAAATAGAGATTTTTGAAAATGTTTATCCTTTAAATATTGAGCTACATATTGCAAAATAAATTCCAACAATAATTTTCATCCATGTCAAGTAACATATCATTGTTCATATATATAATCGGCTAGACTTCATGACTCGGGGTTCATCCCCTCAATAATCACATGGCTTAATTTTTAATAATAGTACATGTAACCACAAGAATACAAGTAGTCCACATAGCTTTAAGATCTAGAAATTAATTGTGGAATATTTCAGCTTGTAATTGAGGAATATTAAAAATAGCCATAGACAAGGAAAAAAAAAATAAAAAATAAAAAAATAGAGTGGTAGGGAGCATAACTACTATGTAACTAAGAGAAAGCAAAAGAAAAATCAACTTTAGCGTCTCCGGCCGCCTCAGCCGTCGCGCCTATAGCCCCCACCCTATATTTAAATATAATACTTTATATAATTTTTGTAAATTTTTATTATAAATTATTGATAATTAATTAAAGATATTAATTATATTATATTACAATTTATGGTTTAAACAAAATGTATAATTAAATTTGTAAAGATTTTTGGAGTATATGACACGGACTTGAAGTGAGTGTGAGACGTGTATAAGGTGGGTATTGTCAAGGAACCAACTTAACCAAACTGATGGTTGAGGACCCATAATATAGTATATACTTTAACACACTCCCTCACACGAGAGCCTATTGGGTTAGAAGTGTGGATGCAGCACAGAACCTCCTCATACATGGCGCAAAATATTCCACTTTAAATGAGGGGTGGTTGAGATTCGAACCCGTGGCCTCTTGTCACGTTGACTTCTAATACCATGTCAAGGAACCAAGTCAATCAAAAGCTTAAGCTGATGGTTGAGGCCCCATAATATGTTATATACTCTAACAGGTATACCCATTATACCCATGATAAATATACATAATTGAAAATAATGAGTGAGAATTTGCATATTCAGGTGGGCAGACATGTGTGTAAAAAATTTAGATAGAGGGCATATGCATATAAGAGCATTACTTTTCTAAAACAGTTATTTCAATCCAAATTATATATTTTCTGTGTTCCACGATGGAGCATCTGCATGTGGAGTATAAGGTTTAAAGTTCGACCCCTACTAAGTGTCAGTTGGGGGTTTCTTGACTGCGCTTATCTCTCTTTACTCCCTCCTTGGGGGAACGGGTATGATTTTTGTCCGCATCTTTCAAGAAAAAGAAAAGCCCTCCACCCGGACCTTGTCTTGTGCGAAATACTGAGAGTATCCTTTTTTTTCATGATGCTTGTTGCACTTTCTTTATTTAATTGTTTTAAATTATTAGCTACAGTGATGGAGTCATAGGGCCCCAATCAAATGGGCTACGTCAAGGAGCCCAAAGTCTAACACAACAGACAAGAGCCTCTTCCGACTCACTTCTAGAGATGAAATTACCAAATTATCCTGAATGACCAAACGCCAATCAGTTTGTACTATAAATACCCTCTTTACTACCAAATCAAGTATGTACCCCAACCATAATCCTCTCAACCACTGTAGCATTCGATCCTCGTTTCACGTTTAGAGTTTCGACCACTGACTAGAGCGTTGAAGGAGCTTTCCGAAAAAAACAGCTCCGGACAAGTAACTCTGTTCGTTTTACGGGGTCAGTAGCAAAATCCATTTACTCTATCACAAGGAGCAGAACCCCTTCTCTTGAAATCTTCCCCTTCCATATCAAGTTTTATATCAGTTTCTTACTAGAAACAATTACATGACTATTTTGAGCAAAAAGTAACT
Organism: Amaranthus cruentus; assembly: GCA_019425755.1. Taxonomy (NCBI): domain Eukaryota; kingdom Viridiplantae; phylum Streptophyta; class Magnoliopsida; order Caryophyllales; family Amaranthaceae; genus Amaranthus; species Amaranthus cruentus. The sequence continues at coordinate 9,042,526 of CM033465.1, read as the reverse complement.
ATATAAATGTATTATTTGCCCTTTCTTTTTCCAACCTTTTACCTCGTTAACTTTTACATTATCTCTTACGGGGTTATATTAAAGTACTTCTAACACAGACATATTCATTTCTTAATAGAACAAAAGAAGTATATATCTAAAATACTAGTGAATTGTAAAAGAGGATGTAGACAATTACTTCTTCCGTTCCATAATACTTGCTACATTTAACTTTTTTACGCAATTCAATGTACTATTTTGTTCATTTATATGTCGAACTATACACATTTAAAAATTATAAAAAGTTTATATTATTAAAGTATGCGATTAGACGATTCAAAAACAAGATCCCACTTGACAATATTATTACTTACATATTAGTCGCAGTGTATAAAATAAGCTTAAACGATGAATAATGCCCAAAAACAAAATGTAGCAAGTATTTCGAAACGGAGAAAGTATTACTCGTCATTGAATTGCAACCATGTTTTGTAGCATAAGATAATCTTTATTTGTATTTGTGACCAATAGGATGTCGATACAGTTGTAAAGATGGTGATGGTTATTTGTTCTTTATGGATATTGCCTATTGGATATATATCAACACTTTCATTTGGTACTACTATTGCGGGGATGCCGTCGTTATTAGAACATAACAACAAATTTTGTGGTTGCTATTCACATTATATTGTGCTTCCCGAAATGAGGAAAATATTTTTTTTTTTTTTTTTTTTAAATTTTATTTTATTACTTTAGTATGTAAGTTAATTTTGCATTTGCAAAGATTACAACAAATATCCAACTTGCAACTCAATTTAGTTGTTGTATTTCATTATGCACATTTGTCGTACTAGCTCAATATTAAATATCTCTAATTATGCATCATTGAAAATTATAAAAAAACTAATACTTCTATTATGGAAATTTATATTGAAAATTTGAAATGAAACAAACAAGATATTACTAATTGACTATGCGTTTGTATATAAAATATAGCGTATATTATACATGGGCTAAGTCCAGTACAAAAGCCTCATATGTTAATCCTAGAGTCTCAGTGTCTCACTGTATACTTGTGGGGTAAGGAAAAGTCGCTGATTTTGCCTCCTTTGGCAGTATTAGTTTTTCTCTTTCTAAACACTACTACTACATCATATAACTGATATGTGGGTACTAATTTGGGCGTAGCATTGTCCCTAGGAACCACCCCAGGGTTCTCTTTCTAAATACTCCCTTTTCTTCTCATTTCACAACTTTGAACTTTCTATTCTAATTTATTTTACTTATTTTACATCCTTCTTTTTTGGCAATGATTTCACTCTCATTGTTTTTTTAATTTCAGCCGCAAACTCATAACTATTGATCACACGTATTATAGATAACTATTGATCACACGTATTAACCACTCATTTGTATCTTGCATTAGTATCGTGCATTTGCTTTTTGTCTCATTCTCCAACCCATTTTTCATTTTCACTAAATCTCTCTCATTTTGCAATAGGTACAAAACATAAGGTTATTAGGATCGAGATTCTACCAAGAATCGTTGAGGGGGTAGGATCGAAATCGGTAGAATCGGATGTAGGATTGTGTGATCCTACAAATATGCACTCATGTGCTTTAGATTACTGATTATCAATTATATTTGTTCTGTTTTTAAGTTTTAAGGTGTAAATTAGAACTTATTTGACTCATTTATTAAATTCTTGAAAACAAAAATATTTATAACAATCATTTTTAAACAACAAATTAAGAAAAATATGAATTTTATAAAGATATTGATATAATTATTTTAATTATATATTCATACTTAAGTGAAATATATATTATATGAAAATATATTACGATTGAAACTACTCATGTAGGATCGGATCGTTAGATCTTAGGATCGTAGAATCGTGTTATGATCCTACCACCTATATTCTTAACTTTAGTAGGATCGCACATATTAAGATCCTACATACGATCCGGATCGATCACCTAATTTTGGATCGTAGATTGTAGATTCCTAGATCAGAATCGAGTTTCTGATAACTATGTGTGGTATTAGGTGGTAATGGAAATTTGTAAACAAAAAAACTTTTTTGTGATCAAAGTTACATTACCATGAGAATAATATGGAACAAGCCGTTAGGGGTAGGGGTGTTCAAAATCGGGTACCGGGTCGACCCGAATCCGAAAATCCGGGTACCCGTTTTTTCGGGTACCTAAAATTGTGATCCAGTTTTGTTAGAATGTTTTTTTATTTTTTATTTTTTTGTCGTTTTGTCGTTCAACTATATGTTTGTTTATCTCTATTTTTACTCCAAATATGTTTTCATATAAAATTCAAATACAAACTCTCAAAAAATGTTTAACTTAATTAGTCATAAAAGATTAATTAAGAAAATGAAAGAATAATATTTTTGTTCATGGGTTTAAGTAAGAATAATTATAAAATTCAAATACTAACTCTCCAAAAATATTCAATCAAAGGTTACCTTAAGAGATATCATGATCATTTTATTTACGAAAAAAATAATAATTAAATAAAACCGAATACCGGATACCCGATTTCCAAAAAGTCGGGACCCGAATAAGGTATTCGGTTTCAAAACAGGGTGTAAGCTTATGTTAAAAAAATACTAAAATTGAAAAAAATGCTTAAGTCGGAAAATAATAACAAAAGCCATAACATTGAAATTAGGGATGTTTAATCGGGTCATCGGATCAATTTATGAGTTATGTGTTTTGAATTTGTTTAAAATTAGGTCTTGTGTCCACATAATTTTTACATAATTTTAAGTTGAAGTTAAAATTTGGTCAAATTAAGTTCAATTATAAAATTGAGTAAATATCGGTGATCAGAACTATTTTGAACCCTTTTAATTGAATAAAATATATACAAGTCTATTTGGTACAAGAGGTGCAAAAAACAATGAAGTGGGATCATGTTAATCTTTGGTACAAGACAACCAAATATTAAACGTTGTATTGTCTTAAATCAGAAAATATTGATATCAGCATATGTCTCGCCCAAATGCAACATGCGGGGACTCACCACTAACACAAATTCTTCCTATAGACCCTCTATGCTACATCATAGACGGGTAAATATGGGCTAACCCATTTTGCAAAATAAGTACTTGAGTAGTTATTAGGCTTATTTTTAAATTTAAAATCATTAGGCTGGACTATTGGAAGAGGCGTCTTTGCCATAGACGGTCTCTCAGGAGACCTTCTGCACCACTAAAGGTGTTCAACAGGACGGTCCGACTCAAGGATCAAGAATTAAGGGTGAAGTCAAATTTTACGAGTCATTTGCAGGGCGGATCACTAATGGGGCGGATTAATATTAAGCTTTACTATACAAGGTCTTAAAAGGGCCATTAAAGAGTCATAACAAGATCGGGACATAACAATTAATAATTACAATTTCACCCTCGCTCCTTATTCTCATGCCGAAGGTTTTACTGACCTCAACCTCCTTATCTCTTTAATAAGGTCATGATATAGCGTCATTTAACCCTCTATAAACTTTGATTACGATTTCTATGAGTGAGATACACTGCTTATGATAATGATGATGACCATGGTTATCAGAATTTCGATCCCGAACAACGATTCTACGATCCGACAATCCAAAATTAGGCGACCGATCCAGATCGTAGGTAGGATCTTAATGTTGGTAGAATCGTACGATCCTACATAGCTCCTGGAATTAAGTGGTAGGATCATAACACGATTGTACGATCCTATGATCTTACGATCCGATCCCACAAGGGTAATTTCAATCGTACAAAAATTTCATATAATCTAGATGTTACTTATGTATATATGTATTATCTAAACAATTATATCAATATGACTAATATTCAAGTTTTTCTTGATTCACATTTTAAAAATGATTATTAAAGGTATTCTTATACAAACAAATAAGTGTTAATTTAAACCTTAAAACTTAAAAAAAGAAGAAGAACAATTGAAAATTAGTTATTTAAAGCATATTAATGCATATTTGTAGGATCACACGATCCTACGATCCGATTCTACCGATTTCGATCATACCACTTCAACGATCCTATGTAAAATCCCGATCCTAACAAACTTGACTACATCTTCCCATGGTAATGCATTGAAATCAGAGACAAACCCAAGATTTGAAGGGTGGGATTACATAATTTAAACTCTCTTTAGGTCGATGCAACATTACAAATTTTTCAAGCATGGTTTTTAGGAATTCATAATCCAAAAATATAGAGAGTGAATATTTAATAAGTACAAATTTGATTAGCACAAAAACATCATAAATAAAATTAATCAAATTAACACAAAAACAACACATTATACTTATTCATTACTTAATAATTCTGGTTATATACATAACAAAAAGTTATAAAAAGTGAGTATAATAATCATGCATTCAGACGAATCATACAATAACTAATTTGACTATATTTTAACATTATGATTAATAATAAAATACAAAGTAGAGTTTTTTTGTTACGAATGCAAAGTAAGAGTTAGTTGTGAGTAGTGCATTGCGTTGAGGCTAATTTATGAGAATGTAGTACTATTAAAATAAATTAAATTGAAATAAAAATTATAAATCTATTTGATAGCAGCTTAGTTAGCCAAGAAGATCATTACAAACATTAATTAGTGATCAGTGATTCCACTTAATAAATTGCCATGAGTTCCATTTTATAAAGGTAAACTACAATCATTTTGATGGGGATGGGGTTGCATAAGGTTACAATCTAGCTCTGCTAATCATTGGAATGAGTTTTAAGAAGAAAATGAAATGATTGAAGTTGGACAAGTATAATCATCAAGATAGTCAAAAGATTTTTCAATTAAAATTACACTAGTTTTTCATTCTCATTACCACTGTTTATTATCATATACCAAACAGACAGTAATAGTAACATATTGAGAAGGAAAAATATCACTATTAGTAGCAATCTCAAAAACACCAAATTTATCTATCTATTTATCTTCTATACATATTACTAAAGCAAAATACGCTTACATCAGCAAAACTAAAAGCTGATGAGGTGTCTAACTTCTAAGTAAATTTTTTGCTTCAATTGCTTATGATGTTGTCATAAATTTTAAACTATAAATTTACTTATGATTAAATATTAGGCTTAAATGTAAAGATTTAAATACCAAACTCTTCGAAAATTGTGGAAGATATTATTTATATGTACTTCTCACACCTTTTTAAACGTGTTTAAACTTACATATACCATCAATTGATCAAGCATAGAAACATGCAAAATAAGAAGCTTCGTGAGTCGTGAGAGATTATGCTTTGAGTTATTTAATACCCAAATAAGTTGCTTCATAATCGGTAATAAATAATAATAAATAATGAGAATGAGAATGAGAATGAGAATTAGAATGATTTATAGTGTAACTTTTCGTAATATGTAAATTATACCAAACGACCTGTTTCGTAATCGGTATTAAATGGTGGGAGCTAGCTATAGTGAGAATTATTTATAGTGTAAATTTTCATAATATGTATAATGTCATTCCCAATATTTCATTACCATCTAATACCACATGTTCAAATGGTAATGCACTAAAATGAGTTTTGTGAAGAAAATGAGATTGTCGTATATTCATGACTATTAAACCTGTCAAAAGATATTCGTATTAAAATTACCCGAACTTTGTAACCATATAATCATGGTTATTAGAATCACGATTCTAACGATCCTACAATCCTAAATTAGGCGACCGATCCGGATCGTAGGTAGGATCTTAATGTCGGTAGAATCGTACGATCTTACATAGGTCCAGGATTTAAGTAGTAGGATCATAATACGATTTTACGATCCTACGATCTTACGATCCTACGATCTTACGATCCGATCCTATAAGGGTAGTTTCAATCGTAAAAAAAATTATATAATCCAGATTTTACTTATGTATATATATGTAGCTAGATATCTAAACACTTATATTAATATGTCTAAAATTCAAGTTTTTCTTGATTCGCATCTTAAAAATGATTATTAAAAGTATTCTTTTACAAAACTTATTAATTGAATGCAAATAAGTATAAATTTAAACTTTAAAACTACAAAAAGGAACAAATACAATTGAAAATCAGTTATCTAAAGCATATTAATGCATCTTTGTAGGATCACACGATCCTACGATCCGATTCTACCGATTTCGATCCTACCTCCTCAACGATCCTACGTAGAATCCCGATCAACGGGCCAAAGAAAACAAAACTTAATGGGCACTAAAAGGATCAACTGGGTCAAACCAGGATCCGGAAATGACAAAAGACTGATAAATCAAACAAGAAAATAATTGTTGTATTGTATGTATAGAGCAAATAATTCCAAACCCTAACTTCCTATTATTTTTGTGACAAAGACTTGAGCTTTGTTCAATGCTTCAAGTCAAATGTATCAGACTGAAGATAGCATTAATATTGTAACAAAAGTGCTCACTTTTTAGGTTTTAATTATTATTATTGTTATTATTATTATTATTATCCATTGCCACTTTTAAAAAAGCAAATCGTGGTGTCACGAGATTTCTCTTTCGATGCCACTCGTAATAATTTCTACTCAGTCTATCCTGATAGGATTGAAGCAAAGAGAAAGCAAGTACTTCCTCCGTTTCATAATACTTGCTATCACAACAACATGTCACATTCGGTAGCAAGTATTATGGAACAGAGGAAGTAGTTTTTAAGAAAAAAGTAGATAATGATAATAAATAAATTGAGAGAGAATGAATTGTGAGGAAAAAATTAAAAGAGAACTAAAATGAATGTATGTGATTAAAAAAAAGTGGTGGGTCATCGTGCAAAAGTAGAAATGATGCAAATTAAGTGGGACGGACGAAAATGACAAATAATAAAAAAAGTGAACGTATTGTGAAACAACAAAAAAGGTAATAATAACAAATATAATAAAACGGAGGAAGTAACTAAGTTGGTTTGGGCATGTTAACTATTTCTAGAGTTTAAATAGTTGTTGGTTTAATAAGATTAGAATATTACTGTTTAGCAAAGTAACCGTTTTAATAGAATTTAATGATAAGTGTAGTTGTTTTCAAAATATTACAATTTATAAGGTTATAAAATCAAAAGTAAATGTCTTAATGAAGTTTTACATTTTGTCTTTAATTTTTCCAACAAAATTACTCCTTTATTTTTTTAAACTTGCTATATGATGCAATTTGAAAGAAAAGTTTTAGGGTATTGTTGGTGGTAAACGTTTTATAAGGTCGAAAATGGTCGATCCTCCTCGAAAGCAAATTGTTGTACACAAATTTTTGTGAAAGACCAACTCTAATTGGGTGGTCCATAAAGGAAAATATAGAATAAGAGTAGGAATTAAACTCTAATGAACTAGGTTTGAGAGGTGGTTCTCAAATTGTATTATTATTTTGATGAAAATGTGTAGCAAATTATTTTGAATTATTATAGGTTATTTCGGTTTGATTTAATGAGTAAAGATATTCTCTGAGTGAAAGAATAGTATCGTTTTCAATGGTCATTAAAAATAATGAGATTGACGTAGACTTTGAGTGTATATTTTTTCATTAATGAAATAAGATTTTCATATATAATGACCACTATTGGAAAAAAACTTATTTATATCTTACTAAAATTATCACTGCATTCGTTTCTTTTCTAATGTCTAATTTGCTTTTTGGTGACTATTCATCAAGCAATTTAATTTTATATTTTATTCTTAATCCATACATTAAAACATAGTCAAACGATATCTATTTTGTTTGATTCATCTCAACATAAAATTTAATACTTCTTCCGTTCCATAATTCTCACTACATTTTAATGGCAGTACTATTTATCTTCTATCTTGTTTAGGTAATTCCGACTTATGCATAATAAATATATAGTCGTATGGGATCTTGTTTTATTCATTTTGGATTATCTAGTTTTTTAATATGAAATTTTTATAATTTTTCGTTCAGTGAAAATAAAGATATTTAATATCAAAATATATACTACCTCCTATTCATCTAAAATGTCCCATTTACTTTTGGGACATTATTCATCTATCACTCTTAAATTGCATTTTATTTTTAATCAATAAGTTAAAACATAGTCATGTGAGATCTTATTTGATTTGTTTTATTGTAAAGATTATTTATATCAACTTTTTATAATTTTTAATTATACATAACTTAATATATTAAAGATCGAATAAGTGCATTGGATAAAGTGTTTAAAGTAAATGAGACATTTTAGATGAATAGGAGGAAGTATTAAATTACGTGTAAAAAGAAAAGGAAAAAGTACTAATTTTGTGCAATGATAAACTTGGAAAAAAGTAAATTAGACTTTTAAAATAAAAAAGGGATTAGTAGTTTTGGTAACAAACAAAGAACCACTAATTTGCTTATAAAATCATGATCACTCCATGTCACTAACAAAAGTTACGAGTATCATTTGACTATAATAGAAAATAGTGCATGATCCTATAATTCCATAAACAATAATTCATAATCAATAATCGTGATTTGTAAATAACCATAAAAGACAAAAATAATATCAATAAAATAAATAAAATTAAAAAAATTTAATTAAATCTACAAAACTCTCACCCTATCAAATCCCACCACATAAGGGTGATTTGCTAATTTCACAAATCACTGTTATTTACTAAGACTTCCTCTTCCGTAAAGGAGGTCTTCATTTCCCGTGTTTCGAGCACTTTAGTCACTACTTTTTGTCATAAGATTTCGGCATGCATAAGTCTATAAAAATTATTCTCCTCATAATAACCTAAATATTTTGTTAATTAACTTTTGCATAAATATTTGAATAAAAAACCAAATTGAGAATAACCACTCTGTGCTATAATATTTGCTATGAGAATAAAATTTCTCAAAAAATGGATAATAGAAAACATAAAGTTTAGATGAGATGAAAAAATAAATTAATTATATGAGTGAGAATAAAAGAAATAGTGTAGGTAGTAATTATGAACCGACTCATATCGAATTAGACCTAACTCGAAATTAAACCGACGTCAAACTAGCTCGACCCAAAATTGACAAGACTGAAAGTGATCTAACCTGCAAACCGCCATTCTGACTGTTTTGACTAGTCTACACACAACTATAAATAGTTGTCTAATTGGCCAAATCACTAATGCACTCTTTTCAAATTGTTAAAACCAAGTTAAATATCTTTAAAAATTAAATTAATTGTAATTAAGTTTAATTCTGAAAATAAAATAAAATAATTAATTAATGATAAAAATGAATTTTATTTAAAATAATTAATCAATTACAAAATTTGAATTAAAATTAAAAAAATGCATAATGTAAAAATGAAATAAATTCAAGATAAAATTTAAATCAAAAGGTCATCTATGATCAAAGCCCATTAAAATTCATTCAGCTTCTCTTGTATGAAAAGGTCTCTTACAAGAATTTGTTAATTAATTTATTAACTTGGCTACAATGACAATGCTTTATGATTTATTAGGCTAGGCACTGCTTTGAGATTTGAGAGACTCGAGATAAAACATTGAACCTGTAATTTACTTACTACATACATTTTTATAGGCTAAACTATTAATAATATTATTAAAGTGTCAATTATCTAATTTATTTAAGGATTATTTACCAACTACAGCCTCTAAGTTTACTCAATTTCAAATAAACAGTCGCAAACTTTGTTTTTTACCAACTACAGCCTCCAACTTAACAAACATGACATCGTGACAACCAAAACACCCCATTTTAACCCTTTTTTTGGCTGTTTTGGCTGTCTCGATGTCATGTTTGGTAAGTTAGAGGTTTTAGTTGGTAAAAAACAAAGTTTACGGCTGTTTATTTGAAATTGAGTAAACTTAGAAGCTGTAGTTGGTAAATGATACTTTATTTAATAGACCTTGGGCACAAACCCCTTATAGTGCTTGCCATATATGACTATAATTAAAAAACAAATTTCACCATTATAAATTTTTATTAAAACTTCAATATTTGCATCAACATTAATTCTCGTAAGAGACGGTCTCACCGTAAAACGTCTCTCATATAACGGTTGAATAGCTAAATAATAAAAACTTTTAGCTAATAGTCTTCTTGTTTTAAGAACGTCTCACCGTGAAACAGTTTTATCTAAGAGGGGTTCTTGGATCAATGAAAAGTTTAAGCATCATATTAAAACAGTAACAAAGGTACGTGTTATAGTTTTTGACCTTTGCCTTGACCTAATCAATGATACGTTGATTCACTAATTTGTTTTCATTACTCCAATTTGATTGTTTTAATTATTCAAAGTTACTGTTTTGGGTCATGGATTTTCATATAAGCTAGTTAATTAGCCGTAAGGAAATTAAATACTACCCCTTTCAAATTAATTACAAGTTACAACATTATAAATATTGCATTATTTACTATTATTTTCTTTAATTTGTGTTAGTTTTTAACTTATAAGATAAAAATAGTCAAGTGAAATTTTATTTGATTTTCTTAATGCAAATATTATTATAAATTTATTTTATAAATTTTTATCACACATAATTAGAGATATTAAGGATTTTTGGAAAGAGGTAATAGAGTTTCACTCTCTCACTAAATTTAATTTTTTGAATTTAGTACTAGTGATTTGTTTAAATGGTTCTCCATACAAAAAAAATTAATTAATAAGAATATAAAAATATATGTATTATTTTTTTTAATTCGTTTCTTTGATAGAAGATTATCAAGTTAATTAATGAAAGTAAATGGAGATAATATAATAATAAAAAGATTATTAGAGAAAAATTGTATTTCTACAAATTTGATGGAAGAAATATAAAATAAATAAAAACTTCTTACCAAAAAATTACACGAGTTAGTCTAGTTGTAGAAAACAATATATGAATTCGATTTTTATTAATTTTTCCCTTAATCACCTTTTAACTAGGAAAAATTACCGTGAACAATACGAATTTTCACTGATTTCCCTATAATAATACAAACTTTCGATTAATCCTGGATAATACAAACTTTGATGAGAATTTCCCTTAGCATAATTTGTTGGTAACCTACAATTGTAGGTCAACATGCCAAAAAAAAGGAAAATACAAAAGAAAAAAAATTTAAAATGCAATAAAAAAGAAAAAAAGTAAGAAAATTAACTCCCCACCTTCTCCTATTTTTTTAGTGCATTTTTATTTTTCTTACTTTTTTATTGCATTTTTAATTTTTGTTTTTTTTTTTGTATTTTCCTTTTTTTTTTTGCTAAGTTGACCTATAATTGTAGGTTACCAACAAGTTAAGAATGCTATAGGAAAATCCACATCAAAGTTGGTATTATTCAGGATTAATCGAAAGTTCGTATTATTGTAGGAAAATCAGTGAAAGTTCGTATTATTCAAGGTAATTTTTCCTTTTAACTATAGGGGATTTTCTAAATTAACCTGGTAAAAAAACTTAAAAAAACCATATTACCGTTTTATTTTTTCTTAAAAAAACACTTATCTACCAAAAATGAAAAATAAGAAGACAAATTCTCTTAAAATAATTTCTTGAAATCAAACACTTAATTTTCTATGGAGTAAGAAATTGAATTATTGATGATGGGTTTGCACTTTATCCAATTCACACCCACTTGCATTTGTAGATTTGTACTAAATTCATTGATTTGTCATAAAAATAGGAAAAAATTGTTTCTAAAAAGTCACCATCTGCAAATAAAGAGTCAACGTTTCATTTATTTAATAAAAATAACCTTTGTTTTACTTTTGCAAATAAAGAGTCAATGTTTTATTTATTCAATAAATTTAGAGTTGAAAACTTAACTGCTATTCCTTTATTTGTATTAAATTTATTGATTTGTCATAAAAATAATTTAAATAAACTGTGAATATAGAAATTAAAGGAATGGAGGACTATAATAATTTCATCCTATTATTCTCCAACTTGTGCAACTTCACTTGTATTTCCATAAACTACCAAACCTATCTTATCTATTAAGTACAAATCATTGATCAAATTCCCCAAGGTTCTTTATGTTTCCATTTGCATCCATCATTTTCTAATTTAAAGAATAAGGCATAATTCACCAATAACTTGCATCTTATATTACAATAAGTTTTGTTTGTGATCGTGTCATCATGAGACGAGTATTAGAATATATAATATATCATGGGGTTTTAATCAAAAGTTAAGCTTTATTATAGTATATAATATATCATAAGGCCTTAACCATCAGCTTAAACTTTTGGTTGAGTGAGTTCTTTGACATGGTATCAGAAGCTTTGTTAGTTCCTTGACAACGAGTTCTTATAACTAACTTATTTCTTTAATTGTTCACTTTAAAATTGTAAGTAATCACTTTAAAATTATTATTAATTACTAGGAATATAAAAAAATATTCACATTAAACCTATAATTTAATCATTTTAAGGATATAAGTAATACCATTAAGATAATAAGTGTATATGAATCACCATAATTGGAAAAAAAAAATAATTTCACAAAAATTAGTCATATCAAATAACTATAGGGCAATAAATCTCTTATTCATACCCAGGTTAGGATTAGTCGAAGACCCAATTTTTAAACCTCCTTTTACCTTATTTAAACCTCACTTTAGTTATTCAATCTTTACTTTGTAGAATTCACCCACCCCATAGTCCATATGTAAAATCACGTAAGGTTTATTTGGAAATCTTAAATTCATTTAAAAATATAAAATGGATTAAAATTAAATGTTTGTGACATAGTTACATTTAAATTTGGGCGAATTTCAACTTATTCTAAAAATAGTTTAAGTTGACAACTTGAGAATGATTACTGGGTCAAACCTTATTATTCTCAAAATTCGAAATCAACAATCATTTCCTCTCTTATATATGATTTTGTAATTGAAATTCATAATTTAAAATGAACTATTTATCCACAAACACAACCGTGATGATATCAATATGTTTTCCTCCAAAATTAAAAAGAATCATGCAAAAGATACTATGTTAATATAAATGATTGATTATTGAAACAAAGGGAGCATATAAGATGAACAGATCAGAACAAATGAGATGATTGGCCACAAATTATTGTACGAAGAGGTTTCACTATGACATATGTTTCGTACATGGGTTAAATACCTAAATTATTATAAATTGTGTGAATATAAGTCCTTTATTTTGAGATCGTCCCATGAAAAGACAAAATTAGTTGAAATTTCTGTTATTTGTTTTAATTGTATTGAATATGAAAACTTGAAATTGTAAGCACGGTAAATGAGATAATGCCTACTATAAACTTCTAGAAATTGAAACTTACAATTACATAAATGACTTGAAACAAAACTAATCCAAAACCGAAGATAAATTTAGACGTACAATACTATCTTCGGAAACTTAATACCAAATTGGGGTACAATCTAGTTTTCCAAAGCGTTATCTCGCTTATTTGGTGCTTAGGCTTAAAAACTTGGAATATACTTTTGAGATACAACAGTTTGCAATCAAATATAGGCGCTATATACTTGATTAATGTGACGAAGAAAAGATTATATTGAGCATAGTTAGAATTAAAATAATAAAAATAGCTAATTTCCTTCACTTTTTGATTACTTGTAGAGGATAGAAAAGAGAAGGGATCTAGGGTACTAATCAAACCCTTAAATTAGACCTCCTTATATAGGAGTAGGAGTAAACACTTCACTAACCCCATGATCCCCACTTCGCCAAGTCATTTAATGACTAATTAGTCGGAGTTACTTAGGGTTAAAATAACCCTAACCGCCAAGAACCCATGACCTAGCAACATAGAGTCAAAAGCCGACTCGGCGTTCCGTTGGGCTAATATAAAGCCGAGCCATAAATAAGTTCTAAAATTAACGTAATATTCAAATAGAAAAGGTCGACTCGACTTTTTTATGGAATCCCCTCGAGTCGGCTTAAGTTGTTGTTTCAGATATTGATGTCCGCACTTAAAGTCGAATCGACTTTTGCCCTTGTAGACCAAAAGTCACACGACTCGAGTTTTGGTTTTTTTCTTCCATTTTTGTCGCGTTGTTTTTGACTTAACTTTGGACTTAGGGAACCTTTTGTCCCAACTTTGCCATGAACCTTTTACTAATTATACCTAAATTTTAGTAAAATCATCATACTTTAAACTTTTACTTAAAACCTTTATCCTCTCAATTATCCTACAATTTCAACTTGGGCCTTGTTTTGCAATTTGTTAGGTTTCCATTTTGTTCAAGAAGACTTTCAATGCTTCATCTCTTCACAAATTCTTGTATGAGACGTTTTTACTGTGAAACGCGTCTTATACATGAGTTGAACAATCCAATCATACAAAGCATTTATATATTTACTCCTTATTTTGAGGTTTTCTCATCAAAAAACGATCTCTCACAAGTCAAACTTTCATCTTTACGGGTGACGTAGTGCCTTTTTGTTATCAATTTTTGTTTCCAATTTTAATTTTTTGAAAACTATAAATCAAAAATAGGAACTAGAAAAATGATTTTCACTTTTAATTACCCGTTTTAAAATTATCATATTGCTAATAAATTTAACCTTTTGTCATCATAAATATATATTATATGACAAAAAATAAAAAAACAAACAATAACCACAAAGTATACCGATGGTTGCAATCCAAATTTCCAAATAGCAGTTTATTAGAAAATTTGAAATAAATAAGATTAATTATAAAAAAAAAGTATAAAATAAGAGCGAAAACAACTTATTTCCAAATGTAAGCGCCTTCAGCCCTAGAGCTCAGGTTCGGTAATGTTAACAGAGGCAAACTGATCAAAAAAAGTTGTTCTCACTTACTAAATGCGAACAAAGGAAAACCTAGTCAAACAAGGTTAACCCTCTGTTCGCAATTATTAACTGCGAACAGAGGGTAACCGGTCAAAAAAAGTCAAACAGGTTGTTGTTTGACTTTTTTGACTTGTTCAACCCTCTATTCGCAGTTAGTAACTGCGAATAATACTAAACCTAAGCTCTGAGGCCGTAGGCCCTTATAAATGAAAATAAGTTCATTTCACTCTTATTTTATGCTTTTTTTTGATAATTAATTTCATCTATTTCAAATTTTCGGTTTAATAAGTGACAATTTTTGTTTATTTGGTCAAAGTCCATTTCTATTAGCAAGGATGTGCAAATCTCACATAACTGTAACCATGAATCCATGACACATTATAATGAAATACAACAAAAAGTTTTTGGTGCTTATTTATAGGTGGAAGAACACGGGTGAAGCAAAGAGTATTTTAGTTTTATTTACTTTTTATTTTTAGAAAATTGATGTGTTTGTATCATTTAAATATAAACACAATACAAAAAATTACTGCTATATTTTCTAGTACTTACCAAAAAATATAGACACAAACCATCAAAATAATAAACAAATAGCAAATTAACTAAAATGTTAATGCCATATACCTAAAAAAATAAAAATTGACTCGTGACTCAAATGCCAAATATAACTATAAAAAAAATAAGTTGTACTTATTTTCAAATAAACGGACCAAAATTTATATGTTAAAAAAAATTTAACATCGGTAGGTGGTTAATCCTTAACCAACAATATTGCAAGAATGCACATTACAATCTGAGCTACGCTTGACTTATGAATTATAATAAAGAGTTTGTTAGTATATTTTAGACCCCTATTTTATGGGGACCATAGACGGTTGGATATCTTGAATGGGCCAAGGACCGCCGAAGAACATAATTTAAGTTTACAAATTTTTATGAGAGACGGCCTCTTTGAGATATTAAAAGTAGATGTTTAAGATATTTTCAAAAATATTTTAATTACATATATAGTCGTTTAAGATATAAAAAGTAGGATACGAAAAGTATGCGTTAAGGATACGGTCAGTAAGAATTAAGTATACAGTAAGTTGGCATAATCTTTAATGTGTTGGAATTGAAATACTACTTTAAAAAAGACGGTCTCCCAAGAGATTAGCTGAAATATGTTGGGAATTGAGAAATGCACCCTTAGGGCTTACTATCAAATTCAATAGTGAGTAATCTAGCTTACCCTTTTGTTGTTAGAGAAACTGAGATCAATCAAAGCTATTTATGACAAATTCATTCAGTAATTAATAATCTACAGTGTAAAATAGTTTTAGTACAGGCTTAGCAATTCATTAAATGAGGATGAGCAAGCCAAATAAATTATGCTCCATCAAGGAACAAGCTTATGATGAAACACATCCATGGTTCAGCAATACATCCTGCCATCCGCTGGTCGGCTGGTCGCTGTGTTCATATCGAAGAAATGAAATGCTGTCGAGTTCCCTCGGTCCATCTCACAGCAATGGGACTCCTAACGCGATGATTTCCATCGCTCCATTCAATTGATCCAAAACTAGAGGTACCCAAAACCGGTTTATTAGTTAGATGATTTCCGCTTATGCTAGTGAAAACTATCTCATACGACAATTTTTGTTTCTCAACGCTGAACTCGAGTTTGCTAGGCGAAACACTGACATCAACGTTTGGTGGTGCGTGCACACGAACTTCATAAACTGCGTCAGCTGAGCTTCCAATGTTTTTCACCACTCGAGTATATTTCACTACGGTTTTACCAAATTCAAATACAACTGAGAACGAAGGGTAATTCAGATTTCCGTGTGTAGTCATGTTCTTCGCATTGCAGTCGATAGTAACTGCCTCTTTTAGAAAAATCGCGATCTTTTTTGGATCGTACCCAATGGCACATAAGAAGGCAATATAGTCACCAGTATCAATATCGTAGACTAGTCCAGGGTTGAGGGCCCTGTTCGGGTCAACATGACCCGACCCATGAACAAATGGCGAGGATTGTTCTCCTGTAGCGAGATCTGTGATGTTCTTCCCAGAGTTATCAAGGTAGTAGGCGGTAGTCATAAGCGCAGACTTAATAGCTGCAGAGCTCCAATTCGGGTAAGCATTTCGGAGCAGGGCAGCCAGTCCACTGACATGTGGGCAGGACATGGAAGTGCCTGAGATGATATTGAACTTGACTCGTCTAGGGTCGATATCAAGATCAGTGGGTGCGGCAGACCCAGTCCAACCTGCTAGGATGTTTACTCCCGGAGCTATGACATCCGGTTTGAGGATTTCGGGTGTTAGATGGTTGGGCCCGCGGCTAGAGAATGCTGCTACTCTAGGGGCGGATGGGGAAGGGCCTATAATAGTTCCTCGGAACATGATTTTGGCGGTGGGATTAGGGACGGAAGAGACATAGTCACGAATTTGATCGCCTGCTGTTTGGCCCACCATAGTGGCAGGGATCAAATGTGAATCAGCTATTAGTTCTTCACCACTTTCAGCTGTATTTGCTAGAATCATTCCTGCACCACCGGCTTGTTTAACTGCATCACCCTTAGCAACTCGTGCATTATCTCCTCGGTCACATATCACCATTTTTCCTGCTGCTTTTGATGAATCGAGTTCGCCTGCAAGACCAAGACACAATAGCCTTAGAAATTCATGTAACGAAAAGGCGGAATTAAAAGCAAGAGTCTAGGAGTACATCATCATCATACCCAGTGTATCCCGCTCATAGAAAACTATGAACAGGGTCTGGGGAGGGAAGAAAGGTGGCAACCCATACCCATAAAGGAGAATGCAACCAAAGAGTCCCTTAACTTAAGAAAGATCCACAGAAATATCCTTTCCTGAAACGAAAAGGAAAGAGTGTAGGAGTACCTTCTTTGCAAAGTCTACTACCACAATCAGAACCTCGCACCAACTCCAAAGTAACATTGGAATCCATATCATCTCCATAATACAAAGACACCCCTTTGAAAACTCGTCCATCTCCCAACAGTACATCAGCAGGGAACTCCCTATCAATCGTCGAAGCACCAACAGTCAAAATCCAAGGCGCAATATTCGTAGCAGTAAAAGGATCAGGCCCTGAATTCCCAGCTGAACAAGACACCACAACCCCATTTTGTGTAGCATGTAATGCACCAATAGCAATACCATCTTCATCAAATTGTGGGGCCAAGCCATTAGCTCCGACTGAGAGTGAGATCACATGAACCCCATCTTCTATAGCTTGGTCCATAGCTGCCAAGATGTCTGAATCATAACATCCTGTTTTCCAACAGATTTTGTAGGCTGCAATGCGAGCCTTGTAGGCCATCCCTCGAGCTTCACCTCGAGCATAACCAAATAGTCCAGCATCGGGGACTACTGACCCCGCTGCTGTTGAGGCTGTGTGAGTTCCATGGCCTTCTGTATCTCGAGGTGATTTTGATTCTTTTGTTTCATTCATTGGCCCTTTTGCGGCTTCATACCTAGCCATTTGTGATTAAGATTTTAATCAATGATCATTCTAAAAAATTAGTGAGAAATCCCGGTTAATCAATAAGATCGAAGGAAAATTAACCAACCCAACCATAACAGGTAAAGGGTTACAAAATTCGCTAGTTAATTCGCCTTTTGAATTTACAATTTGTTCAAAATGGCTTAAAAAATAGCCAAAAACCGACAATAATTCACTTTTTGCGATTTGCGATTCACGAGAAGATTATAGAATCATTAGACACTAAAACATTCAATATCATTTCATCACCCAAATGCTATTAAGGAGATTTATGCAACTTTATCCCAATAGCAAGAGTTTGATTCCTACTAACCCTTGTAACAAACATTGTGTGCGAGCTCACATACTTCCTCTGTTTCATAAAAATTGCTACAAATTATTTCATTTTAAGTATGTCCCATATAATTGCTATACAATTCTAGTTTAGATATAAATATTTTTTTATTAATTTTCATTCATACATCTAATATTATTCTCATATTTCTTCCAATCGTTTCTCTCATTACCCCATAGGATGGATCGTGGATGGAAACTCAAATATATTATATAAAATCAATAATTCACACTTTAAAGTGTTAATCAGTGGAGTTTGGATTAATTACATTACATAATTACATTAATCTACAACCCAATATCTATACAAGAAAGAAATAATTTGCGCGTTTTAAAATACTTACGACATCTGACTTTTCACACAATTCAATTACTTACGACATCTGACTTTTCACACAATTCAATGCTTAAAATCTCTAATTATACATAATAACAAATCATAAAAATTTGAAACTTAGCATCTAAAAAAATCAAACAAAATTAAAAACACTATTAAAAATGTCAACGCTTAC
This sequence comes from Amaranthus cruentus, assembly GCA_019425755.1. NCBI lineage: Eukaryota > Viridiplantae > Streptophyta > Magnoliopsida > Caryophyllales > Amaranthaceae > Amaranthus > Amaranthus cruentus. Next base: position 9,023,426 of record CM033465.1, on the reverse strand, counting down.
TGCAAGAACAAAATTAGAAAAGCTTACCCTTTATAGAAAGCACGAGCTCCAATAATTTTCCGATTACACGAACCAGCGGGAAAATCGGGACCCACATCACAGGACCCTTTCCACGAGGAAGGCACGTGATCATACCCATCATCGGAGAAGCTCGGAAGTTCAGGCCAAATACCAGTATCAAGAACGCCGATGATGACGTCAGATGAATAGTCATAGTTGAGCCAAAGCCCCGACCCATCATGGAGGCCCAAGAAGTGTGGTGTACGGGTTGTGTGGATCTGGCGGGCCCTGTCCGAGATAACGGAAATGACATCCGGATGGCGGCGGAGATGGGCTACTTGGGTTGATGTGAGATGGGCCGCAAAGCCCGTGGATGAGTGAGAGTATGCGTAGAGGAGGTTGGTGGTTTTAGTGGAGGAGATAGATTGAAGGATGGAAGAGTAATAGTGTTTAGGAGAGGAGAAAGTGGTGAGCTTGTGGGATTTTGCCACGTGGACTATGTAAGTTGATTTTGATTGGGTAAAGGGTAGAAAAATAGAGAGAGAAAGAAAGAAGAGGAGAGAGAAAGAAGGGGGTGAAAAAGAGGCCATTTTGTTTTTGCTTTTTAGGTGGAAAGATGTTGGGGTTTTCTCCATATAAATGGGAGTAATAATAGATCTGTTTGTCAATGTTTTATTTTAATCTATATTTTTTTTATTTTTAATATTAATATTTTCATTTTAAGTAATACTCCCTCCGAATCATTTAGATGTTTTATTTGGGTTTTCACTATTATTAAGGATGGTGTGGGGTCCATTAAAAAGTTGATAGTTGTATATTTTAATTGATTAAATTAATTGTAAAGGTGGTAGTTGGGTATTGGAAGTAGTAAAAATGGGGGTATTTAGGTAAAAAAAAAAGATAGACAAAAAAGAAAATAACACAATTGATATAAATTTGCCAAATAAGAAAATGTGACAACTAAAAAGATTCGAAGGGAGTATTTTAATTTTTGTAAACAAAATTATATATTTTTCTCTTATTTTTAATTATATTTTTAAAAATAAGTATTACATATTAAAATACAGAGTATTTATAATTAAGATTCAAACAAGATGATATGATGGAGAAATGTATTTGTATATGTTAAAATATATTGAAGTGATATATAAGAATGTTTTTCTAAAAGGAAAAATCAAGTTATAAATAATTAATGAGAAAAGATTTGAAAAAAGGCAAGAAAATAAGAATGTTTTTCTAAGAGGAAACTAGTCATCACAATTCTATTTTAATCTTATTTAATTTTTTTTATTTCACATATTATTTGTGTTATTCACCGACTATAAATCAAAATTAAAAGATGTGCAAATCAAATGAGATAAATCGAAAATGAGAAAAAGCTTAGCTAGGGGCAAATGTCATTTCAAGATCAAAGCTTTGAGTAGAAGAAAACTAAATAATTTGACTTACTAGAAATTAATGTGTGTACAATTTCTTGAGGAAGTGAAAGTTTTATGGGAATATTTACATGTTAATATCATCTCCATTACTTTTCTTTATTACTCATTTTAGGATTTTGACACCTATTTTAAAATTTAAAAAAATGTCAATATTCCATTTATATTTACTTCATCAAGCAATAATAGCCATTGGATTAAGTAATAGACCCTTTATTATATTTTAAATAATAGAAAGGATCCTAACTCATACTTCCTCAGTTCTGAAATACTCGCTACATATTCGTTATCGACACTATTTATCGTTCAAGCTTATTTTATATATTGTGGCTAATGCATAAGAAAAAATATAGTCAAGTGGAATCTTGTTTGAATCGTCTAATCGCATACTTTCATAATATTAAGTTTTTATAATTTTTAGACGTGTATAATTTAATATAAAAATGATCAAAATAACGCATTAGAATGCGTAAAAAAATCAAATATAGCAAATATAATGTAACGGAGAAAGTACTTGTAAGAACAATGTATACACGATACACCACATACAAGTTGCTTGTCTCTACAAAGCATGGGTCATCTGATAGTGCCCATGATAGATTATCACAATCAATCATGAAGCCAGAAATTTCCCAATATCCAAGACTAGTCACTCTATCAATTTCATTATTGTATTTATACTTAGAGGAGAAGTTGATTTTTTAATTGAATATTTCATAATCAAGTTAATTGTTAAAAATTCTTGCCCATCCTTGGCATCATTGAAGTATTGTATATTTGTTTAACAAATACTTCCTCCGTTCCATAATACTTGCTACTGATAGTGACATTTTCTCACACAATGTGTCACACTCGGTAGCAACTATTATGAAACGAAGGAAATACTACTAGATGTTTAATACTTTTTTTAGAGAAGGGTAGGGAAAATCGAAAATTAAACTAAGAATCTTACGTGAGAAAACTGGTATTTGCTCCATTTGAAAAAAAAACCCAATTTTCAATTATTTAATACTTTAAAATAAATTTTCTTTTAGGAAAATTTAATTCTAAATGTCTCACCTTTAGAAGATGATCTTTTAAAGGTTCGGTTTTTTATTTATACTAGAAGAATAATAAATGTCTTACATTTGCATCATTTAATCTTTTAAAGGGTATCCCTCATTAATGGCCTAGATAAAAATAAAAAGATAAAATAAAATGTATTAAACAAAACCCTAACTCTTTACTTTTTCCTTAATTTCACTTTGTTTGGATAGTGTATTTGCATGGAAAAGAAAGAGAGGGAAGAAAAAGGGAGGAAGAAGAAAGGAAGGGAAGGGAAATGAAAGGAGTATATAACATTTTTTAGATTCCCGTTCATAGATCTTTCACCTTAATTTTAAGTTAAAACCAATGCTGCATATAACCTTCCTAATTATGAAAATAATTAAGTAGAGACCAGGACCTCATAACGTATCAGACAATTAATTCCATAAGCATGCAACAACTCTCGCTCAAACAAGCAAGTTGCTCGAATTAACATCCTCCTTACTCGAACCAACAAGCTCATGGTTCAAGCTTTTGTTTCCTTCACTACTTGTTTGCTCAAATGAACACTTATTCAACTCACTTGAGCAAACTACACAAAGTCAAGTTTCCACACTTATGGGGATTTCTGGTATCAGAGCTGATTGGTTCTTACGGACCGATATAGTTCTTAGCCAATTGATGACTAAAGTCGACTGTAGTCAATTGATGACTTTAAGTTCGACTGCAGCCAACTGATGACTTTAAGTTCGACTGCAGCCAATTGATGACTTTATTGTATATCATGAATGAATAAAAGATACATAATACATCCTTTTTATATCTCACTAAAGCTATGTAACAAACAAGAAATCAGTTGTGACTGATTGTACAATGAATAACAACTTTTTGATCCCTCCAAAAGTTAGTTATAACTAATTAACTTTCTCCTATAATAAAATGGCCGCCAAAAGAAGAGAATATAGCCAACACAATGAGATCGAAGTTCCTGTGAAGGAGTACGGTGATGTAGGAGAGGTTGAACCGGAGGAGGTAGTAGCAATGGCTGAATCGAAAGGAAAGTGAGAAAAACAATGATGGTAATAAATTTGTTATCGGGCTTATATACAACAAGATTCGCATAAGAGGAGAGTTGATTACACACAGACTCAATGAGGTTCCATATTGGTAATAAAAAGGAGTAGCACATCTAATCTTCGATGCGAGATCACATATGGGTTATTTTTCCAACAGATAGGTATGTGGTTAGGAGGGAGAAAATGGTGGAGAAGAGCATGAAGTTTCTCTCAAAGGTGAAAATTTTGCAAATACTTTCTCCGTTTCACATAAACAACTACCAAAAATCATTACATGAACATATGCCACCATTAAAATGATGGAAACGGTTAGTATCTCTTAATATAATGTGTCGATTATAAACTTTTGATATACATTTCATAGCAGTATGGCAATCTCCACATACTCTAATGTTCTTGAAAATTCGGATTGGCGATCCAGGAGGCAGAACAAGAAGTCCAAATGCAACAGCCAACTTTTCACTATGATAGGCAAGACTAAGTTCCTTTACGTTGTCGTTCGTGTCATTAAGAGCAAACCTTGTGTCCGGTACATATCCAGCCTTTTTTATTAGCTTAATCATCTCATTAACCTTTGAATATAACTCAATGCTTTGCGGGTGGCTTCTATCGCCAGAAACAAAGGTGTGCACTCTGCCTCCCATCTCAATCCAACTACAACCAGGCTCCTTTACGATAGCTTTTGATCTCATCAATGCCCGGATATTCGCAGCTTCTTTCCATCTACAAGCTGCCGAGTATACATTAGCAAGCAAAATGTAGGGGACACAATTCTCGGGTTCTAATTCAAAGAGGTTCTTAGCTGCTCTTTCGGCCATCTCTATATTTCCATGTATTCTACAAGCAGCTAGTATTGACTTCCATGTGCTCACATCTGGTAGCATTCCCCTGTGATTCAACATCTCCTCAACTTGTTCCCATTTCCCAGATCGCCCCAACAGGTCGATCATGCAAGCGTAATGCTGCGGACCGGGTTTTATCCTGTATATCTTATGCATGGATTCAAAATAGTGTTGACCTTTCTCGACAAGGCCAGCATGGTTACAAGCAAACAATAACCCAAGGAATGAAACTGAATCGGGTTTGATCCCACTTTCTTGCATTCTCTCGTGGAATTTTATCGATTCCAATGCTAGACCGTTTTGTGCAAAGCCAACGATCATTGTTGTCCACGAAAACAGATCTCGTTTTTGCATTACATGAAAGACGTTTAATGCTTCTTCTATGCATCCACATTTTCCATACAGTGTGATTAGGGCATTGTTAAGCAACAATGACGAACTGCAGCCTTGTTTCATGAAGGTAGCATGTACCTGCTGTCCCAATTTCAGACGAGTTAGTTCAGCACATGCACCCAATACGCTAGAACATAAAACTTCATCCATATATATCTCTGTCATTCTCATGGAAAGAAACAATTTAATTGCTTCTTCACTATAACCATTACGTGAAAAACTCAAGATGATACAAGTCCATGAAACAACGTCTTTATTGGGCAAATCATTGAAAATTTTGATCACAGAGTCAAAATCCCCTTGTTTACCATACAAGTCAACTAGAGCATTGCTCACATGATTGTAATTCTCATACCCATGTTTTATAGCCAAACAATGGATGGATCTTGCAATCTGCACATTAGACTGAAAAAAGCATTTAACAATGGTAGGTAGTGTAAACTCATCGATTTTCATACCACGAGAAAGCATATTCTTGAAATAGTACATCGCTTCCTCGTTAGACCCTTTTCTAACACAGCTAACAATCATAGAATTCCAAGCAGTCACATTGTCAATTTTCAAAGTGTGAAGAATATACCTTGCAGCATTCAAATTTCCACACTTTGCATACATATCAAGCAGAGCAGTTTGAACATAAATATTATCCCCTAATCGGCCCTTAATCAATAAGTCGTGTATTTGTTGCCCAAAATCGAGAGCCTGAACCGTGCCACAAGCACTTAAAATGCTAGGAAAAGTAAACTCATTGCACTTGATACCTTTCGAATGCATATATCGAAAACACTCAATTGCTTTATTTCCATATCCATTCTGAGAGTAACCAGTGAGCATGGCAGTCCATATAACATGATTTATTGTACCAGAATATGCTAAGAAAACACATTCAGCATGTAAAATGCAACCACATTTGGCATACAAATCAACAAGGCTAGTAACCACAAAGATACTAAAATCCATCTGGGTTTTTATTGCATAAGAATGGAGTTGTTTACCCTTAAGGAGAAAACCCAATCTGGCAAATATTCCAAGAATACTAGCCACAGTATACTCTGTGGGCTTGAAACCATCATATTGCATTCTCCAAAACAAGTCAAATGCATCATTTCCATACCCATGTTTACAATACCCAGAAATCAGTGCATTCCAAGTAATGGAACTCTTACATGGGGTCTCAAAAAATACTTGTTTAGCCTCAGAAAATCTACCGGCACTAGCAAAGCCTGATATCATAATATTTGAGCTAAATTCATCCCGTTGAGGCATTTTATCAAACAGTTGGCGGGCAACATCGAGTTTACCAGATTTAGACAATTTAGCAAGACGAAGATTGTTCTCTAGGATCAAATTAGTAGCATTAGTAGAAGCAGTTACTTGATGAAAAGTACAATACAAGCCTAAAAATTCATGTCGATGAAACTTGATGAGGTTTAGCTGCTTTAAACTGCGATGCATAACCTGAATTCCACTGAATTATCGAGGAAGATCATCAGAGAATGAAAAGAGAAGGCGGCGGCGTTAACATAGACGTTGGCTGAATTTGCAACGGTTGAATTTTTATTTTGTTTCAGACCACAAATCGTGGTGGCGTTGTTGGTAGAAAAATTGCTGGTGAGAATAAGTGAGGATGGAGAAAAAATACAATCAAAGGGGGACCCACTAGTGTTAATCAATAATAGCAGGTTAAATAAAAATTACATAGAATTGATTTTTCTATAATAATACCACACATATTAATTAATCATAATAATCTTAACCTTATGGATATTTATGGGAAGTAAACTTGGGTAACCCGATCACTTGCTATGGTAGATAATTCAAAAAAAAGTAAACCAAAAGTTAATGTAAAACTAAAGAAAAATTTTAAAAATTTACATAAAAAATTTTAAATAATTAAAAAATCAGAAATTTTTTACACATTTTATTTTTGACATTTTATTTAAATTTATCTTTTTTTTTTCAAAAAAACACAACATTTCCTATAACAAGTCATCTTACCGGTTTACTTTAAAGAAATACTCTCCAAAGTTGAAATTATTAATAGTTAATGATTAGGTGAGATTATTATAGAAAAATCATAAAAATATTAGACTATTCTAGATAATTTCTCCTAGGTTAAAAGGGGAAAATGGGTGAAAATTATTTATTTATTTTTTTTGAAATGAAAAGGGTGAAAGTTAATTATTCATTATATATAAGTCACGAAAATCTAACTGTTATCACAAGAATAAAAAGAAAAGATTTTCACACTAATATTTTTATTCTGAAAGAAATCTAATAATTCATCGATAAGAATATCATACGACATATACAACATAAATAACATTCGATCAAATACGTAACAATTTTAATCAAACAAAATTCTACATTGATAAACCCATTAACACTGAAACATTCCCTCAATCAAATCATTATTTTATACAACATCCACCGAGGGATCTTTTGATGTAGCGTAGCTTTCAAAAATAAATAAATTTGATATTATTGATTATATCAATAAAATTTGACACCCGTGGTGCAGAGACGGATGAAAAATTGACAAATTCTTTGAAAAATTAACAAGTTCAGTAAAATAGCACAGAAGGATGGAGTTTTAACTCCCAAGTCCAGAAGGATTCAAAAAAATCTGGTTAAGTTGCATACTGGTGATCTTTTTCATCATTGCAGGTGATTGGTTTCTATCTTACGGTCTCAGTATAAATCTCATCAGTGACTGCTACACATTCACACAACTAATTCAGCTACTGGACTGGGCTCGGAGAACTCTCTTCATAGACGAATTTCACGAGTACTCCATTTACACTCGCTGGAGGACACATTAATCTTCACAAATGCATGCGACTACTCCAATGTGGGTAAAACGAAGGTAGTGTGACTCATTCACTTTCGGTTCCAAGGGAAATAAAAATGTCCTAACATGCTCTCTGGATACAATAGTTGGATCACCATGCCACCGTGGAGAACTCTTGGTTGTTAGGTTCCATGTATCCCGCTTCACTATCTTAAATGTATGTTCCGATACTGACAAATGTGTTTGTATAGTCCCCCCCTGACTTCTGATGAGAGGTTACTGGTCATCATTGTTTCGGCTCATGTGATCTAGATGAAACTCTAAAATTAATAAGAAGGAATTCAAAGAACGTGAAGGTGAAGGTGAAGAAAATGTAAAACTTGTGCAGTTCGATCAAGACTGATGATCTAACAGATGGAACTTTAGATGTGAAAGGCATGACTTGTAACTTAGTTTTCTCCCTATGATTTTATAACTTTTTTTCCATTTAACATTTCCTAAGTTACTATCCATGTTTATCGTTACCTTTTCAGGGTTTCATGCTAAAATAGTGACGTACTCCCTCTGTCTTCATGGGTTTGGCCCAAGTACAATAACAATGCCAAAGCCTTAATCCAAAAGATTGGGGTCCAGAACATGAACCAAAAATGCAATGGGAAAAATGTATGGTTAAAACGAAAAGATAAGAATCAAAGAGAGAACGTAGGTCATGGCGAAAAATAATAATGGAGAAAAATCTATGGAACAGACTAAAATGGAAATCGTGCAAATCCCGTGTGACAGAGGGAGTAGAATAATCTTGTCAGCAAGGGTTCTAGGAATGACATCCAGATGATAATGATTTAATATTAATGCTGCTACTAAAACTTAAGTTGCAATTCAACCACTAAAATTGTAGTTTTTATAATTCACAACCAAGTATTTATGGTGAATGTTTTCAACTGATTCAGGATAAAATAAAAATACAATGATGATGAGGTACTGACCTGTGGGAAGTTGTGGCAATACTCGCTACTGTGAGTTCGGAAAAACTGTAGCTGCAATGCATTCAAATTAAAAACTTCATAAACACCCGGTTACATATATAGCCATGATCAATGAAAGTTCCATATTGAAGCTTTATGGGATCAACATGTTCATTGGAAGTGCCAGATTGAAGCTTAATGGGTCAGTATGTTCATTGAAGACGCAAGATTGAAGATCGATGGGATCAAAACCTGAATACCCATATAGCGATTTTCATAGAAGGCGCCAGATTGCAGTTTAGCAGGATCATCACCCGAATAATCAAGAAGTAAAAAGGCAAACTGTCACCAAATGGGCAATTAGGATTAGGAGTGTTGCATCAGAGTCTTGTTTTAGCTATCAATTTGACAATACAAGTCGCTTTCATTTCCATAGTCGGTCTTCATGATCTTGCAATACACATCTTCAAGCACTGAGTATATCTCATTAGATCGTGGGTGCGATTTATCCTCCACAATAAACATATGCATTTCGTCATCTCCTTCAATACAACTATAACCAGCTGTTTTTGCTATAAGGCTTCCCTTCATCATCTTTCTCATCTTCGCTACTCCGTCCCATCTTCCCACATACGCGTAAATATTAGAGAGGATGACATAGTTCCCAGAATTCGACTGCTCCAGCTTGAAAAGTGCCTCTGCTGCCTTTTCTGCAATCTCAACATTACCATGATAACTGCAGGCACCTAAAAGTGTACCCCATATCACAGAGTCGGGTTTCATTGGCATGGTTTGTATAAGATTATAAGCTTCGTTGAGCTTTCCTTTACGTGCAAGAAGATCAACCATACATCCATAATGCTCTAGTCTTGGGATGATACCAAACTTGTTATTCATTAATTCAAACAATTCTTGGCCTTTTGCAATCTTGCCACCATGTGTACAAGCCATAAGAGCTGCAACGAAGGTTATAGCATCTGGCTTCATCTCTTCTCTCTACAACTCACAATGCATGATATATATCATTTTAGTAGCTATAAAGAATATATGTACAAAAAGGACATATTTTCCAAGTACTAGAGAATATATGTAACTAGATTTCAGTTTTTGTGAATAGCCACCTCACAAGATTTTTTGAAGCAACCAATAATCACCGCCATAGTGTAAAAATAAGGTCGCATTGAATCGCATCATTCGCGCAGTAAAGTTTCATAAACGAACTGATACTCCTGTTTTGGTCCATATCAAGCGATATATTATCTTAGTTTTAAAAAGTGCACCTCGCTTTGCGCCTTGTGCGCCTTGAGCTCAGGCTCGGCTGAAAACACCTCAGTTGGGTGAGGCAAAGCCCACTACAAGAGGCGTGCGCCTTGGGCGCCTCGATGCGTTTCACGCCTCGTGCGTCAGGTGGCGTCCTTGTTAGGTTAGGTAATTAACTTATCTTTGCTTGTTCGAAAATGAAGTAAAATCTAAAACTCAAAACTCAAATTTACTTGAATATGAAGTTCAAAAAATTGTTCCTTCTTTAAGAAAAACAAAGAGCATGCAAACAAGAATATAACTTCAGGAACTCTTCGTATCCTCATTATAATAGTTTTGTGCTAAAGTGGTGTTTGACGCAAGAATAATAAATGTTTTCAAGTTTGTTGATACTAAAATATGTATGTCATGTTGTTTGAAGTATTATATATGTATTAAAATTGAATTTAAAGCTTTAGCGAAAAAGTGCGCCTCACATACAAAAAGCTCGCGCCTTCGCCCTGCTCTTTGCGCCTAGGCTCTAAGGGCCTTTAGCGCCTCGGTGCGCCTCGCGGTTTCTAAAACTAAGTATATTATGGTTTCGACCGGTATTTAAGCTTTATGATAACCGCATCACTTCCGTTAAAGTATCAACCATCTGTTACCGCAATCGCCACCATTGCCACATTTTTACACTATAACCACCACCTTCCATTGCTACACCCACAAGACAAAACCATAGTGCAAAAACAAGGTCGCATTGACTACATTGTAAAGGTCTCCGCGTTGTAAAGGTGTAAAAGAACTTATATTATGAGAGATGATATCAAAAATGTCCTATATACTTGTATATATATCAATATATCGACGGAGTTCAAAGTGAGAGGGCTTAATATAAGTAGTAATTTTCACCTTTAATTTCATTACGATGAACGATCTCGGTGGAAATTCTTGTTTTGTCTATTGTTTATTTTCGTACTTTATTCATTTGCAAAACAGACCCTCTCTTGAGAGACCGTTTATAATATAGACGTCTTTTAAAAGCCCAGCTCATATCTCCCTTTTAACTTACAAAACCATCAATTAATTTTTTTTTTAATTTATAAATTAGGTCAGTCCAAAAACTTGAGATAGACGGTCTCAAGTAAGAATTTGTCTTTCCCAAATACAAAATCGCCTAAAAACAGTTTCTGAAAAACTGTTTGACGCATATCTACAAAGCCTTGAAACGCCTTTCAAAAGAAACATAAAAATCCGGCAAACTCTCTATTGGCCCCTCTAGAGAACTATTTTACTCCTATAAACCATCATACTTCCTATACTTGCTACATTTTGTTTTTAGACACTTTTCATCGTTTAAGCTCATTTTATATATTGCGACTAATATGTAAGTAATAATATAGTCAAGTGGAATCTTGTTTGAATCGTCTAATCGAATACTTTCATGATATAAATTTTTTATAATTTTTAAATGTGTATAATTCGACATATAAATGAACAAAATAATACATTGAATTGCGTAAATATAGCAAGTATTATGGCACGGAGGAAGTACATCTAAGTGTATGTATTTTATACAAACATGAAAAGGAGAAACGAGAAAACTTACCAATAAAACATGGAACAACTGAAGAGCTTCTTCATATTTTCCATGAATAGCAAAACCCATCATCATTGAGTTCCAAGAGCACAAATTCTTCCTGTCCCTAATCTCGTTAAATAGCTGCATTGCTTTATCTAGTTTACCACATTTTGAGTACATCTCCAGAAATCCATTGCAGACAAACAAATTATCCATGTACCCTTTTCTCCTAGCATAGTTTTCAATTGTCTTTCCCACCTCCAAAGCACCAAGATTAGCACAAGCAGGAAGAACACAAGCTATACTCACCTCGTTAGGCTTAAACCCTTCTTTCTCCATTAACAAATAAGTGTTCAGAGCATCAAAATACTTTCCATTTTGTGAGTACCCAGAAATCATAGTTGTCCAAGAAATCACATTTTTAAAAGGAATCAACTTAAACAATTTTTCAGCTTCCTCCATATTCCCACACTTAACGTAACCAGAAATCATAGAATTCCAAGTGGGTGTATCTCTAAACAACATATGGTCAAACTGTTTCCTAGCTAATTCCACTAAACCCAATTTAGCATACATATCAACCAATGCAGTCAACACAAAAACATCAAATTTGAACCCAGATAAGATGAAATGAGCATGAACCATCTTACCGAGGCTAGGAGCGGAAAGCGAAGTACAAGCAGCAAAAAGGAAGGTAAATGTGAAGGGATTAGGAAAGATTCGTCGTCGACACATTTGAATGTACAAGGAGAAACACTGTTTTTGAGGGCCATTGTAAGAGTATGCTTGAATAAGCTTGTTGTAAAGTGTGGAAGTTCGTTCGGGCTTAAGATCGAATAGTTGGTGTGCATAAGGAATGTTGGATATTTCTAGAAGCTTATTGATCATGATTTGAGTGTAATCTAAGCCATTTCTAAGGGAATATGCATGAATTTGCTTTACTTGATTCATAATCAAGCTGTGATTTCTGGCATATTCATAAAATATCCCAATAAATGGCGGCCGGCAGAGATCAATGGAGCTGTAACTTGGACTTTGTCGTTGGTTCTTTTAAAAGTTTCCTTCGATTTTGCTCAAAATTCTCAACAAGACTACAATTATATGTAGTACAGGTGAAATTTAAATTATCTGAAAATTTTTTAAAATCAGTTGAATTGTAAAGTTGTCTTATGATTCTACCGTTTAAATTGATGAGTTAAGTAGGATTAGGGATTATAACGGTTCAGGACCCTGTTGGACCCGCCTTTTTTAAGGGTCCGGGTCGAATTTGAATCTAAAAAATAATGGGCGGGTCCGGATCTGAGATTTGGACCCTGAACCTGCCCCTCGGACCCTTATAAATATTAAATTGTTTATTTCTATTTGTGTTCTAGGTATGAATTCTGCCCACATTACTTATTTTCTTTTTCATATACTCATAATACATATAAATAATATATGTGCTACTTGCTAAGTGCTAACCCAATACCCTTATTTCATGGACTCGGACTAGTGTTTGTAATAGAATTTAAGCGTATATGGATGACGCTATGCGACTTTAGATGTTAAATTAGTATTAAATATTTGTAAAATACGATAATAACTCTCTTACAAATATACGAAAATATAATAACTTACAAATGGTTCAAATTTGACAAATCAAAGAGACCTTTTTAGATCCATTAAGGACCCTAGATCCATTAGATTCGGAGGGTCACGGGTCCGGGTCTGAAAATTTTGGACTCTTAGGGTCCGGATCCGGGTCTCAAAAAATTAAAAGGGTCGGGGTCCGGGTCTGGTTGGACCCGCTCCAGACCCGCCCCATGACCATCCCTAAGTAGGATCATAAAAGTCAATCAAATTTTGTGTTAATTATATAGAATTGTTGTAATAAATTATACTCCATATTATATCTAATTTAGCTCTAATTTTAAAAATAATCAAATTTTAAATAAGGTAAATATTGTCATGTAATCAACTATCATTCACAAAAATAATTACATTTGTCATGCCTCTTTAGAGGATGACACTTGTAATTTTCTAACATTTTTATAATATTGTATGATTTTATAATATTGTATGATGATTGGTTTTTTTATATAAAATTGTTTTAATATCAACAACACAAAATAAACGAGATGGTCTTTAGTAGGATCACACGATTCTACCAATTTTAAGATTCTACTTACCATCCTAAAATATTATCTTAGAAGAACTTCAAATAAAACCGCCTCAAATGAAAAATAAGAACATCAAACTGGAACAAAATAAAACAATAGTTAAACACATTGACATAGTTTTGTACATCGTATACATAGGCATAAATAGAGGAAATTTTCTACCTAATTTGTGCACTACTATATTAAGCAATCTTGCATAGTGCTAATGGGGTCCATTTATTCATACATATAACAAATTCAAAATAAAAAAATCAATTACAAATAAGTTATTAGAGACTGTTTTTCGGTGAGACAATTTCAAAATAAATAGTCTATATACTAATTATGTAGTATATTAGTTAAGTTATTTAGTCCATGTATAGAGAGCGTCTTGCACTACTATGTATAGAGAGCGTCTCATGGACGGTCTCACGTACAATAACTTGTGATCATAAATATAAATTATCAATGAGACAAGTTTGAATGTAGGTTGCCATGAGCAGGCTCTTTTCCTTTCCTTAAACCTTTTCTTCCATTCTTGTGGGCAGGAATTTCACTTACATTATCTTCTATTTCCATATGAACACCAGGATCATTGCTGGTGTAAGAAGCATCCAGCATGATCGAATTGTTAACAGCTTGAAAATTGCTATTCACATAGGCATCCCAACTACCTGCCGACTGATGATCGTCAACAGAAAATTTCTCGTGGTAACCTTGTACTTTTGGACCATGATCAAACACGTCACGCTTCATGGTAGCACCCGTATTGGTTCCCGCGAGCGTGATGATACTAGCACCAAGCTCGCCATCTTCTCTTGAGCCGGGCATACTAGTGCCCGACTTATGGTTAGTTAGGCGAGAAGTGAGTGTAGAGATCAGGTCTCTAACCTCATGGTTCGTCTGCTTGGGATTTATTGCCTCAGCAAACGACATTATTTAAGTATACTTTTGGATCCCAACTTGTGAGAAATACTGGATTGGTGACTATAAGTATGGCAATATTTAAGCAAAAAGGAAAATCTATATTGTGAAACAAAATTTTATAATGGAGTAAGTATGTATGGTTAAATGAATGATGTGATAATTATATAGATGAAAACTAACATTTGACATCTACTATTTAACAAGAGGAATAATGAAATGTAATGCCTTAAATGCCAATTTAAGTATACTTTTTTATGAAAAATCTTGTTAAATGGGAAAAGGTTTGCTTGGCTCTTGGTTCATTAGGAATATACATATATTATTTATATGTTTTTTTTATTAATTTAGGAATAATGGGATGATTCAATAAGAATTAAACATTGTGAGCTTTTTTAAAAAGTGGTTATTGCTCTCTAACTAAGACAGATTTAATTCTCTTTTAGAAGGTGATAAAAGATTTAGTACTTAAATATAGAATTATACTATTACCTGAAGTATCTCTTTAGTCGTAAGGATGAATCCAAGTTCCTACTATAGGGTATGTGAAATACTGTATTTATTAAATATTTGTATTGACTATTAAACCATTTGAGTGTTGAGTGTTGAGTGTTGAGTGTTGAGTGTTGCATGAAAATCTATTAAAAATAAGTATTTATTTTCTAACTAAAGACAAGATTCAATTCTTTTCAAATATAATTGTGCCTTTAAAATCTATAAACATATTTTCTAAAAAAATGTATAAACTATTAATCAAATTTTTATACATCGAAACAAATCTAAACATCTCACATAATATTTTCATGAATATTTATGTTTGAAATTACTCTTTTCATGTTTTTATATCCCAAAAAAAATCTAAACTAATAATGTTTAAAATTAATAATCTTTGCATTAAGACGCATCAAATAAAATTCTCAAATAATACAAATTCTCATTTCACAAATTTCACTTGACTATATTTTAACTTATAAATTAAAATTAATTATAAATTAACAAAGAAAAATTACCTAGATTAATCCAATATATTAATGATTTTCCTACAACAATTTCAACTATTGATTAACTATAAAATAATACAAAATTTTAGGGGGTATTTCTCTAAAGTAAACTCGTGATCAGATGACTTGCTATAATAACTTCTATTTTTGTAAAAAATAATAAATTAAAATAAAATATTAAAAAATAATGTCGAGATTTTATTCTGATTTTTTTGTTATTTTTAAATTTTTATATAAATTTTCAAGATTTTTGTCTAATTTGAAATTAATTTTTCATTTTATTTTTTTTAAATTACCTATATAGCATATTATTCAGTTATTTGAGTTTATTTTAAGCAAATATCGTTAAAAGTGCATGGCTAATCATGAAAATATTTAATTATTTTAAGTAATTTTTCCAATTAAAAATAATAAATAAATAATACAATGAGTTTGATGTTTTGAAAAAACTTATTAATCGGGAAATCTTAAATTGTTTTTATTTTTTTGTTGTAATCTCAAATTCCTAAGAAATAAGAAGATGGATACGGACGTAGAGATGGAACCCACCGGCGAGGGATCAAGCGTTGCCGGCCCTTCTTCTAAGATACCGAAACGTTTCGAGGTCAAAAAGTGGAACGCTGTTGCTCTTTGGGCTTGGGGTACTCTTCCTTTACCCTTATTCTTTCAATTAATTCTTCCATTTTTCGATTTAATTGGTCTGTTTTTGCAGATATTGTCGTCGATAATTGTGCAATTTGTCGTAATCATATTATGGATCTATGTAAGGAATCTTTATTTTCTTTGAAGGATTTTTTACGAATTAGGGTTTCTTGTGTGGAAATAAATCTAATTCTTGGTGGGTGTTGGATTTCAGGCATTGAATGTCAAGCTAATCAAGCTAGTGTTACCTGTGAAGAGTGCACTGTTGCTTGGGGTATGTTTCCCGGTTACATATATAATTGCAGATTTTCTTTATGCTTAATTCATTATATCGCTCGAGTATTGCAATTTTGCATCTATTTAGTCAAATCTTTTTGTTTTCATTGCTAAATTGCTACTACCAATGTTCCTAACCCAATCATAAACTTAGAAATTGTTTTGATGTTTCAGTTATCATTGTATGATTTCTGTTTTTGTTCTATGTTTTCTAGACTGGTATTGGTATAAGGAATTTTCATAGCTGAATTGGCTCTGTTCAACTGATTGGAATACTTAAAAGACTTTTTAACTGTGCCACCATCTTGTGTGATCTTTTATGCTGTTTCTATCTATTCCGAAGGTTACATTACAATCTTTACATATAAAAGACTCGTTATCGTTAGGAAGTTTGTAACCTTTTATTAAAAACCTGATGTCCCCAATTTAAATTGTAGTGTTTCAAACTTAATAGTAATCTGCAATGTTATTTATGGATTGCCACCAATTTTCGTGATCTTTTATGATGCTTCCATCTAATCCAAGGGTTACACAGTTACACTACAAGCCGGTACTTAAGTATGAGTTAGGCATACGGGAGACTCTATCTGTAGGAATTTTGTAACCCTATAATCGAAAAAGCAAAGTCTACTGGTAACTATGACCTATCTCAACCAGTTGCCTTTCACTTTTGTTTACAACCGTACAATTTTTTCGTGGAATATTTGAAAACGATGGCCTGTTCAAAATTAAATCGGAGTTTTTAGTACGTAGTACTAATCTGCCATGCTTTGCCAAATGGATTGTAGTGCTTACAGCATCTCTCTCATAGTCTTGTTGTATGGAAGTACTTCATTTGTTCATATAGTTTTGCGTTTAGGTGTTTTTATGGAGACTGCAGCTTTAAGTTGTCTTTTTTCAGCTTGATTTTTGCTTCAAATTGAGTATTGCTTCCATCTAATCCAATCAAGGGTTTTGTTGAGTTAGAGCATATTAGAGACTTACTATCTGTAATTTTCTGTTACGTAGACATTAGTACATCTTAACTATGTTAAAGAATTTGACAGTTGATGAAGAAGGTATTAGTGTTGTTTAAGTTGTGCATTGTATCTTCTTGTTCAAGCAATGTGGTATGTGTGATGTTGAAAATAACGGGCTCGCTTATAGGACATTACTGCTAGGGGAAATGATTTTATTAATCCTGATTATTGTATGAATAATTTGCAGATCACAGCTTTAAAGTTTTAGACTTTTGCGAATTATAACCTTAATTTTTGTTTTTTGCGAATTACAGCCACCAAAGTATCAAAGTCTACAGCGTTCGCCGTTCAGGCGTAATCACAGAACTCCGACCACTTAACCTAAAATCCGACCTCCAAATTTGTCGGAATTCTGTGATTTGCCCTGAATGCTGTAGGCTTTGATACTTTGGAGGCTATATTTCGCAAAAAATAAATATTAAGGCTGTAATTCGCTAAAGTGTTAAATTTTAAGGTTGTAATTCGTAATTTATTCTGTTTTATATTGACACTCCTATGTTCTTTTTATCGTAGTAAGTGTGAGTGCCACTATAATTGCTAGTGTTAAAATGTTTGGATGATATGATTTTTTTGTTTATGATAATTCTCATTAGAATGATTAGTTGATAGTGTCAATGCAAGTTGTTCCGGTATTGAACAAACTGTTAATGAATTATGATTGGTATTGCCATGATTTGTATTTAGATTAAAGTTTGACATTCTTTCTTTTTTATGTAATCTAAAGTTTTGATTTTTGCTTTTAAGTAGATTAACTCCTCCAAGTTGATTGAAATCAGAATACCCCTTTGTTAGACCTTATGCAATGATGAGATCACTTACAATTGTGCCTTCAAAACGTCAGTTCTCATATAGTTTGTTTAGATTTGGAGTTTGCAAGAATAGATTGATTGAGTGTGTAAGTTTGCCTTTCTAATTGATTTATTAGAGAGCTTTGTTGGATGCTGAATATATGTGCTGTTAAATACTATGCTAACGTCTCGCAAATTATTCAGGATACAATGCAATTTTACGGGAAGACTTTGAATATATTCCCTCCATCCCCAAGAGTTTGCCTTGAATACGATTTTCTGCTGCACCTTTGCTTTTGCTCTTTTACTACTTCTTGAATGTTTCCCTTCAAATTTTATGTCTCCTTCCTCCTGCCTAATCCCACTTAAGTACCCTTGTATTTTAAAAAGTAGTCTTCTACCGCGCTCCTTGGGGCAAACTCATGGGACAATGGAATAATGGTCGTAAGGAATATATTTGAAAAATATTTCATCACTATTCTAAGAACAACCAGTCTTGTATGAGACCG
Source organism: Amaranthus cruentus (assembly GCA_019425755.1). Lineage (NCBI taxonomy): Eukaryota > Viridiplantae > Streptophyta > Magnoliopsida > Caryophyllales > Amaranthaceae > Amaranthus > Amaranthus cruentus. The sequence goes on along the minus strand of CM033465.1, from coordinate 9,004,779 downwards.
TTTCACGGTGATACGACTTCAAAACAAAAAGCACGTAATCTAAAAGTTTCTATTATTGAATTTAATCTACCAAAGTACGAGACATGTCTCATGGTGAAACGGTCTCATAAGCTTGTACTCCTTTTCTTTGAATTTGCTGCATTACCAAAAACCAAAAATTGAAGTGAGACCTTTTTGTATGTAGTATAACATCCAAAGGGACAAAACGAGTAATGCTTTTTTGGTTGCGTGTTGTACAAAATCCTCTTGTCTAATTCTTTGGTATTGGGTTGTATAGGTGTTTGCAATCATGCCTTCCATTTCCATTGCATCAGCCGTTGGTTGAAAACTCGACAAGTCTGTCCATTAGGTTTGTGATGTCCCGTAGTCCTTCAACTTTTGTTCATTCCCTTCTGTTTCTTGTCGAGCTCCGAAATAATTCATTGCGTAATACGTAATATCTTTTGTGCAGATAATAGCGAGTGGGAGTTTCAGAAATATGGTCATTAGCTTTGATTACGGTGGTGTATTGACTGTTCTTCAGCACAGTGGAGGATGGTTGGTGGAGATTTTGTAAAGTTCATTTCGAGTTTCTGCCATTTTCGGCATTAAATTTTTTGATGGGCTTTTTTTTCGGGCAATGGCTAATACCTATGCGAGAAGTCTTTGGTAAGATCTGTATTCTGCCTGACTATAAATCCAAATTTCGACCATCGCCCAGCTCGCTTTAGAATACTATTGCATTCCATACATTTCAAGGGATCAGGTTCAACGAAAATGTCGATAATCAAATGCTTGTATAATAAGGATCATGAATGGTCTCGCTCTTCTTTTAATCTCACTCATTTAGCACCACTTTTATTTTTACTCAATCATATGGTCTCACTCTCCTTTTAATGTCATTTAAAAATTTATTCTCTTTTCATTTTAATTGTATATTTTTATTTTTTTGTTATATTTTGTGACCCAGTCTTTATTCCCATTAATTTTCACAAAAAATAATGGATGCTATAATTGAGGATTAGAGGGAGTAAAAGTTTTTAAGATGCATATTATGTAGTAAAGATTTGACCTTTTAGTTTCAAATCTTGATACTATCATGAGAGTTAAATAGATAATAAAGTGGAGAGTTTTACAAATTATTAATAAAAAATTGATATGATTAACTGGTATTGACATTATGCTTTTAATTAATATCTAATTGATATCAAGAAATAAATGTTATGTTTTCAAATTTTCAAGTGAGAAGGTCTTACGGTGAGATTATCTATATTGGGTTGATTTAATACATACTTGTTCTTAGAGCTGTTCAAAAGTGACCCGACCCGAAAATCCGACCTGAAACCGAAAGCAAACCGACCCGAAAATGTGTTCCTTTTTAAGGTTTATCGAATCGAAAATACCCGAATCGAAGTTGTAAAACCGACTAAACCCGAATAAATTTTAGATCGAATTGCTTTAAACCTGAACCAATTTTTAACATAGAAGTATGATAGACTCATATTTAATCATCTTATTATTTAATCTAATAAAGTGATAGATATTTTAATAAATTAAATTTTATAAATACATGGTTTCATATATTTAGAGTTAATAATCAATGGTCAATGTATATAACCGTATTAGATGAAAATTGATAGAACTTTATAATTCTAATTTCCAGTTAAACAAGTAAAAGTAACAAAGTAATAATGATCACTAGTTGATTTACATTTTAACTATTTTTGCTTTAAGTAAAGGAAATCTTGTCATCAATTAAAAAATAATTAACAACTTAATTTAATATTGACTCGATCGATAGTAATTAGTAGTACGTAGCCGATACTAATTAAAACCAACCGACGTACTTGACAAAACCAACTACACAACTAAACCCCGTCGTAACAACCAAAAACCGATCCGAAATACAACCGAACAGAAAGACACTCGTCCGAAACCGACCCGATCACCCGAATGAACACCTCTACTTGTTCTCTTAAAATAATCACTTATAGTTTTAAAGTAAATATTTTTTATAGTATGCGATCACTTAAAACCTAAAATCACTTGAAAACATAAAATCTTCAAGTGTTTATTTATAATTTTAAACTGATTAATTAAAAACAAAAATCGACTATATGAGTTCAAGTGTTTATTTTCTCGAGCCGGGGGACTCTTTGGTCGTGTTCTCCTTTATGGGTATGAATTGTCACCGTCCTTCTTTTTCTAGACCCTGAACATAGTTTCTATGGGCAGGACATACTGGGTATGATCGGAACATATTAGATATGATGATGATGATATGAGTTTAAAATTATTTTATTTGATGTTTATTTGCTGGGTGGTTTTTCCTAACCAAGTATTAAATAGGTTGAATATTATAGTATACTGATTTGTAAAGTTCAACATTTTCAAAATTCTCTTAACTCAATTTTATTGTAACGGTTGCGTTTGAGATATTAAGACTTGAATATAATTTTCATTGATATTTAGTATTTAAAAATAGATCCATGAGTGACTTACTAGATGTATAAAAATATATCTATTTATTCTATTTTTTATAAAATATATTTAAAGATTTTGAGACTTGAATTATACTTAAAAGCCAAAGTTTAAATGTCACTACTAAAGTGAAACAAAAAAGTATTACCTTCTATTCAATCTATTAGTCTCATTTAAGTTTTTGCACTTTTCGAGACAATATCTTAACTCTTAATATATTTCAAATTGTTATTAATTAAAAAATTATAAAAAGTTAGTATTGATAATTTTTGTATTCAGATGAATCAAATTAGATTCCACATGTTTATTTTTTAACTTACAGATAAAGAATAAAATACAAATTCAGAGTAATAAGTGATAGTGATAAATAATAAATGAGATTAATAAATAGTTTAGGAGGGACTAGGGAGTATATTTTAAGAACAATTTTTTGTTGTACCCAAAATTTTTAATTTTTCGATTTTTAAATTATTATAAATTATAGTAAGATTATGACGAGTAGTAATCATGTGCATATTTACAATTTAGAGTCAATTGCAAAACATAAAACACCATACAATTATTTGTTTTGAAAAATAATGATTCGTCCATCACCTTTACATAACGTTGACCATCTTATTTTCATAATTACTCATGAAGTCATGATTTAATATCATATAAAGATTCTTTCTATAAAATACTATTCTTTATTTTATTTTATATTATAAAATTTATATAATATTTTTCTTAGTTGAACATTAAAAAAGATTTAAAAATAAGAAAGTTGGTATTTCTATGAAATATATAAAGACTAAAAATGACTAGAAAGTGTGTGTCAAAATGTTAATGGAAATTAAGACATTTTTATATTAATTTTTTTTTGGCAAATAAAGATTTTATTATTTACCAAATTAAAAAACTATACAACTGAAGAGCCAAACCAAGTGGGAAAAGGTACAATATGGAATAAGGGCTCAACTTCGAGGAAGGGTATCCCAAGCCCACTTTTTATGTGCATCACAAGGAGTCTAACGACACAAAAACAAACAAATAGACCAAACAGAGTAAAAAAGCGAAAGCTGCTTAGAACATCTACGAAGCAGTCATGCAACTAAAAATATCTATAAAGGTGCTATCATATACAATCATTGGATGAAGACTAAGTCGCCTAGCCTGCACATCAGCTTGAACACGGAGACTGAGTTGTGAATGCAATCTCACGAAACCATCCCAAAGAGCTTCATTCCTAGCTCTCCAAATGTAGTATATAGTGGAGAAAAAAATAGCACACAAAGTATTCTGCCGTAGGGTATTACCGTTGAGTGTTTAATTTTACTAATTTAGTAAAATTAACTTGCATCTATTAATGTTTAAATTTCAATTAATATTACCAATCATCAATATCTTCATTTGAGCGTTTATTTCCCTTTACTTCCCATTTTAGTATGTCTCTTAAATTTTGTAACTTAGTATTATGTATTTTAAGCAGTCTCTCCACTATTTTCTTTAATACTTATTTGAAAATATTTTTTCATTTTTATTTCAATTTTATCATAACAACACAATTAAATACTTCATACCAATATTTTAATTTTTAATACTTGTGAAAATTATTTATATTGCAATCTCTTGAAACGAAAATAGTATTTTTACTAAGTTTAAATAATTGAGAATCTCAGGAAACATTTGCTTTTTAGTTGCCCCACTAAATTTGGTCTATTTCTTTCTTATTTTTTTTTGCATAATGACCTTGTTTTTTCGTTGATTCTCATTTATATATTTAGTTTAATTTTTATAAATTCTCAAATGAGATAGTATCACGGTAAAACAATTTATATTGGGCTGACACAATATACATTTGTTCTGTCTTAAAGCGTTCACTAATAACCTTAAATTGATCACTTTTTATTACTCTTAAATTTCTATTAAATTTTCACGTGAAACTCACATGCACTGTACATTCATTTAGAAAACTTTCCCCTAAATTTTCTAACCTTCCATTAAAATAGAAATTAGGGATTTAGGGTCTCAGAGAGTTGTTCACCACTGCTTATGTGTTCCAACGGTTACTGAATTTCGAAGGAGCACCATCAATTTTGTGATTTCTTCATCAAGTTTGTTCTTTTGTCTTAAAATTGGATTCATTCCATTACAATTAGGTAAATAGAAGAGCAATTTTATACCATAGATGAAGAAAAACCGTGACTTTCAAAGCTTGAACACTAAGGATTTTAATGGGGAAGGAGGGCCATGATTTTTAAAGAAGAAACCTACTTCAATCGAAAATTAGGGTTCATCACCAAATCGGTAAATGAAAATAAAATTAGAATAAGATATAACGAAAAAATTGGATGGAAAATGTTAAAGGTAGTCTTTGACTAAAAAATAAATGTTATAGGTAGGTTTTGACAAGAAAAAATATTATAAATAGTTTTTGACAAAACTTGGATTTTTCTAGGTTGTTTCGACAATTTTCCCTTAGAAAAATAAATCTTATATATTGTTGATACATTATTGAATTGAATACTTCAAATTTGATTGAGGATAAGGGAAAACCATAAACATAAAATAAATATTTAAAGAATGTTAGTGGAAAAAAATCTGGGAATCATAACTATTAGAAAATATTTTTATAAAGTTCGTGAAAAACACGTGGAGACCATAACTAAGCAATACTCCATAAAATGTTAATGTAGTGAAAAATATGTGGGAATCATAAGAATTATTAAATACTAGTATAGAAACTCGTGCAATGCACGAATTAATTAGTATGAAATATATATAAATATAACTTCAAAAAATAATGCAAATATATATTATTATGATTAAATTTATCATATACATGACTTTTTTAAAGCAAAAATTAATTAAATATTAATTTTTTTTAATTATTTATCGAATATATCACTTTTTCATTCAATCAAAAAATATCAAATTAGATTAGTTATATAGAAATACTATAATAAATTATACTCCATAGTATACCTAACTAATTTTTAAAATAACAAAATTCTAAATTAGGTAAATATTTCCATATAATCAACTATCATCCATTAAAATAAGTATATTTGTCATGCCTGCTTAGGAGATGACACATGGAATTTTCCAACACTTTTATAGTATTGTATTGTATGATATGATGATATGATATGATTGTATGATTAAGCTAGAGATGAAGAAGATTAATTAATTTTGTCCAAAATTTATGATATAAATAGAAAAATTCTTTATAAGAAAAACAAATAAAACAATCTAAAATAACAAATAAAAACAACTTTGAACATAGAAAGTATCTAAAAAAAGGAATATATGAATTATTTCTCTTGCTATCTCTTGTTTCCCGCTAAATTATGCATCAAGCATGATAGTACATTGCAACCTTGACATTTTAAATAAAATCAATGAATGGAGTATAAATTATTTCTTCTTGAATGTTCTTCCTTGATAGTATTTCACTTCGAATGTATAGTTTTTTAATGTATAGTTTTTTATTATAAATTTTATAAAATTCTTTTATAATACTCCCTTCGATCTTTTTAATTGTCTCATTTTCTTATTTGGCAAATTCATATTAATTGTCTTATTTTCTTTTTTGTTTATCTTTTTTTTACCTAAATATCCCACTTTTGCTACTCCCAATTAGAGGTGTTCAACGGGGCAAGTCGACCCAACGGGTCAAGGGTCGGATCACATTTTAACGGGTCATTAGCGGGTCGGGTCAATAACGGGGCGGGTCATAAAAAATTATTATAAGAATTAATTACGAAAAAAAAAGCCACTTTTTTTAAAATTTTTAAATGATATTATTATAAGCATAAGTGGATCGACCCAACGGGTCATAAAATATAATAAAAAAATTATTTTTATTAGCTTTTAAAAAATAGGTCAAGGTGGGTCGGATTTAAACGGGCTTGACCCGTCCCGCCCCGTTTAACATGATCCATTTAAATTTTGACCCGCCCCGTTGAATACCTTTACTCCCAATACCCAACGACCACCTTTACAAATAATTTAATCAATTAAAATTTCCAACTACCACCTTTTTAATGGATCCTACACCACCCTTAATAACCGTAAAAACCCAAATAGGCATCTAAAATGATTCGGAGGGAGTAAGTATTTAGACGTATTAAGAATTAAAAATTATTTTATAAAAGAGAATTTAATTGTACTTGTGGGACCCACAAGTGGAAGAATGCCCCATCCTTACATTTGTGACTAATCATCCAAATTCCATGGCATGCCAATATTTTGCCCTATATAACCCCAGAACCCTCTCAAATAATTATATATCTCTCAATATGGCTTCATTTTACTCTGATGCCCTCCTATACAAACAACCCCTAACCACCCACTCAACTACCATCTCTTGGCCGAACCGCCCAAAAATCCGATTGGGAAGGCGAGGCCGGAGACTCCCATCAGTCCACCTTGGTGGGAGGAAACCGCGGCGAGCTTTCTTCCTAACTCGAATATTCCGGCGTATACGCCTAAGATGTAGGCTAAAACTACACTATACTTTTGTGTTAAGAAAACTTAAGATGTATTATAAGTCATTAATCAAGGATTTAATTGAAGCTAATTCTTCAATTGAGTCTTATCAACAAAGAGTCTTAATGGAAACCTCTTTTGCTGTTCCTGTTGTTGGAGCTTCTTTGTGTAGCTACCCCACCCATGTTGGTGCTATGGGACCTCTTTTCTCCCCAGACCTTGATTATAGTAATTTTCTATGAGCAGGCACACTGGGAATGATGATGTCTCTTTGAATTTGCACTATAAAACTTAAATACGTAAAAGCTTTTTAAAGTTTTATTGTGTAAATTCAAAGCAACTGGCGGAGTAATCCTATGTAAGTATTAATATTTGTAAAAACAATTATTTTCCTATGTTGTATCAACTCCTATGTTGAAGGTTTTTGTATGAAGTATTTTATTTTATTTTTTTATCCTTTCTATTTTGCTAAAATGTATGTCAAATTTGTTTTTAAAGACTAGTTAGTTTATATTTTATTTTTAATTTATAACTTAAAATGTAATCAAGTAAGATTTTATTTGATTAATTTTAATATAAATTTAATAATATTTACATTTTATAATTTTAAGTAAGCACAATTTGAGATGTATTAATATTTTGTTAAAATAAGGCATTGATAAATGTGAAAATGAAATGAAATATTTTATGAGTATGTAGTTGCTTATATTACGCCATTATTGATTTAAATAAAAGGATTTTTTTTCCAAAATTGCAATAAATTGAAAATGATGAAAATGGTTTATTATTATGATAATAGTTCATTTTCTTTTTATGCATCTCTAATACACAATTTCTTCCATTTCATCTCTAATATACTATGAGCAAGATATCTCATATCAATTATGATGATGATGATTTGATTAAAAAAGTCTCACAATTTTAATTAAAGTGTGACAAAGATGTATTACCTTATCTTAGTCGTCATCATCATCATACCTAATATCCCGTTCAGAGTAGGGTCTGGGTGAGGTAAGTTGACAAGCAATTCATACCCGTACTCCTTTTAAGGGAGGACTAGAGGAAAGTGGTCTATTAATTACGTTATCTCAGTATATTAATTTATTTAAAATGTAGACAAGTATAAAGAGATAAGGATGGTTTAGTAGTTAATTTCAATCAAAGTAAAAGAAAATTTATTATTTGTTTATTTTAGAAATGAGCTTAATTTTAAAGCTAACTTTGTTGGGCGGTGCTAGTTAGAACCATATGCAAATGCATATAGAAAGAGAAGACAAAATTGTGGTACGTGATATTTGGTATATAAAGTAATTAAGTCAATGGTTAGTTGATGAATATGTATCATTTAATCATGTGCTTAGTTTTAATTATTTTGAGCCTTGCTTTGACTTGCAATAGTATTTAATTAATTGTTGTGCACAACTTTTTCTAATTCTATTATCTATATGCCCATTGGAAATTTAAGAGTCTCAAGTTGTCAACTCAATGTCATATGCATTAATTTTCAATTAATTAAATTGTAAATTAATGGGTAAACTGAGGGAAGAGACAACAACAATCGATTCAGAACTTTACTTGGAAAAGATAGTACATATTTCGTTAGGAACGAATTGATGATTAAAATGAAAACAAGCAGAGAAAATAATTTTAGGAGAATTAGAAGCTTTTTCCGAAAAAAGCCTTTTATTTGGTAGGTAACATCGATGAAGCTACCGCGAAAGCTATAAACTTAGAAATGGAGAGCAAATTAAAGAAATGACCTTAAATCTTTGTGTACTGACTCCTAATCGAAGTGTTTGGAATTCACAAGTAAAAGCAATCATTTTATCTACTAATAGTGGCCAAATCGGCGTATTAAAAGACCATGCCGCTACTGCGACAGCCGTAGATATAGGTGTTTTAAGAATGTTAGGCCTTGATGATTAACTAGGTTTAAATTATGAAAATAACTAACCACCCTCAACATGCTATAAGGCTAGTAAAATGAAGAGTAAAGAATGTGGGTAAGTGGAGTGAAAAGTAAGAATAATGGGTTTGAAACTAGATAGTGGAAAGTGAGGAGTAATGCACACTTAAACTAGTGAGCACTTTCTATAAGATTTTGCATAATATAGACTCCATACTAATTAAACTCCTACGTTTTGATGAAGACAAGAATAATCTACTTAGTTTCCACTCAACATATGGGAGATGGGATGAGAAATGTAGATTCGAGTCTGTTTAAGTCATGGTTTATTTCTTTTTATCAAAACATATTAATATTAAATTGTATAACACGTAACGACAAATACGAATAACAATCAAGTTAGTTCAGTATGAGATGTGTTGGACGAACATTATGCTAGTATTTGAAATTCTCCCTTAATTAAACATGAATTGTTGTATGAGACGGTTTCACCGAAAAATGTGTTTTATACATTAATTAAATTATTCATCTAATACATATTATAATAATAAAAGCTTTTTATTTGAGATTATTTACTAAAATTCAGTCTCTTGCAAAAATAGATCCCTAAACAAATTATTTCCGTTCATCAATTATCGGTTTTTTTATTTTTATTTATTTATTTTTTTGATATCTTATCGGTTCTTTATTTGACATGGACACAACTATTTAAAATTTATTGTCGTTCTTATCGGGTGATTGTTAATCTCAATTCTCATCATCTCACCCTATATACTAATAATATGAGAACCTTAATTATAAGTGTGAACAAAACTTAGAAACAAAGAAAATAAACTTTTATGTTTTCATTATTTTGTTAAAATTGAATTTTAAGGAATAATCAAAAAAAAAAAGATAAACGTGAGGAATATAAGGAGATTTGTACTTAATAAATAAGAACACCTTAGTCGTTTCTATGTTAAATTTAGGAAAATTACCATGAATAATACAACAGTGTTTATTTCTCTACAATAATACTAATTATTGATTAATCATAATTAATATAAACTTAGGACAGTGTTTCCCTAAAATATTCCTAACAAACTAAAGTTTGTATTGTTATAGGAAAAAAAATCCTACGTTAATATTATTTTTGGTTAATCAAAAGTTGGTATTGTTATAAAGAAAATAACAAAAGATTATAGTATTAGTCATGGTAATTTTTTTTCCAATTTATTTATAAAACAAGAATAAATTGTAGGAGTATTTGTGACTTGTAAGTTGAAAACCAAAAATCTCAAACTAATTTAATATCACTAATTTCAAATGGATAGGCATTAAGACCTTGTTGGTTATCAGAATCTCGATCCAGATCAACGATTTTACGATTCAAAATTAGGCGATTGATTCAGATCGTAGGTAGGATCTTAATGTTGGTAGAATCGTACGATCCTACATTGCTCCAAAATTGAAGTAGTAGGATCATAACATGATTCTACGATCCTACGATTTTACGATCCGATCCTACAAGGGTAATTTCAATCGTACAAAAATTTCTTATTATCTAGATTTTACTTATGTATATATATGAATATATCTAAACAGTTATATGACTAAAATTCAAGTTTTTCTTAATTCGCATTTTAAATATGATTATTAAAGGTATTCTTTTACAAAAATTAATAGTTGAAGTCAAATAAGTGTTGATTTAAACCTTAAAACTTAAAAAAAGAATAAATACAATTGAAAATGAGTTATCTAAAACATATTAATGCATATTTGTAGAATCACACGTTCTTATGATTCGATTTTACCGATTTCAATCCTACCCCCTTAACGATCCTACGTGAAATCCCGATCCTAACAACCTTGATTAAGACAAAATATATAGAATGGATGATAACTAAAAGCTGAATATTTGAAGGTTGTACGATGATAATGAAAGTCTAGGGTCTCAAGAATTACAATTAAATGTAATCTTGTCAATCTCATATTGACGCCTTACTAATTGACTATCAGATCTTATTAATTCAATTCTCATATTATCGTTTAAATAATAAATTAATTAGTATTTAATTTGAAGTTATCTTAAAGCTAAGTTACTCCTAATCTCAAAGAGAAGAAATAAATAAAGAAAAGCATGCAACGTAACAAAAGGAAAAAGTGCACTAATACTAAACTACTCTAAATCTTGAACATAATTATATACAGGTGATCTCTTGAGAGACCGTCTTACTCTTGAGAGACCGTCTTTTGTAAAGACGACTCTCAAAAGTTCAGCCTAAATCTATATTTAGAGTTGTAGCAATATATATTTAAAATTGGACTGGACTTTTGAGAGTTGTCTTTACAAAAGACAGTCTCAAGTAAGAATTTGTGAATTATATATTCCAATCACTAAAAGATATGTAGAAGGATAAAGATGTTAACTAAGAATTAGAAAGAGACAAATGGAGCTTGATTAAGTAGGAAAAAATCGTCACCAATTTGGAATTTCTTTATTTGATAGAGAAATTATAGTATTTCAATAATTTGCCATTACAGTTTTAAAATTTAGGACTTTTGTATATTATAATTTTAATTTTTTTTTTCGAATTAAATCCATCAAAATATCAATATCTACAATGTTCAGATCAAATCATAGAATTCCAACCACTTAACTTAAAATTTCCACCACTAAATTGGACAAAATCTATAATTTGAACGTTGTACAATTCCATACTTCAGACTTCAGTGACTTTAATAGGCAAAAACAAAGCATTGAGGTTGTAATTCGCAAAAGTCCTAAATTTTAAGGTTGTAATTCGCAAATTATTCTATATTATAATTATAATAGTATAATACAAGCGGAGTAATTAATTTAAAAATATAATAACAAATAAGACAGCTTGATATTTGGCTTCTAGTAATTGACAAATCATCTAAAAATTAATAGTTGTTTTTTTTTTCTTTTTTTTTTTTAAAAAAAGTCATAGTTATTAGATTAGGTATTAGCACTAATCTTAATTTGATCAGCTTTTCTGTTTCTATCAATACATACATTTTGTGTGGAAGCATGCATTTGGTGGCGATTGTAGGCAATCAAGGGGCACCCTTTGTGTTTACTTGAATTATGCCATTTTGCCAACTACTAAAAAATACAACTATAAATAAGAGCTAAGGGGACTTAAAGAGGGGAAAAATCAACAACAATAAATTTATTCTCACTAAAAACCATTAGAAATACAAGTTTTTCCTACAAACAAAAGATTGTATAGGTGTTCCATCAAAGAGAGATTGATATACAATTTTTAGTATATATAAAAATTTGTATATTTTTATTCCAAAAAAAATTGTATTTAATAAGAGAATATAATATTATTTGGGTTTATTTATAGAAATAGTAGAACAAAAAAATATAATATTAATGTCCAAAAACATAAAAAAAAGGTAATAGCACTAAAATTGGCGGCTACCTACAAAGCCTATTTTCATGGGCCATAAGCCTATTTTTATGGTTTTATTTAATTGAAGATATTTTTATTGCTATTTTCCATGGATATTTTGATGAATATTTTAACTAAAAGTAATGATTAATTTTTTTAACGTCATAAGTTCATAACCAATAAATATATAGTTTTCTATTCTATTTCTTACTTAATTTGGAAATATGTATATTATGGCCTTATGGGATTAAGGGAGGGTATCGTACCCCTTTCTTTTTAAGGATATCAATTTAGATTTTTAAAAAGTTTATAAAAATGGCTATTCCTCTCCAAATTAAAATGACAGTTCAAAAAAAATTAACTTTAGCTTCGATACTGAATTAAATGATAGACAAAATACAAATAATTGTTGTCGAGGTTCAGCTACAAATAACTTAAACCTATTAAGATTTACGCAATTCAAAACTTTTTCTATTAATCTATCAAAATCATAAATCTACTAGAATTAATATTTCACTGTTTTCATCTTACACCGTTTTTTGTTTAAAAAAACAATCTGCCAGTCATTTTTATTTTAGTGAATAGTATATGTAGTGGTGCACTTCGTAACCAATTAGCGAAACAAGGATTTTATTTCTCTATTGTGACAATCAAGTTGAAATCCGTTCCTAAGAAAATGTAGTTCAACAGATCATAAGAAACATTTTAAAGTTGTTAACACTCACTTCATCGTGAAAAACTTGAAATTAAAATTATCAGTTTTTCTTTTATAAAATTAAAATATCAAATGAGAGATATCCTCACAAAAAGAATTATGTCTCAAAGTTTTAAAAAAATTGTATGCAATTTAGGTGCTCCAAACATCATTACTCGTTGCGAGAGGAGTGCAGAAAATAAAATACTCAACTAAACTATTATTTACTCCCTCCGTTTCATTACACTTTGCTATATTTCACTTTTTACGCATTTTAATGTGTTATTTTATTTATATATATGTTGAATTATACAAATCTAAAAATAATAAAAAGTTAATATTATGAAAGTATACGATTAGACGATTCAAACAAGATCTCACTTGACTGTATTTTATATTACACATTAGTCGCAATATATAAAATAAGCTTGAATGATAAATAGTGCACAAAATTAAAATGTAGCGAGTATTTCGGAACAGTATTATGAATAATCAACATATTTGTTAGTTGTTTTTCATTAGAAGTGTTGATGAACTTTTAAGCCCAATAGTCTATTATAAATAGAGGCTATTATTTATTAATTTGTAATGAATTTAAAATGAACCATTTAAAAACTGTTTTTTTTTTACATTTAGGGAGTATATGTATAAGCCTTAAATTTACACTTTTGAATCAACGACTCTTCAACATCTGCAAAGTATGTTTCAAAGCGTTAAACTCTTTTTCAAGTCTCACTGTCAACAAGTTGTGTTATTTTAAAGGATTTAAACGTTTGAGTTCAACTATCCTCCGTCTAAACCCGAAAAGATGTTAGTCTAAACAACAAAAAAAACTATCTTAAACATTAGTAATATAGGTTTGAAATTATAATATAAATTTTCTATAAACTATAATCAATATGTCAATTTAAATAACTATATATTCAAAATGTTGAATTAGATGTGTTGAGACGAAGTCTATTCACACGTTTAACAGCAAATAATCTAAACATACTAAAAATAATAGAAATGAAATCGAGCAAGAGAGCAAGAACACCAATAATCATCATCAACCATGGATATTATATATTCTTAGAAACAAATAATACTTCTATATTAATTCACATATTTTTCCCCCTTTTGACTTTATTAAGCCTACCTAGTATTCATCCAAAGACAAGAAGATGTTCTCTAACTACAAGGACTGGTGGACTACTAGCAAGGGAGTTGTATGAAGTATTAGAAGCCATTGATATCAAACGCTGCTGACTATATATTATCTGCTGATTAGGAGTATGTAAAGATATAATTAGATATGTTAAATCCCCTTGGATCAAGTTAGTTATAACTACCTAACCCTTGTATAACTCTAGTTAATTAGCCATAGTTAACTTTAGGTTCTAGATTATTGACATGTATAAATATGAGATACTTTGCTCATATATGTAATTCTGATTTTGTTTTAATAAAAATACAATCCTTTGTCCAGATTGTTTCATGGTATCAGAGCCTCCTTGACATCAGGCTCAAGAACATTTTTTTGTTCTGATTCTTTACCCAGCAGCCTCCATTCTTTCCTTTTGCAATCCCCATGCCATCTGCCCCAATGGTGAGACCTATTCATTCCAAAAGTGTTGATCCTACTACTAATCAGTCAAGCGTGTATTTCTTGCATCCCACTGACTCAGGGCAAAAGATCATCACCAAGATCTTCAATGGGGTTGGATTTAAAGATTGGAAAAGAGCAATGGTAATTGCTTTGACAGGAAAGAATAAGTTGGGATTTGTTGATGGCACAATTAAAAGACCCACTTCAAGCACCATTCATGCTAAAGCTTGGGATCGTGTCAACAATGTAGTCATGGGTTGGCTCTTATCTGTGATAGATGAGAAGATAGCCAACACTTTATAGTGGCTAAAGACTGCAAGAAATATTTGGGAAGAATTAGAAGAGAGGTATGGGCAAACCTCATGTGCTCAGTTGTTTTCTGTCCAAGAAAAGATCAGCAAAGCAGCACAATCACAAGATGAAACTATAGAGTTTCTTTACTAAAATGAAAGGATTGTGGGATGAACTGGACAACTTGAATCCAGTTCCCACTTGCACCTGTTCTGAATGCTCATGTGAATTGACAAAGAAGGTCACAAAAATTCAGCAAGCAAGTAGGCTTATGGAGTTTCTGATGAAACTAAGCTCTAAGTACTAGCACGTAAGAAGTAACATACTGATGATGAAAGAACCACCTTCAGCAGCTGAAGCATATAGGATACTGATGCAAGAGCAGACCCATCAAGAACTCAGCAAGACCACCATGTATGAGGACCAAGAAACAACACCCTTGGCTTGTAGAATTGATAAAAGAAAATCCAGTAATAGAGGTAAGAATATGCCAAACAAGAAAGGTAGTTATTACTGTGATCACTGCAAAGTTTATGGGCACAGCCTTGAGAGATACTGGAAGGTTAATGGGTAGAGATGGAACCAACAAGGCAAATGCAATCCAAATGGGCCCCCGGAATGAAAGTAATGCCATAGAGCCAAAACTCACTCAAGAACAATACAACAAGTTGATGTACTTGCTAAGTTCACATCCCAACAAAACTGATGAGAAGGAACAACCTATTGCTGCAACTGCACATTATGAAGGTCAGTCTTGTTTTCATATTACTAAGTCTCCCTTATGGATACTTGATAGTGGAGCCTCAGATCACATATGTTGTGACATTTCTTTATTCCAGCATTATGACCATATAAATAATAAGCAAAACACTATAATCATACCAGATGGATCACATGCTAAAGTAAAGTGCATAGGGTCAGTTAGCTTAAAAAATGGTCTAACTCTAAAGAAAGTTCTGTATATACCAGGATTTCAGTACAATCTTGTGTCCATACACAGACTATGCCTAGAAAACAATGTTAAAATTACCTTTGTTGATAATATCTGTGTTATGCGGGGGCTTTTGAAGAAGCCTTTGCTTCTTGGTAGAGTAAAAAATAATCTCTACTATGTTGAAGAACAATTAAAGACTGTCAATGAACAATACCCCACGCCCACTATGTGCTTGCAAACAGGAAACCTCAACAACATTGAAAAAGTCAAGCTATGGCACCTAAGATTAGGGCATATTCCCTTTAATAGACTTAATGTTGTATTCCCTGATTTGCATTGTAATAAAGTAACACAAGATGTTATATGTACTATATGTCCATTGGGCAAACAAACCAGAAGATCTTTTGCAAGAAGTTCTATTAAAACTACTGATATTTTTCAATTAGTTCATATAGATTTGTGGGGACCTATAAGGTTTCCTAACAGATTGAGATGCAATATATTTTGTACTATAGTTGATGATTTCTCCAGATTTATCTGGGTTAAATTTCTCAAAAATAAGAGTGACTTCTTGAGTATCTTTAAGCAATTTTACACTCTAACACAGACACAATTTGGCAAAAAAATAAAGACTGTGAGGACTGATAATGCTCAAGAATTGAGCAAAGGGGAAACCCTAAATTTTTTCAAAAGTAAGGGCATTTAGCACCAAACAAGTTGCACTGAGACTCCACAACAGAATGGAGTAGTGGAACGTAAGCATAAGCACCTTCTTGAGGTTGCTAGAACCTTATACCATCAGTCCAAAGTGCCATTGATGTTCTGGGCAGACTGTGTGCTAAGTGCTGCACACATTATCAATAAAATGCCACTTGTGCCCTTGAATGATAAGACTCCCTATGAAAAATTGTATGGCACAAAGCCCTCATATAAATCATTAAAAGTGTTTGGGTGTCTTTATTTTGCCTCAACCTTAAAGAGGGATAGGCACAAGCTTGCTGCAAGAGCAGACCCCTGTATTTTCATAGGGTACTCTCAACATCAGGAAGGGTATAAACTATACAATCTCAAAACCAAAGCTGTCTTAATCTCCAGGGATGTAATGTTTCATGAGAAATGTTTCCCATACAGACTAGATGATGGTACTCATACCCCAGTGAATGATCTATTCATGCCATGTGATACAAACACACCTGACTCTATGAGTCCTACCCATCAAGACTCACTTGATAGTCCCACTGATGGTGAAGAAGTTGCACCAACAGAACACAGCAGTATCAAGACAAATATGCAAAGGCTTGATGATTCTAGTAAAAAAATCAGTAGACCTATTAGACTGAAAACTCAGCCTAGCTACCTAAAAGACTATCAATGTAATACCAGAACACCACACACTGGTGTAATCTGGTGCAGCACCATGACTTATCCAACACACACAAAAAGATTGCACAACATCAAAGTGAATATGTTGAACCAAGATCCTACAATGAAGCTTCCTTGAACCCTAAATGGGTAGAAGCCATGAAAAAAGAATTAACAGTCCTTAATGACAATAACACTTGGGAAATAGTACCTCTGCCTCAAGGAAAAAAATCCATAGGAAATAGATGGGTTTATAAGGTCAAGCTTAGGGCTGATGGATCCTTGGAAAGACTTAAGGCTAGGTTAGTGGCAAAAGGGTATAGTCAAAAGCAAGGCATAGATTACCAAGAAACATTTTCACCGGTAGTCAAAATGACTACTGTTAGATGTATGCTAGCAGTGGAAGCTAGCCACAAATGGCTAATACACCAACTTGACGTAAACAACGCCTTCTTGCATGGAGACTTGAATGAAGAGGTCTATATGACCATGCCTCAAGGCATACCAAACCCAGACAACAAAGTCTGTCTCCTAAAAAAATCATTATATGGCTTGAAACAGGCATCCAGACAATGGCATGCCAAACTTGTGGATGAGTTACATTTTTTAGGTTTCACTCAGTCAAAGAATTATTACTCCCTTTTGTTAAAAGACAAGGAAATTTTATTACCATCATTGGAGTATATGTAAACGATATTCTGATCACAGGAAACCATACCACTGAAATTAACAACATAAAATAGCATCTCCATGATACCTTCACCATTAAGGATCTAGGCCATCTGCATTTTTTCTTGGGCATAGAAATCAGTTATACCCATGAAGGCATGGTCCTTACACAAGAAAAATATACAAAAGAGCTATTATCTACAAGTGGCATCACTGGTTTCAAAAGGGTTGTCACTCCCTTACCCCTAAACCTAAAATTAAACACTAAAGATGGAGAGGCATTACCAGATGCAGAACCTTACAGGAGCATTGTGGGAAAGCTAAATTTTCTCACCAACACTAGACCAGACATTAGCTTTACTGTGCAAGCCCTAAGCCAATTCATGTAGTCCCCTAGAACTCCACAATGGCAAGCCTTGATGCACACACTCAATTACATACACTCTACATGTGGTCAAGGCATTTTACTCAAAAGGTCTGCAAAACTTGAGCTTCAAGCTTTCACAGATTCAGATTGGGGAGCATGCCCCATCTCTAGAAGATCTGTGTCTGGATACCTAATTCAGCTTGGGAATTCACCAATAAGTTGGAAATCTAAAAAGCAGCCTACTGTTTCTAGGTCTAGCTCTGAAGCTGAGTACAGGGCGATAGCAAATGCAGCATCTGAAATAACATGGATAGTAAGGTTACTTAAGGAAATAGGTGTTGATGAGCTTGAACCTGTCACACTTCATTGTGACAGTCAATCTGCCATATACATTGCAAAAAATCCTGTGTTTCATGATAGAACAAAACATATCGCAATTGACTGTCACTTTACCAGGAACAAGGTTTTGGAAGGACTTATACAATTATCCTACTTACCTACTCAGCATCAATTGGCAGAAAGGCTTACCAAGATCTTACCTTCATCTCATTTTAACTATCTCCTCAGCAAACTAGGAGTTAGTAAACCACCTCCTAGTTTGAGGGGGGATATTAAGCCTACCTAGTATTCATCCAAAGACAAGAAGTTGTTCTCTGACTACAAGAACTGGTGGACTACTAGCAAGGGAGTTGTATGAAGTATTAGAAGCCACTGATATCAAATGTTGCTGACTATATATTATCTGCTGATTAGGAGTATGTAAAGATATAGTTAGATATGTTAAATCCCCTTGTATCAAGTTAGTTATAACTACCTAACCCTTGTATAACTCTAGTTAATTAACCATAGTTAACTTTAGGTTCTTGATTATTGACATGTATACATATGAGATACTTTGCTCATATATGTAATTCTGATTTTGTTTTAATAAAAATACAATCCTTTGTCCAGATTGTTTCAGACTTCCATTAAAATGAAGGACGCTTTAAAAAAATACTCCCTCTAATTCATTTCAGTTGTTCGATTTATTTTTTCACACTTGTCGAGGTATAATTTCAACTCTTAATATCTCTAATTATGGTAAAAATTATGAAAACTTGATATGAATAATCCTTGCATTAAAACGAATCAAACAAGATCTCACATGATTATATTTTAACTTATAGATTAAGAATAAAATATAAATTAAAAGGGATTAATGAATATTGTCAAAAATCAAATAGGGCAACTGAAATGAATTGGAGGGAGTATTAAGTAGCATACTACTATTCAATCAAATATTGATCACATTAACAAGTTAAAAATTAGCCCTACAACAAATTAGTATATCTTTATACTCATTTGCCTCGAACATTCAATATACGTTGTACGTTTTTTATTTTTGGATTCAAGGCTTATTCTTGCAAAACAAAACACTAAACTTTTCTCAAAGACCAAGTGAAAAACTTAGTTCATATTCAAGAGGGACCAAACTATGAGAACGGGTATTCAAAACCCGATACCGGGTCATTTTCGGAAAGTGCAAATCACTATCTGATTTCGGTCCGAAAAAATCGGATACGCGGTTTAATCTGGATCGAATACCAGATATCCGATTTTCTATTTTTTTCTTTTTCAAAACAATTTTACGTTTTTTTTCCACATAAATATTTAACCTCACTTCGCTTTCCTTTTTAATCAAGCTTACTTTTTAAACTTTGAATACAAATCATTTTGGATATATGGTTGGATTTTCAAAAGTCTAAATTCACTACAAAAAAGTTGCATCCTCCCACGCTTAAAAACACTATTGCCCACGCTTATATGTGAGGCTAAAGTAATTCCCCAAACTTAGATAAGTGTGGGGAAAAATTCTGTGGGGAATTATTGTCAACGCTTATTAAGTGTGGGGAAAAGCACATCCCGCCATGCTTATAAGCGTGGGAAAATGCACTTTCAACCTCACTTATAAGCGTGGGGACATTATCCTCACTTATAAGCGTGGGTAAATGAAGTACATTCCCATTGATTTTTAAATTGTTTTTCTACACTTCTAAGCGTGGGTAATGTAGATGTTAACAACTTTTTAAACTAATTCTGGCGAGAAAGATATTCTATTAATTTTTTTTTTTTCTATTATAGTAATAATAATTAATAATTTTTATTTTAACAAAGGTATAAAACAAGGTCAATATATATATATATATATATATATATATATATATATATATATATATATATATATATATATATATATATATATATATATATATATATATATATATATATATATATATATATATATATATATAACGATTCTCTCTTCCCCCTTACAATTGTACCTCGGTTACCCTGATTCCAAAAACTTCCAATGCTAACAGAGTTGGCGACTTCAGACCTATTGCATGCTGCACGGTAATATACAAGGTCATATCAAGGGTCCTAGCAGGGAGACTTCAGAAGGTGATGGGGTTGGTGATTGATCAAGCACAATCAGGGTTTATTCCAGGCAGACTGATGGCAGATAATATTTTACTTGCAGCGGAGCTTATCAAAGGTTACACCCGAAAGAACAATAGTCTAAGATGTATGATCAAAATGGACCTTCAGAAAGCGTATGATTCTATCAACTGGGGTTTTTGTTCTCGGTTATGGGCGAAATGGGGTTTCCTCCTAAATTTGTTGACTGGATCAAGATTTGTGTTTCCACAGTTTCCTTCTTCATCTTGGTCAACGGTACTCCCTTGAAGCCCTTTGCAACAAAAAAAGGTCTTCGCCAAGGAGATCTGTTATCTCCGTATCTCTTCGCCATTGCTATGGAGTATCTGTCCAGGCTCATGAAAAAGCAGACTGAGAATCCTACTTTCCACTTCCACCCTAGATGCAAGCGTGTGCACATTACTCATCTCCTTTTTGCAGATGATCTCCTCTTGTTCTGTAGAGCGGATATTCCTTCTGTCCAAAGCATGATGTGCACTTTCCAGAAATTTTCAAAGGCTTCGGGTCTTGAGGCGAACAACAGTAAGAGTAATGTTTATGTTTCAAGGGTTGATGATCATGACAAAGAGAGAATCCTTCATCACTTAGATATGGATGAAGGCTCCTTCCCCTTCAGATACCCAGGAGTTCCCCTACATTCTAAGAAGCTGAACTCTCGAGACTGCAGGCCTCTAGTGGACAAAATCGTGGGTAGAATCGGGTATTGGTCTTCACGGCTTCTCTCATATGCCGGTAGGATTCAGCTGGTTCGTAGTGTCATAGGAGGTATGCATAACTTTTGGGCCCAGATCTTTTGCCTCCCAAAAAAGGTGATCAAAATGGTCGAGAACATCTGTAGATCGTTCATTTGGACCGGTAAAGAGGGGTTATCTTGGAAAGCTGCTATTTCCTGGAAGCAAATGGGTTTACCTTACTCTAAAGGGGGCCTTAACCTGAGGGACATGTATCAGTGGAACAGGGCTGCTATCCTCAAGCATCTGTGGAACCTTGCGAGCAAAAAGGAGAATCTGTGGGTGAAATGGGTTCACAGTTACTATGTGAAAGCGTAAGATCTCCAAGACGTGAGACCTTCTATTCATGCTTCTTGGAGTTTCAAAAAGATCGTCAAGCAATGCGACATAGTGGAGAAACTAGGAGGTTGGGACAATGTGACTAACGGGGACACCTTCCACATTGGCAAAGTATATGAGCTTCTTATTGCTGATGAGCCCAAGGTCAACTGGGGGAATATCATGATCAAGAATGTTGCTAACCCTAGTGCCCGTTTCATTACTTGGCTTGCAATCCAGAATAGGCTAGCTACTAAAGATAGAATAGGGAAATGGGTAGATATCTCGGATGATACTTGTGTCTTGTGCAACAGTGCTAGTGAATCAGTGCAACACCTATTCTTCGAGTGTCCGAATGCTAAGGAGATTAGATCCAGAGTGTTCAATTTCCTACCCCGGGGGCTTGATGATCCCAATTTCCACACCGAAATTCAAAGTATGAGCAAAATCAACAAAAAGAAGACTGATCGAGCCAAGCTGATAGTTGGTCTCTGGACGGAGATGATCTATGACATCTGGATGCAGCGCAACAAAAATTTTTTTGATAACCATTCTTTCAAACTGAAGGAGGTTATAGACTGTATAGTCTTTAGGGTTGCAGGGAGGGCAAACAGTAGAATGAATTATATGCTTGTAACTAAGTAGTTAGTTTGGGGTTTTTGGGCTAGTGCTCTCCTTTTTGTAAAGGGCGTTAGCGTTTTTGGTGGTTCGGGGGGAGTTAATTTCCTTCCCGAGCATCCGTTTGTCTCTCTTCTTGGTATATAATACAAATCATTTGACAAATATATATATATATATATATATATATATATATATATAATATATATATATATATATATATATATATATATATATATATATAAAAAGTAAATTCACAAATTTCTATTATAGTATTGTCTACAAAAACTACATTAAATTCAAATTTTGTCAATCGTAAGAAACAAAATATCTAAAAGTATTTCAAAAATTATTATAGTCATGATATTACAATACAAAACTAAAAACTAATGTAAAAGGTCTTCATGATCGCTTTTGGATGCTTCGATTTTGCCACTTGTGATTTTGTATATATATATATATATATATATATATATATATATATATATATATATATATATATATATATATATATATATATATATATATATATATATATATATATATATATACACACACACACACACTACAATAAATATGAATGAAATTTACTTGTTTTTCTATCCTTTGTAATTTGACCTACAACTTATTTAACACTTGTGCATTAGCTCTTTTTATTGCTTTAATTCATTGCCTAGAATTTTAAAATATCGATCCAAAAACCATCAACGCAAACAAATTAATTACAACAAATGAGAAAATATCACGTAATTTACCATGCCAGCTAGAAAACAGAGTGACATTTTCTTTTTTGTTTTGTCTCCACGTATATACTTTCTAACCGGATCAAGATTAGTTGATAGTACCTTATCAACCACATTTTCCAGCTCATTCCAGGTCAACTAATAATATACAAAATTACTAATTAATAAATATGAAAGTAACATAATAATATAAATCCAATTTTTAATGGCATATGATCAATTACCTCATTTGGTTTTATACATTTGGATTGAACCTGATCTTGTAGTCCATGATTTTGAATAGCATTTACTTGTTGAACAGGGTTCGATTTTATAGTTGCAACTTGGGCATGACATGGAATAGCAGTTGTACCACCAAGGGGTGTAGAAACCGGTTCTTTATAATGCGATGGAGTAGGTATCGTATGATTAACAGGTGTATTTGTACCACCAAGAGGTGAAGAAACTAGTTCCTTATAATGCAATGGAGTAGTACTAGTACGATTAACCGGTGTATTTGTACCTCCAAGGGGTGTGGGTACGACTTGCTTGGAATGTAGTGTCGTATTATTACCATTAACAGGGGTAGTTGTACCATGTAGGGATGTAGGTGGACGACGTTCAATCGGCACCCCTATAAATAAAAGCGGATTAGATGATTTGATAAGTAGAACTGTACAAGTGAACCAACAAGAAACGAAATTACAACATTACCTATATTAGAAACTGAGTCAGCATCCCCTAATGATGGTGATACATCATTTTCATCGTGCCTTGTAATGAGTTACAATTCTTCACATGAACATATTTAGATCTACGCTTATAATTTGGACGCATTATAATAATTAGTAACATAGCAAAAGGTATTCTTACCGATCCGTGCTGTGAAGCCTGTTACGCATCTTTGGCCTTTATATGAGCAATCTCATTCTTCAAAGTATGCACTGTGTTCATGAGTTCCTTTATCACTTGAGAATCACTTGGATACTGCATGTTATTTAGGTCTTTAGCAAACACCCTAGGACCATATCCAATAACCCTTCCCTTAGTTACATCTCCCATCAACTTTTTGTAAGCCAAATTCTCAACTTTTGTGGTTGATTTTGAGAAAACGACTTCTGATTGTCCTGTCTTTTTTCTTATAACCTCTAATGCCGACTCCTAAAGTAACAATAAGACACATTAACTGAGGTACTTGCAAATAATATCAATTAACAAATTAGAATATTAGCAACTACAGCAACAGAGACAAATTGGACACATGAAAATCAGAAAATTAGTTCGACACAAATACAGCAGCAAATACGGAAATTAGAAATCAGAAAACAAAAACCAGCAAATACAGAAATCAGAAATCAGAAAACGGAAACCAGCAAATACAGAAATCAGAAAACTGAAAAACAGAAACCAGCACAAATCAGAAAAAAGAAATACTCCCTCCGTCCATATGAATTTGCAGCATTTTCTATTTTCGTCCATCCCACTTAAATTGCAGCATTTCTATTTTTAGACTATGGCGCACCACTTTCTTTTAATCTCATCCATACATTTTAACTCTCTTTTAATTTCATCCACACAATTCATTCTCTCTCTTCATTTATTACCACTTTCTTAATTCTCACCATTTTTCTCTTTGCTACTATCTCATAGGAACGAAGGGAGTACAACAAATACAACAGCAACAGAAATACAGCAAACAACAAACAGAAAAACCAGTCAGCAATACAGCAGCAACAGAAATACTACATCAACTAATCTAATCAGAAATCAGAAAATAGCAAACAGCAGCACAATCAAGCAGTACAATAGATCAAACAATAGCACAAACATAAAATGTGCAAAATCATCTCAAATTATTCCAATTTATTCTATGACATTATATATTTACAGTGCAATAGAACATCAAATTGTGCAAAATCATTCCAAATTATTCCATGACATTATAGATTTACACTACAATAGAACATGAAAATGTGCAAAATCATTTCATACTATTCCAAATTATTCCATGACATTATTGATAAACAGTACAATAGAACATCAAAATCATTGAAAACGATTAGAAGATTTGGGAGAATGAATACAATAATCAAATATCAAATATCAACGATTAGAACATTACACTACAATTACATTACAGTAGAAGATCAAATATCAACGAAATTCATTGAAAACATTTCAAAATAAAGAAACAAAAAACGAAATTCATTGAAAACAAAAATAAAAAGAATGAATACAATAATCAAAAGAAATATTACCTGAATTGTGAGGAAGGAAGATGAATAAGGAAGGAAGAATTTCGATTGTGAGGAAGGAAGATGAATAATCGAAATTAGGGCAGAAATCAGTAAGGTTAATACAGATGAATAATCGAAATTAATCGAAATTAGGGCAGAAATCAGTAAGGTTAATACAGATGAATAATCGAAATTAATCGAAATTAGTGCAAAAGAATGAATTTCGAATTAGGGCAGAAATATTGTAGCAGCGCAGGGATGAATAAGGAAGGAAGATGAATAGTCTTGAGTAAACCACGCCTAAATCAGTAGGATTGTTTGATTTTTTTTAATAGCTATTACCCACGCTTATATACGTGAATACAGATTCCTATACGGCTATACCCACGCTTACACGTGTGGGTAATTGTTTACCCAAATTAGATATATTTTTCCATTGCTGTTCCCCACGCCTATAAGTGAGGTTAATACTCCCACACTTAATAAGCGTGGCTAAATGCAAAAACCTTACCACACTTAATTAAGTGTGGGTGAATAAGTGTGGGCATATGCAATTTTTTTTGTAGTGATTAATTAACAATAAATTAATTATGCAACTTACTTGTATTTGAGATTTGTAGGCATCATTAAATTTTACAACCTAAACAAAAAAATTTATGAAAAAATATTATATATTTTAAAAAGAAAAAAAGAAAAATATAAAATATAAAAATTAGAAAACTGGATACCCAATTTTGCTAATATTTTGATCCATATTTGGATCCGGTATCCGATTTTTAAATCGAATACCCAATCCGAATTATCCGATTTCCAAAAACCAAAAAATTTATCAGATTTTTAAAATCAGATTCCAGACATTTCAGATTGGATAATTCGAATCGGATATTTTTAAACACCCCTAACTTTGTCTTTGAGTATGAGGTATTGTTCCCAATCATTGTCTTTGACAACGGGTTTGATTATGACCTTGATCATCCTAGAAACTAACTACTCTATAACATTAATTGAGAAATTAATAATTTAGAAAATAGAGAATTTAAAAATAAATAATCATTTAAAAAGTAGAGAATTTAAAAGTAAGTATTTGAAAAGAATAATTTTGGATTCGAATAAGAATTAAGTCGAATAAATAATTTATGGGCTAAGATAACGAAGAAAACGAAGAAACAAATTAAACTTAAGTATACATCAATTAAATTGTATCTTATGAGAAACAATTTTTACCAAGGGTGTGGGTGTAACATTTGAGAAATTTAAATTTAAGAATTGAGAATTTAAGATAAATATTAGGAATATAAGTTAATTTGGGTCAAGTTAGAAAGAATGGAAGAATATGTAATTGGGCTCAAGTATATAAGCACTTCTAACTTTTATTAATTTCTTTATTTTCTTTTTCTTTTAATTAATTTTTCCTTCTCTACTCCTAATGCCCTAAATAATAAATCAGTTTACTTCTTCCATGTAATCCCCACCCTCTCAATCTTTAAAGTCTTCCTCTGATTTTCGCTCCACCTTCTTCGAATTCCCAGCAACACCAAAGCCAAGAATGGCGACTGGAATTTCTTCAAAATAATCTTCCGAAAATGCCAAAATAGTCTAACAGCAGATCAATTACTCCATAATTATTGCATCAAAATCAAGATACCTCCATTTTTCTATGATTTTGCCGAAAAAGGATGGAAGCCAAATCCAATTTGGCCTTTCTTTAATTGTACACCAAATCCTATATGCTTCTGATTTCTGCAGCAAATAAGGTCTACTTCTTCCTTTTTTCTTTTTGGTTTGTTGTTATTCCATTATGTTCTTTAATTTGAGGATAAACTTTGTGTTTAAAATGGATTCTTGGAATTTTCTTTTATTTCTTTTCTTTACCTATTATTATTACTCATCAAAATCTTATAGCCTCATGAAATGATATGCGATTCAAGAATTAGTGTAGGTATGCTTGTTCATATTAGATTAATGGATTGGAGATTTAAGATTTGTTAAGAAAGATTTGATAATGATAAAAGAGATGGGCTTGTGTTGATGATATTAATTTTGTGGATATTAAGATTATGAGTTTTGTTGGAAATATTGGGTATTGATAAAATATTGGATTAGTTGTTATTCTTAAAATTATTAGGAAATGAATATTGATTTTGGGTAAAAATAAACACAATTCTTTTATGATTAGAAATGCTAGGATATAATCTTGATTTGACCTTTTGACATAGGAGGAGATGTATGTAATAAAGTTATAAGTGAGTATAGTTGGATCGAACAACGCTTGTGACGTTATGTTATTGTTATGCTCTTCGTTAAGGATCTCTTCTACTCGAAAGCTGTGGTCGGACTCAACTCCTTGAAGCGACGTTGTCGGTGAGTAGTAGCAGTCCCTTAAAGGGTCTGGCCAGACTAATGTTTTGAAAATAGTTTGTTTTATATATCAAACTGCTTTGAATTCAAGATTATTGATGATGAACTGGTTATGAATGATTATGATATGGTCAATGGATCGGGCTCACGAGCTGGTCATTGACGGAGTAGAGGGAAAACCTCCCTTACTCCCTATATTTGGGGTGAATTGTCATTCAAATATTGGCTAGCCTCAACCGAGAGTGAAATAGCCTTAGAGTTATGGGTGTTCCTCTCAACTAGACTCCCTGTGCGCACATAGATCTAGGAAAAGGATGTTGTTTTTATATCGATGTTTTGAATTACAATGTTTTGGATTATATGAGCGTAATTTATATTAGTCTAGACATTTTTAGATTGTTTACAGATCGGTACCAGCCGGGAACGATGGGTTAACGGAGTTGATTAGAGTTCCAAGGATGTTAGTATGAGCTGAGCACGTAGAGTTAATAGTTTTGTATTAGGCTTTGGTAATTGTATATTAGTCTAGACTGTATTGGTTATGTTAGACTTTTATGGAGACTTTTATGATTACTTTATGATCTAGATAAATGTTTGGATTGGAAATTAGCTGATTTAGTTATGATTTAGAACTAAAGACTCTTTTGCGCAAGTTTGGAATCAAGATTTGAGTTTTTGGGTTAATAAACCCCGTGATGACTTGACTTGCTCAGTCAACGGTAAGTCGGGTTGTTACAGTGGGTTCACATCGATTCCCCTTAGAACCTAAGGTTACATAGGTACGAGCCAATAGAACAGGTCCTGTTCAAGTAACAACAGCTCCTATTCTTTTAGCGAAGGCTAATGATCTTAATTCTTTGGTTTATTTTGACATTTCTGTTAATTCTATCACATGATAATTGCATTTTTTTTCTTTTCTTGTGCAATGTTAGGACTCTTTTTATGTATTAATATTATATCCGAATCAAGAATAATTTCAAACATGAGAATTAATTAGTTGAGCTCATGGTTTGTTATATATACTCTAGCTCCCTCCATTTCTGTTTAGGGAAATTCTACATAGTAAGCACTAACTTTGACTGTGAGAAATTTAACTTTGATTTTTGAAGTATATATTGACGATAAAATATATGCATGTAGGATCTTGTTATAATTGTTTTGTTGCAAACAATTCTAATATATAATTATTACAACTTTTTATAACGCGTACTTAGAGATATCGAGGCTTAAAATTTTCTTTGAACTACGTGCAAAAGTAGAGTGGACAAACAAAAAGAAACGGAGGGAATACTTGTTTTAACTTGAGTAGATGGACATTTTGTTGTGTGATATTGAATTGGTAGATTTTGAGATTAAAGTTGATACAGCCGCTTAATCATAGGAGTGTTGCCGCCACATTTATTTCTAATAAGTAATAAAGGCTAAACAAATATATAAAATAGTTATATAAAATTTAAGTACTAAACAATTCTTACACCTGAAAGTGAAATTTTAACTAAGACATGAATACTAATAAAACTAATTTTCTAAATGAACCTCACTCCATGATCCCCACGTGATCAAAAACATGCAAAAATAAAAATACAAAAAAGACAAGGGAAAAACTCCCAAAATCTAGACAATGAGTAATTCCAACTCCATCCCGTAAAACAATTAAGTTAGAAAACGAAAACAAAATATAATCAAGTCAAAAATAATTTCAGAATATAATATACAGGTGAATTAAAAATCAATTTGTGTAATCAACATAAATTCGCATAAACCAATTAAGTAATTTAATAATTAATAATGACCAACACAAATTCAATTATTAATTTGAGAGAACAAGAACGTCAGTAGATCGAGGATTTACCCCTATACCTACTTTATCAAGAGGTCATTACCCAAAATAATTCAATGCCAGCAGAGTAGTCTCATGTAACCCTAACGTGCACACCCTTTGTACTTGGATCGCAACAAATAAAAGAAAGACCCAAAATCATATTAAATATCAGAAATAAAAATATACATCGACAGTTATATTAACCAAACAGGGTAACCTATTTCATCACCTTTATACTTAGAACACAATATATATATATATATATATATATATATATATATATATATATAATATATATATATATATATATATATATATATATATATATATATATATATATATATATATATATATATATATATATATATAAGTGCTTCATTTACCTCGTGTTTCACTTTACATAATTTAACAGATTTTAATAATTAGTCGTGATTATATAAACATATAAAATCAAACATAGATTATATATTTTATTTTTTCCTTAACAACGACTTTTGTTATTGGGATTTGATATCATTTCAAACTTATTTTATAATTCTTATCAAATAAATCGTAAATTTAATAAGTGGCTCCGTATGTGAACATTCACTGAATGAACAGCCCAATTGTGATACCAGTCCGACCCAACCCATATTAGCGATGTTATTACAACAATTATGATTGTATAAAGTAGGAGCACAACCAATTTTAAATCAAATTAATTTTTTGTGATTTCTATGAAATAGTACTATATATTTAACTTAAATGTTGAGTAAATTTCAAAAAAAAAAAAGTTAAGTGGAGGAGTTGTATATTATTTGGTTCTTTTCAATTAGTATGATAATATAGAGAAAATAAAGTTTTGTTTTTAAATGTAGATTTCTTATAGTATTTATTAAAAAGGAAAAATTATCCAGAATAATACGACCTTTCACTGATTTTCCAAGAATAATACGAACTTTCAATTAACCACCAATAATACGAACTTTGACATGTATTTTCCGCTGGCATACATGACCTGTTTATAACCGGTAGTACAGGTCTTTTTTTGACCGTTGCTCAGCAGGTTTCAACCGGTAATACGAACTTTCAATTAACCACCAATAATACGAGATGAAACCTGCTGAGCAACGGTCAAAAAAAGAACTGTACTACGGGTTATAAATAGGTCATGTATGCCAGCGGAAAATGCATGTCAAAGTTCGTATTATTGGTGGTTAATTGAAAGTTCGTATTATTCTTGGAAAATCAGTGAAAGGTCGTATTATTCTGGGTAATTTTTCCTATTAAAAAATGAAAATAGAGAATAAATTGTGTAGATGAAATTAAAAGACGTTTAAAGTATATGAATACGATTAAAAAAAGTGATGGATTTATTTTAAAAAAAGGAAAATGATGTAAAAATTAGTAAACAAATTCAAAATAGAATATTAGGAAAATTAAGAGTTTGAGAGAGTGATAGCAAGTGACAAAGATAAGGTATTATTAAATTTAAAGTAGAATGACTTAAACATTCAAATTGATAATAAAAATTTTAAATTAACCTTTTAAGTCTTAAAATTAAGAGCAAATAGTCAATAATTAACCAACCTTTACTTGACTCGCTAAAAATAAGCCAGCCTATTGTTTATTTTTAAATTAATCAACCTATTAGATTTTTTTGTTAAAATAAATTCACTTATTGTTTATAAGTATTTTCAAGGCTTCTTTGTGATCAAGCAATCAGGAATAAACATTAGTTGAGTTTATTTTCAGTAATTATACAAAATATATGGGCTTATTTAAAAATAATCAATAGTTGGGTTTATTTTCAGTGGATCAAGTAAAATTTGGTTTGTTTTTTTGACATTTTTCCCTAAAATTAATCTTTTAATTTTTCAAATTGACCTTTTAAATCTAGAAATTGATCTGCCAGAATAAACAAACATTTCCTAGGTTTGCAACAGTAGCACAATTTAGAACTTTTAACCGTCTTACAGGAGACTTACTGTTTAGATATGGTTCTAAAAAACATAATTTTCTAAAGGAAAAATTACTTGGAATAATACAACCTTTTGTTTATTTCCCTACAATAATACTAACTTTTGATTAACCATGAATAATACCAACTTTGGGGGTGTTTTCCTATAATATACCTAATATGTTAAAAATCAAACTATAGGAGATTATATGACCAAAAAATTTGGTAAATTAGTGAATAAACTAAAGTTGATATTATTCTAGGAAAAAAATCTCTTAAGTCGGTATTATTAATGGTTAATCAATAGTTGGTATTATTGTAGGGAAATTAACGAAATGTTGTATTGTTCACGGTAATTTTTCCTTTTCTAAATGGTATAAATTCAAATTTTAGCTAAAATGAGTAAATGATGTCTCTAGCGAGACTCAGATTCAACCTATGTCATCCCTAAAAACATAGCTTATGAATAGAGGTGTTCAAAACAGACCCGATAGACACCCGACTTTATAACCGAACCAATTTGACCCGACTTAAAAATGAATCTATAATTATGTAAAAACCAATGTGAACACAAAACCCGATTTTGAACCGACCCGAAACACTTGACCCGAAATCAACCCGATGACCCGAATGAACACCTCTAATTATGAATTATGATATGAAACAATTTGTAATAATAATGGACTTATCATAATACAATAACTATAATCAATGGATTAACATCCATTCTCAAATACAAGAATAAACACATCCATGAATAGAAAGAGCATTTTCTTTGTTGTTTTTTTTTATACCCCACTCAGATGCGGATTCAGAAAAAAAGTGATATATATTAACATTTTGCATAAAATAAAAATTATATTGAACGTTTTTTATGGTAATTATCCACACTAAATTTTCATATTTTAAAAAAGGAGCATAATGTTATCATTTGACAAATTTTAAAACAAATCATTTTCAAAATAAGTTATAGTAAACATTATTTAAAAACTTATCATATATGTTGTTGCCAAACTCAATTTTTGATGAATTTTATTGCTAAGAACACTCTTTCAATTGTTGCTGTTGATATTTGCAAAATCAACGTCAACTTTAAATGTTTGTAAGAATTTCGACATGACTTGTAAAACTAGAAGGAACTAATGTATTGGAGAGTTCACTATGAGTAGAAAAGTTTGAAATTTGCTCATCAATAGAGAAATTATAAACATCCTAACACTAAGACAATATAAGGCCAAATCAAAGTCATCGGGATATAATTTAGCCATTTAATTTAAGTATCTTATTTTTGTAGTAGCTGAAAATCAATTAACAAAAATTCAAACAACCAACACCAATAAGTAATTCAATACTAATTTCAAGAATTACGATGAAATTCTGGCTTTTACAAAAACAAGAATTCTGTAAAATAAAATAAATAAATAAAAACATTTACTAATTTTGACTTGCCTTGATCTAAAGATCGTTGACCAAAGATTCCCAACATTATTCCTATACAGAAGGTCGTCCATTCTAAGATTGCTCCCCACCAAGGAGTTCTTAGCAAATGGATTCCCATGAAAACAAGATGTACCTTATCGATATGAGTAGTCTGTCAATCCATTTTTAAGCTAATTTTAGGGTATCACACTAACCTTTCAAGACAAACCTCTTGATTTAAACCCTTTTGCAAAAGCTCACCTTCATTTAATGCTTTTTCTACCCGCTCGACTTTGTCAAAAGTATTCTCTACGTTTATCAGAAGTACCTTTCCTTTTAACCTCATCACGATCATTATGAAACACACTTGTTAATTTAGAAATCAGAAATTGTTGTATTTGACGCTGTTATTGTGAGACGTAATTTATACATAGGCTAAATAATCAACTTAATACAAATTATGAGAATATAAACTCTTTTTTTGAGGTCGTCTTATCGAAAGACAATCCCTCTTACAAGAGGTTATAAATTGTTAATTTTCTAAACGCTAGTACCACATCATACAAGGAGACTAGTTATTTTAGCTGCAGTGTTTCTTTCTCAGCTTTTATTTCCTCCGTTCCTTAATATAGTGTGACATGTTGTGTGGGAAAATGTCACTATCAGTAGCAAGTATTATGAAACGGAAGAAGTAAGAGATTTTATTGGTATCTCCTTCTAAGAATGGGGATCATGACCCAACTTTTAGGATCTTGATCCAAACACACACAAGATGAAAAAAGGATATTAGTTTATAAATATAATGAAAAAATTATTAAAACTAAAATTAGGAAATTTTTTTAAAAAGTGTGTAATAAAAATTAGGGAAAGCTTATTAAAATTAAATTAGAAATTTTTTTTAAAAGTGTGTAATAAAAATTCTTTTTCTAAAAAGTACCTAATTAAATTAGGAAATTTTTTCCTTTATCAATTGGAAAAGCTTATTAAAATTAGGAAATTTTTGTAAAAAGTGTGTAATAAAAATTCTTTTTCCAAAAAGTACCTAATAAAATAAGTTTTGCCAAAAAATACCTAATAATATTTTTTCTTTTCTAAAGAGTATCTTTTCGAATATTACTTCTAGATAGCCATAGCATTTTGGTTCTATTTGTGGCTAATGGTTATGTCAAAGAACACATCAACTGATCCACAGATTAGTGACCATATATGATGGTGCAAAAAGAGGAGCAGGACCACTATTTAGAAAAGCGTGACGTAAAATGATTAGTTATTGACTAACCGACTAAAATCAGGCAAAATCAACAAGGGCATTATTAATTTATTATAGTTTGCAGCTTTTTATTTTGTTGTTTAAGATTGTCTTTGGTTACTTTTCAAATCTTTATTATTTAACATTTTTCTTAAAAACACTCTTCGAACACTCATTGAATTATAACAAGCGAAAACTAAAAATCGAATTACTATGGCAAATGAAAATAATCACCAAAATAGTTTGGTAAGCATCGATAACGATCGCTAATTTCGAAAAAAATGCATGTATAATTATTTTGAATTTTGATACATGTTCATTCTTTTAGTTTTGGCTATAACTTTTAATAGGCAAATCACATAATTACAATGTTTACAGCTTTCGAACCTGTACTTTAAGATCTTTCCAATGATATATTGTATGTCCAATTCCGATAACCGAGCGAGAGGCGTGACGATCGTTTAAAGTTTGTAGGATCTGAATTTTGATGCGTGTTCAATCTTTTGGGCATAAATTTTTATAGCAAAATCGTATTAATGCAAGGTTTGCGTCATTAAACTAGACTTCGAGAGCTTTCCAAAGACATATTACATTCTCAATTCTGAAAAACAAGCGAGAAACGACGACCGTTTAAAAGTTGCAATGATTTCTAACATTCAGTCGCGCGCAACCGGTTGCGTGTTTTATGAGACCATACCGCGGTCCAGTCGCGCGCGACTAGATGTTAGAAATCACTGCAACTTTAAATGGTCGTCATTTCTCGCTCGATTGTCAGAATTAGGCACATAATATGTCGTTGGAAAGCTCTTGAAATCCAGACTCTAATGCCGCAAACCTTGAATTAATACGAGTTTTCTATAATAAGTTATGCTCAAAATATGAACATATATAAAATTCACCACAATCTAAATTTAAACGATTGTCATTTCTCGCTCGGTTATCGGAATTAGGTATAATATATCATTGAAAAGATCTTGAAGTCTAGATTATAATGCCACAACTATTGCACTAATGTTTCCAATCAAAAGTTTTTGGCCACAAGAGTGATCATGCATCAAATTAAATTTCAACTCAAAACGTTTGATTAGATTTATTTTCAGATTTTAAAAATTTTTTTATTTTTTAAAATTAATATTTTTTATTTTAATTTAATTATAATTAAAAAAATTAGTATATTCTTAATAACGGTCGATTTTATAATTAAAAATAAATTTAAGGACATTTTAATAATTTCAATAAAAAAGGGGTGACGAACTTTAAAAATTGGGTAAACACTGCATATATAATTATTAAAAGGGGCAGTTCTAGGCCAATTCAAGGTGCCTGACCGATTATGTCCTCTATAAAAATAGGTCTCATATATTAACAAACTCTTTATAGTTCATCAGTCAAGCGTAACTCAATTGTTGATGTGTCTTCTTCTTATATCGTTGACTAGAGGTATAAAATCTACCACCACTAAATTTTGTTCTCTAATTTTTGATTATTAATTGACGAAAAGCATTAATTTTCTAAACATAAAAGTAAATAAAAAACCCATATAATCTTTGCTTTCCTGAGCTAAAAATAGTTTTTCGGAAAATTCTAAATATTTTACTTTGAATTCTAAGTCTATATATTCTTAATTTTGAATGTTCAATAGTTTTGAATGAAAGTATTTTAAATAGATGCAATCTGATATTTATCTGACATTATTTAATGAATTTGACTTTATTAATTTGACTTTAACATAAAGTAACATACTGTAAAAAAAACTATTGTAAAAACAAAATTTAATTTAATCCAACCCAAATACATAATTTGAATCGATCTGATGTCCTAAACGAAATCTCAACTATTAAAGCACCTAAATGTGATTTTGAAAAAAAAAAGTAAGCCATTGACTGATTGATATGCTTTAAAAGCATGGAAATCAAAAGCCATCATTTTGGTGTATGCCTTTTTTGATTTCAAAGGTTTGGAAATTACATGTTATTATAGCAAAACTATTATACGCAACAAACAATTTATGAATTTCCTTCACGTTTTATGTGCTCTGATAGTCAAAAGAACGTACTGTTTTTTTATTTGAATTATTAAAATAATATAAGTTAAAAATAAGAAGATTTTTCAAAGTTAATGAAGGAATTAAAGATACATAATATTCTGAATTTTAACTAAAGATAAATTATACCATCAATCCATTTAAGAAAATGTAACACTATTATTAAACCATCATAACTGATTTGGATATATTCAGTTATAATATTGTTCAGTTTCTGTTTTTTCCTTTCCTTTGGTAGTAGTATATATATAGTTACTTTCCCTTTGTAAAACTTAAGCTTTCAATTCATTCTCTTATTCTCTTATATGGTATCAGTATCTCGTTCCTTTTCTTCTGCTTCCCATGGCCAACTCTTCCTCCACCACCACCATTTCCAACTCAAATGATTCCACATCCCCTCTTGTTGTCATCTCTATCACCAATGTTCTCAAACTTCATTCCAAGAACTATTTGGACTGGAAGCTTCAAATTACTGTCATCCTTAATGGATATGCTCTAATAGGGTATGTTAATGGCTCTTTATCTCCACCCCCTGCCAAATTCACAGTAGACAATGTACCCACATCAAACCCTGCTCATCTTTCTTGGTTTCGCCAAGATCAATTACTTTTTGGAGCCCTTCTTGATTCTTTATCTACCGATCTTGTCTCATTAGTCTCCCAAGCCAAGACATCCAAAGAATTGTGGGATATTTTGGCAGAGACCTTTCATAAGGTCAGTAGGGGTCACATTAAACAAAAGAAGAACCAACTCAAGGCTATATCCAAAGGTACCAACTCCATTACTGAATATATGCAATCTGTGAAACTTATTGCCGACGAATTGGCCTCTTTGGGTAAACCTATGGATCACGAAGATCTTATTGATCGCATTCTTGAGGGTCTGGACTAGAGGTGTTCAAAACAGACCCGATGACCCGATAGACACCCGACTTTATAACCGAATCCGATTTGACCCGACTTAAAAATGGATCTACAATTATGTAAAAATCAATGTGTACACAAAACCCGATTTTGAACCGACCCGAAACACCTGACCCAAAATCAACCCGATGACCCGAATGAACACCTCTAGTCTGGACGCTTCATATGAAACTTTTTTCGAGCAAATCAACAGTCGAGATTCTCCAATCAGTTTTGAAGAACTTCATGAAAAATTGATCAATAAAGAATTAGCTATCAAGAAGCACGAATCTCACAATCTTGCTGCATTACCTACTACTGTTTTTGCTACCACACGTCACCATTCATCTAAGCCCAACAATTCTAGGTATACTGCCTCTCATACTCCATCTATACACTCATCCAATCATGCTTCCTCCTTTCATCCTCATACCCCGAAACCGTTTCTTGGAAAATGTCAATGGTGTGGTGAACAAGGTCATGTTCTTTCACAATGTAGTGTCTTCAAACAATCGTTTCCTACTGTGCAACCTCCCAAAATTGTACCAGCTGCTGCCAAAGGTTTTGGTATCAAACCACAAGCTCATATTGCCAACTTCACTGAGAATAATGACAATGCTTGGTTACTTGACAGTGGTGCTTCCCACCATGTAACCAATGATCTTGGCAATCTTTCTCTTCATAATCCGTATGACGGCACCGAGGAGTTACTAATTGGTGATGGTAAGGGTATCGCAATTGAAAATATTGGTTCCACAAATTTAAATGTTTCTTCTCAGTCTTTAGTTTTAAATGATGTTTTGCATGCTCCTTCAATATCACATAACATTATTTCTATATCTAAACTTTGTAATGATAATAATGTTAGTATTGAGTTCTCATCTTCTTGTTTTTTTGTGAAGGATATATCCACGGGGAGGGTTTTAGTCCAAGGTCCTCATAAGCAAGATGTCTATGAAGTTCTTTCAACCACTCCTCACGCCTACACATCTCAAGCTGCACCTAGTTTACTTACTCTGCATGTTCTTAAACAAATTTGTTCTCATATTTCCATTCCTATTTCGAAAAATTCAGTTTGTAATTGTCATTCATGTAATATCAATAAAATGCATCGGTTGCCATTTGCTAAATCAACTATTTATTCCACTGCTCCTCTACTATATATTTACACTGACTTGTGGACTTCTCCTATTCTCTCGTTTGATGGATGTAAATACTATATAATTTTTGTCGATCATTATACAAAATATATTTGGTTTTATCCTCTCAAATTCAAATCCGATACTAAGGAATGTTTTATTCGTTTTAAAGCTCTAGTGGAAAAGCATTTTAACTCACCTATTCTTCATTTATATTCTGACAATGGGGGAGAATACTTAAAGTTAAGGGATTTTCTATCCGTGACAGGCATTTCTTGGCTTACCACTCCCCCTCACACACCACAACATAATGGTTTCTCAGAGAGACATCATAGACATATTGTGGAAACTGGATTATCTTTACTCACTCATTCCTCTATGCCTATCACTTATTGGACTCTTTCGTTTGCCACGACTGTTTACTTAATTAATCGCATGCCCACTCCTATCATCCAAAATAATACCCCCTATTTCAAATTATTTGGCAAAGACCCAAATTACTCTAAACTAAAATCTTTTGGGTGTTTATGTTATCCGTGGTTGAAACCGTATGTTAAACATAAGTTGGATCCTAAATCTCTTGCATGTGTTTTTGTGGGTTATTCCTCGTCTCAAAGTGCTTACTACTGCTTAGATATTACATCTCAAAAAATATATGTTTCGAGGCATGTTAAATTTGTTGAAAATGAATATCCGTTTTCTCATGTTGCTTTGTCATCTTCACTACCGTCTGTTCATGATTGGTGTCCTCTTGATCTTGTTTTACTTTCACAACAATCCCATGGTCATGAGACTCATGTGCTATCCAACACCTCTGCTTCTCCACCTCTAACCTTGCAAGATAGTTCTAGGCATACCTCCACCACTGACTTTCCTTTGATCCCATCTCCAAAGATGAATAACAATCCTCCTTCCACTACCCAACAAGTTTCCACCCGGATGACCACTCGTCTACAAAACAATATCAAGAAACCTATCAAGAAATTAAATCTCATGGCTCAACTAACATCTCAAGAAATTGAACCAAGAACTATAACTCAGGCTCTTAAAGATCCACGATGGAGACATGCTATGGATTGTGAGTTCAAAGCATTATTAGAAAATAATACATGGGAGTTGGTTCCTCCTAATTTTGCTCAATATGTTGTTGGCACAAAGTGGATCTATAGAATCAAACGTGATTCCACTGGTGTCAACACTCGGTATAAAGCAAGGCTTGTGGCCCGAGGTTTTCATCAACGTGAGGGTATTGACTACACTGAAACCTACAGTCCTGTTATTAAACCCGCTACCATTAGAGTTGTCCTCACCCTTGCTATTACTAGTGGCTGGAAATTACGACAGTTAGATATTAACAACCCCTTTTTGCAAGGTCAACTCCATGATGATGTCTTTGTGCAACAACCTCCTGGTTACTCCGATGCTACTCATTCTCACTATGTTTGTAAGCTAAACAAAGCACTTTATGGGCTCAAACAGGCACCTCGTGCTTGGTTTAAGCAACTAAGTTCTTTTTTGTTATCTTTAGGTTTCAAAAACTCCATATCTGACTCATCATTGTTTGTCTATTTGATGCATAATATTCATATATATGTCTTAATTTATGTTGATGACACCATTGTAACTGCAAGTGATGACAATGCTCTTGAAAAATTTATCACAACCCTTGCTGCTCAGTTTTCTTTAAAGGATTTAGGTGAACTTTCTTATTTTTTGGGCGTGGAAGTTCTTCGTAATCATCAAGGCTTGGTTCTAAATCAAAGACAGTACATTCTGGATATTTTGACCAAAGCAAATATGCATGAAGCAAAGTCAGTCCCCACTCCTTTAACAGTTGATCCACCACTCACCAAGGCAGGCATACCTTATTCCAATCCTAAGGAGTATCGAGGATTAATTGGAAGTCTTCAATATCTTGGTCTAACACGTCCGGATATAGCATTTGCTGTCAATAAATTAGCTCAATATATGCAGTCCCCTACAGATGATCACTGGAATGCCTTAAAACGCTTACTACGGTATCTTGTTGGCACCATAAACTACATCTCCACTTCCGCGTACATTGTCTATCTTGGGTCAAATCCTATCTCATGGTCCTCTCGTAAACAGCGAACCCGAGCTAGGTCTTCCACAGAAGCAGAATATCGAGCTATTGCCACTAGTACTGCTGAGCTATTATGGCTCCAAAACCTTTTCTCTGAGTTACATTTACAGCCTCTAACAAAGCCTGTGGTATACTGTGATAACTTAGGCACCACATATGTATGTGCTAATTCGGTTTTCCACTCCAAAATGAAGCATTTGGCCTTAGATTATCACTTTATCCGTGAGAATGTTCAATGTGGTAATTTTCGTGTGTCCTATATATCCACACATGATCAGCTTGCAGATGTTCTAACGAAACCGCTACCACGTCACTCCTTTCAGAAATTGATTAGCAAAATTGGTCTTGCAAGCTACATTTTGAGGGGGGCTATCAAACCATCATAACTAATTTGGATATATTCAGTTATAATATTGTTCAGTTTTTGTTTTTTCCTTTCCTTTGGTAGTAGTATATATAGTTACTTTCCCTTTGTAAAACTTAAGCTTTCAATTCATTCTCTTATTCTCTTATAACTATAATATTTCTTATACATTTTTTTTATGGTTTATTTACATTTAATAGATATCAACTGGATTAAATTAAGTTAAAAATCAAATGTAAAATTAAAAGTACAATTACATAAATACATCATCTAACAAAAAGAAATCACGCAAAAATTAACTATAGGAAAAATTGATATTAATAATCCAATATTTTGCTCATCCGCCGTGAATAATCCAACATTTTGATTATTTTTTAATAATCCAATGTTTGCCCTTAGTTTGCTGTCAACAATCCAACCTTTAATTTAGTTGCTAACCGCATACCCTATCATTACCTATTATTAGTAATAGGGTATGTTGTGGGCAAATTTCTTTACAAGGGTTTGATTATTAGAAAATAATCCAAAGAGAAAATTATTCATAGCAGATAAATAAAAGGTTGGATTATTAATGTAAATTTTTGCTTAAGTATATTGGTGAAAATTGTAAAAAAAGGGGTAATCAACGAGATGATTCTTGAATGACCAAATTAAAGGGCCCATGACAGAAGCAATCAACTAGTAATTATTACTTCATTATTTACTAATGAAACTCATTTACCTTAAAAATCTTAAATACTTCACGTATTTAAGGAAAGTCAGTAAAATTTAATACCCACTTTTCAGGGAAAAACATTGATCTTCTCAAGTAAGCTTTTCAATAAAGGCCATAAATTGAAATTTTAATTTTTTTTTAAGAAACATTTATTTTCTACCGAAATACCTAAGAACTAGATAGTTTCAATTTGGAAAAAATAATCTTCTAAAGTAAATTTCTCATCTCATAAATTATTTAAATAATTATTTGAAATTAAAATTTTCTAGCAATGTTTTTCGAATGAAAATAAACGTACGATAGTTAATTTCATTATTGAAATGTATCTCATTTGATTCAGATTACAGGGCATAGTTTAACAGAAGGTAAGTTAGTTTTCTTTTCTTTATTTTATATTTTAACATGGTATATATTTTTGGAAAAATTAACTAGAATAATCCAAGCTATTTATGATTTTCCTACAATAATCTCACCTATTGATTAACCATGAATAATCCTAATTTTGAGGGGCATTTTCCTAGAGTAAACCCGGTGACCGGATGATTTGCTATAGCAAGTTTTAATTTTTTTAAAAAAAAGATAAATTTAAATAAAATGTCGAAAAAAATATTCATAAAAAAATTATGATTTTTTTATTATGTAGAATTTTTTATGTAAATTTTTTTAAAAAAATTCTTATTTTAAATTAATATTTAATTTATTTTTTCTGTGAATTACCTACTATAGCAAGTCATTGTGTTACCCAAGTTTACTCTAGGAAACTACCCCTCAAAGTTGGGATTATTCATGGTTAATCAATAAATAGAATTATTGTAGGAAAATCATAAATAGTTTGAATTATTCTAGGTAATTATCCTATATTTTTAAAGGGCCCTAAATTTCTAGTTTGCTTAGGGCCCGGAAATGTTGCTTGGGTCAGGGTCTCTCATAAGTAGGGATGGCAATGGGTAGGACTCGGCTCGGATTATACATATTTCGACTTTGCTCCGGATAATAGTCGGACTTTTGTTTTCAGCCCACCTCTACTCGGAGTCAGATTATGCATACTCCAAGTTTGCCCCGACTCGGACTCTCGGATCTCCAACGGAGTCGGATGCAGAGTCGGATTATTATCAAATAGTATCGTTGTGATATTGTACTAATGATTTTAAAGCATACAAAATTAACAAAATATATTTTTTAAATACAATTTAACAAAAAAAAATATGTACTTTAATTTGAATTTTATTTTAACAACTACTACAATTTAACAAAATTTTCTCGTATTTTGATCTGGCGCATTTTATTTTTCTTGATTTCATTTGTCGTATCTTGATTCATTAATCTAAATAAAAATACCAAGTAGTTTTTCAAAATCGAAAATTACAATTACTATGAGAGAGAGCTTGAATTAGTCACGTCTAAAGTTTTAAAGGAAACAAAATATTAGTGTAAAAGTCTAATTCAAAGTCGGATGTCCTTCAGGGTCGGAGTCTCGGATTTTTAATGAGGTCCAACTCCGGTCCGTCTCTAACTCAGACTCGGATCGTAAAGTACGGAGTCGAGTCGGAGTCGGATGACTGTTTCCTCGGACTCGAATCGGATTATATTCCTCGGATCAAGTCGGACTAGGATCGGATTCAGACTGAATTTTCATCCCTACTCATAAATGTGACAATGATACAACCATCTTTCAAGATTACCATGATTGACCAAATAAACTTAAACTGTTAAGAAATGAACCCAATTTCCAAACTATCCTTTCCTGAAGTGTCA
The DNA here is from genome assembly GCA_019425755.1 of Amaranthus cruentus. Lineage (NCBI taxonomy): Eukaryota > Viridiplantae > Streptophyta > Magnoliopsida > Caryophyllales > Amaranthaceae > Amaranthus > Amaranthus cruentus. Next base: position 8,961,720 of record CM033465.1, on the reverse strand, counting down.
ACGTCACCTTCCTCTATTGATTTCATTAAATATTTTTTTCTACTCCTTTCCCTTTTAGTTTTTGCAAATATTGCTTTTTTCAATCGATTGAGGGTTAATTTTAGGATTTCTTTCTATTCTGATCTAGGAGATGTGTCCCGTACACATTTTCTACATTTGAAATAGTTAGGCTTTAAACATTATTTTAAAGCTTAATTATTTTTCCATTATTTGTACTTAGATGTCTACTTCAAATAATTATTTAAGTTAAGGGCTTTTCACGGTGATATGTTTGTCAAACAAGATAGCATAGTTACTAATTGTATGGATTTTTCTTATTGGTACTATGGTGTAAGTAATTTGGTGAAAAATCGAATACCGAATAAAATCAAATCGAATAAGTAATTTGTTTCGACTATATTTTAAATTTGGTTTGGTTTGGACTGAATTTTAATTATAATTTGGTGTTCAGTTTGGACTCGGTTTAGGGTCCAACAAAACCATAAAACCGAACAAACCGAAATGTTAAAGGCATGTTATATCTTCTATTTGATTTATTTGAATTTTTGCCCTTATTTTTAGATTTTTATTAAATGTTTTTTACTTGTTCAAATTAAAAACCCTAAAATTATTAATATTTATTTAGGAGCTTTAGAAAGAATAAGTTTGAAACGATACATGCAAATTTGACTTTCAGTGCAAAAAATACAAATCGATACAATTCGGTCGATTCGGTTCAATTTGGATTGGTATTTTAAAATTCGGTTCAGTTCAATTTTGATTATAAATATTATGATTTGGATTTGGACTGAAAATATCAAAACCGAATTTTATTCGATTTGATTTGAATTTGTATCGAATCCAAACCAAAAACCAAACTTTCACCCTACTACAATTTTATTGCTGATTTTTGTATAAAGCGTTGCTACAAAGCATTTAGTAAATTAGATTTCAGTCCCCCCCCCCCCTTTAAAACTATGGTTTTATAGCGAGAAGGCATGACCTTAGAAGATGGCCGGTAAAAAATTACTCCCCCTATTCATAGAGAATGGAACATTTGTTTTTTGACACTATTCACTTATTACTCTTAATTTATATTTTATTCTTAATCTATAGATTAGAACATAGTCAAGTGAGATCTGGTTTGATTTGTCTCAATACAAAGATTATTAATATTCACTTTTTATAATATTTCGTTATAATATGTCGTTGGATAGTGTGAAAAAACAGATTTTTCATTCTCTATGAATAAGAGGGAGAGGTAGCTAACAATGATGATATTTTGAGGCGTTTAAAACTATTAATGAAGAAGGGTTTGTGAATTTATATGTTGTATAGGCAAGAGGAAATTTTGAGATACTTAAAACTATTAGATTTCCCTAGGAGACCACAATATGTTTGGTGTTAGTGTAGAAAAACCTTCAACTAATTCAAGACATCCTTTGAATAGAAACTCGTGTTTGTGTAGGATACCAACCGTAACAACCCGATATATCGGTTGACCAAATAAGACGGGTCATCACGGGGTTTACTAACCCAAAGATCTCAAATTTCGATTAATAGCTCGTAGGAAGGGTCACGAGGTCTAATACATAACCACAACACCTAATCTTAAATCCAAATAGTTAAACTAAAATCTAGAATACTCATACAAGTCACTATATAAGTCTAACGTAATCAATATACAAAGTCTATTACACAAATACTAAAACCCAATACAACACTACCACTTCCCACAAACTCAATTCATAAATCTTCCATGCGAATTCCTTGGTACGAGATCAAACCATAACATCTTCACATTTGTTACACTACTCTGACGAGTTTCGCGCGTTTTCCTTTCTAGGATCGGATCTGAACGAGTGTCTCCTTGTACTGCAAGGTGTCGTCACAATTAAGTTGCTCGAGCTAAAGAACGCGTGAGTCGTAACTTATGTGTTGTCTCTGCTGGGATACGTGGAACACGTCACGCACTTGTCTGTGGAAGCTGGTAAAACGAGTCGATAAGCAATCTCGCCTATGCGTTCAAGAATCTCGTAGGTTCATAACACTTAATATACCCTCCTACAAGACAAATCATAAAAAAAAACTTTACTTTTAACAAAGTCAACCATTATACACCGATCTTAATAAGATCATAAAACTCCAAAATTTATCCTTATCAAACGATAATCATCTTACTCCTCAAATCATTAAGTTTTCTTTATATCATACTCAACCTTTAACCATGCATTCTTCCTTAGTTTTCCATACACGAACACTTAGAATTATGGTATTTTCTGAATGATAAAAGATTCATTTTCCACAAAGTCTTGATACATATATCATACACAACCCTTTGCTTAATATCATCTCCACTATTATTAAACGTCAAAAAGTAACAACTAAAGTCGTTTATGCGGTACTTACTATACTAATAAGTGAATTCCTTAATTCAACAACAACCTTAATTATTCCTAGCACAACATTATTATTACCATCTTTTTAATGTGTAGACCGTATAATATCAACACTCACAATTTAACTCCAAATTCTCTAAAGCAACTTCGGCTAATTCTTATACATATCCTAATGCTTGATCACCAAATTGTACTTTATATAGACTTCCAAATTTTCACATGACACTCAATCTGTAAATTGTGTTTAGTCCTTCCGATATGCAAAAGAGCTTCATGCATTCTTAACAATAATCTCATTATTTTCCAATGACTCTACTTAGACGAATTGGCTCCAATATTTTACTTAGACAACTTTATTTCTCCAAACGAACTAGACTAAATCCTCAATATAAGGCAAAATCCAATATTAAACAAAAATTCATCATTCCTATTAGAGTTTAAACACTATCTAGAACTAAGTCTTTATTTGTACTCGCACCTAGGCTTTATTACAATAGGCTCAATATACCTTGTCGTCACTAAACTATCTACTACGATACTACATCATCAAGGTTCAACTCACTTATAACAAAAATACGATCGATACTACACAGCCATATGACCTTGCTTTCGTGCACCGAACTATAATCATAATCATGGGTCAACAAATAATGATGGTAAGGGGCTAGCAACAAGGTGACATGATTCGTAATCTTAAGACATACTATACTAGCTACTGCAACGATAAACGACGAGGAACTGTAATAAATAACGAGACATAGGCATCATCAAAAATAATTCCAATATTGCGTCGACGAACTGAATCTTCTTAGCGCCTCGATCAATCGTTAAAGCGTTCCCGTATTTACCCGTAATCCTTACGCCTCGCATTCTACATGTCCTAAGAAGACTTACTAACTCAAACACCTAGTTTAATATCACAATCATATTAAATTTTGTTCCCATATCTTATCTTAAACATTTAAGTCCTCATATAATGTTTTTCTTAATTCCCAAGATTGTATGCCCGCTAGGTGAACTAACCCTAAGGATTAGTCACGGTCGCGAGTCGGCTCTGATACCAACTGTAACACCCCGGCCCAACGGACCACCGGTGACTACTCATGGAGACTGTAGACTAGCCTCACAGACCAACACAAGTCTTTCCAGCGCATTTTGGCCTCACTCGTGCGCACCCAGGAAAACTTCCCAGGAGGTCACCCATCCTAAGATTGCTCCCCACCAAGCACGCTTAACTGTGGAGTTCTTAGCAAATAGGCTCCCTAGAAAAGAAGATGCACCTTGTTGATATGAGTAGTCTATCAATCCCTTTTCAAGCTAAATCTGGGGTATCACACTTAACATTAGGGGTTTGTTGAATGCGCGTCTCTTTTTACTTTCACCTTAGAGAAACGAGTATGATTTGTTCGCATCTTTCGAGAAAAAAATCCCTTCCAAATCCCGCCACTACAACATAATTTGCTTTTAGTGAGATATATTTAGCGACATTTAATTTAAATGTCGCTATTTCAAATGTCTTATAGTTTATATAGAGGATTTAGTGAAATTTATTAGAACATTAAGCTGCATATTAAAAAGTCACACTAAAACTTTTAGTGACATAGGATCTAGTGACATTTCTCACAAATGTCACTATAGACTATAGTGACAATTACATATGCCATTAAAGACAAAATTAAGTGTCGCTAAATCACTTTATGGTGGAACTTAAAATAAAAACCAATAATTATTACACTAAAAATATGAATCAATGACATTTTTTTAATGCCACTAAATCCAATGTCGCAAAAAGTTAAATCATATCATCATACTATTCTATAATTTTGTTGTAAAATGACACATGGCAGCCTCACAGCCATCTGCCAAATGCAGCAAGATTATTGGTCCTTTAATAGTAAAGCTTTTTATTTCTAAAAATACAATAATTTTAAAAAAACCTATATCATCATACTATTCTATAATTTTGCTGCAAAATGACACATGGCATCCTTACAGCCATCTGCCAAATGCAGCAATATTATTGGTCCTTTAATAGTAAAATTTTTATTTCTAAAAATGCAATAATTTTAAAAAAACCTATAAGTTATTATTTTAAATGTTATTTTAAATGAGATTTTTTATATAATTAACTTTTTTTTATCAGTTACTTAATCATTTATTGAATAATTATGTTATAAACAATTTATATATATAATTGCATTTAATTTTAATTATTGTAGTTTCATAGTGACAATATGCAATTGCACAATAATTTAAAAGTTATATTTCATATAAAAAATTCATTCTACAAAACTACGTGCGATGCACGGGTTTTATACTAGTTTGTTATAGTGCGCCTTGTGCGGGATACTAGGAGTGTCCTTCATTCACAATCACTACAACATTCAATCAATCTAAAAAAAAAACAGCCTCTCAACCAATGAAATCAAGTCCAAACTCATCACAACAAACTAGATAGAAATTTTCTATAAAAAGGATGAGTAATCCAGCACCACCACCCACAACATCCCCGCCTCCACCTCCACCTCCACCTCCACCCCATAACGTTTCAAAATACATCTCAATACATATCATACTGACATAGGAGCATAATTAACCAAAGCCTAAAAAAAGTAACTAATTATCCACAGACAAATTGAGATCAACAAGAACATTGTTAATTACTTCTTCCGTTCCATAATACTTGCTACTGATAGTGACATTTTTCCACACAACATGTCACACTCAGTAGCAAGTATTATGGAACGGAGGAAGTAGCAAATAGCAATCCAAATCTTCAAACTCGGTGTGGATAAACATCTTCATAATGACTCGATCTGAAGTTGTCTTCCTCAGCTTCTTATGCGTCAACTCTAATATCCTTTTAAAGCTTCTTATGCGTCAACTCTAATATCCTTTTAAAGTTTCGACATTTCTTTGAAGCTTAGTTCTTTCCTTCATAATTAAGTTCAGTATAACCTTTTTTTTCCATTCAGTCATGCGATTGTCCAGCCAACGAAAAAATTGCAGCTCTTTGTGTTGTTGTGCATATAAAAATAAGGAAAAACGAAAAATCTTTTACATGGGTTTTCAACAGTCCAACACTTGTACACAGACTCATACCACAATATTACTCTATTCAAGTCTTGTAATTTTAAGAATGTCAACATTTGAAATAAGGAAAAACGACAAAAAATTTTCAAAACTGTTATTTTAAAACGCGTTCTAACACACTTCTCTCATTTTAATTCCTATCTCAATAATATTAATGTCTTCATTACTTTATAAAAAATTACTCCCTCCCTTCCAATTTGCCATTTACTTTTCAACTATTCACTTAGCACTTTGAATTTATATACTACCTCTTATTCAGCCTAAATGTCTCATTTAGTTTTTTGACACTATTCACTCATCACTCTTAATTTATATTTTACTTTTAATCTATAAGTTAAAACATAGTTATGTGGGATCTTGTTTGATTCGTCTCAATACAAGGAATATTAATATGAAATTTTTATAATTTTTAATTAAGAAATATTTGAGATTAAGGGTTAAAATGTTGTCTCGGCAAGTTTGAAAAAACTAAATGGGACATTTAGGCTGAATAGGAGGGAGTATTATTTTGTATCTATAGATTAATACATAGTTAAATAAGATCTTGTTTGATTCATCTCAATGCAAAGATTATTAATATCCACTTTTTATAATATTTTGTCATATATGATAACGGATATTAAACATTGAATAACTGCATTGATAATTTGAAAAAGTAAATGGAACATTTTGAGTAGAAAGGAAAAGTAAAAATTATAAGACGCTGCATTATTAAATTGGAAAAATTAACATCCAACCTAACCTTACCATACATTTGTCCATAATATACTACTCTCTCTTATTCATCTTAAGTGTCACATTTTCTTATTTGGTCAAGTGATCCTAAATGTCTCATTTCTATTTTATATATGTTAAGTTTACCAACTTACCCTTATTAAACTTAACTTTTTCACGCTTTTACACCTACTAACCCCACTTTACCCCTATTAAAATTTAAAAACACTACACTTTTTATCTTTCATACTCGATAGATACCCGTGTCATTGCACGGTTTACCTAATTTATATATTTTATATATTGAAATTATATCTACGATCCCGTAAATTATATGATATGTAGTAGTAATTAAGAAATATACAGTATAATATACAATTTAAAAAGAATTTGTTTAGGAAATATATAGTATTAGTAATCAGTAATGATAATATATGTGGTAGTAGTATAGCCGTAAAATATATAGCGGTCAACCTTTTGGAAATATAGCCGTAAAATAAGTAGTATTCTAATACCAATAAGACCAAGTAATTTAATTTAAGAAATATATGTAGTAATTAAATTTAATAAATTTCCTAATAGCCGCAAATTAGGAAGTTAGGAAATATATTTTTAAGTATTCTAATACCAATAGCCGTAAATTAGGAAGTTAGGAAATATATGTAGTAATTTAATTTAAGAAATTTCCTAAATTAGAATTTGACATTTGGAGGGAAAGATTTGCTTCAAAAGATGCCACCTGTCCCAAGGCGATTTCTGTATTAGTGTTATTTATAGATTTATAGATAGATGTGGTCCCATTTGACCACCTAAAAAACGGTGAAAAGTCAAATGGGACACATAGACCGAATAGGAGGGAGTATATTAGTAAAGATAAATATTAAACACTCCCTCCTATTCACCCTACTTGTCCCATTTATTTTTTGGCACTATTCACTTATCACTCTCAATTTGTATTTTACTCTTAATCTATAAGTCAAAATATAGTCATGTGAGATCTTATTTGATTCGTTTCAATACAAGGATTATTAATATCAGTTTTTGATAATTTTTAATTAAGAATAATTTAAGATATTAAGAAGTAAATTGTTGCCTCGGCAAGTGTGAAAAACTAAATGAGACTAGTATCATGAATAGAAGCGAGTATTAAATTATTAAAAAATATTCTAAATATGAGAATATGAGATTATTTACCGTGAACAAGCAAAATATTAGTAACAAAATGAGTATTGGTCGAAAATAGACGTGTTCATTCAGATCATCGGGTTGATTTCGGGTCAACTGTTTCGGGTCGGTTCAAAATCGGGTTTTGTTTTCACATTGATTTTTACATAATGGTAGATCTATTTTTAAGTCGGGTTAAATCGGGTTCGGTTATAAAGTCGGGTGTCGATCGGATCATCGGGTCTATTTTAAATAGTCCAAAATAAAAGCGAGAAACCAGATATTTCCTTCCTTAATCAATTTTAATTTTGTCCACGGAGCACCGAGAAAAATCAAACGTGTTGACACGACCATTCTCATTGACTCTAAATTGCTCCTCATTATATAATTCCTCTCTTAGCTTACATCGTCTAAATCCTCCTACCACCCCCTTTTACTTTTATTATTTCCTTTCCCATTTCCCAACCTTTCTAAATAAATAAATAAATAATTAGCTGATTTTATTTAGAGAAAAAAAAAATGGCAGGAGCAAAAGAAATAATGGGCACTTCAATAATGGAAAGAAGTTCATCCACAAAATTAATTCAAAGATTTAATCATGAAAGAAGAAAATCAGAATTTGTGAAGTTTAATAAAGGAAAAAGATTAATTAATGGTGTTAAACCAATAATAGCTGCTGTTAGTGAAGATTATTATGTGATCAATACATCTCCACCGTCGTCTGATCTGAGTTTAAATCTGAATGATGATCAATCTGGTGATCCAAAACTTAAGATTAGAGCTGTGATTACCGTTAGAAAGAAGATTAAGGAGGATTTTAAAGAAGCTTTTGTTAAACATTTTGATAATTTTGCTGAGAAATTTGGAAGAAATGTTGTTCTTCAGCTTGTTAGCACTCAAGTTCATCCAAGTATGTCCTTTTTTTATCTCTTTTTATTTTAATTGTATTTTATTATTTCGCATTTTGAGCAAATACAAGGTGTCTCATCGTATAGAGTCCAAATTTGAGAGTCTTAGATATTGACCACATGTTGAAGTGTCTATGTGTTGCTCACACGTGAGTTATCTCACGTTGGAGAAAGAGAAGAGTATGCATTACTTTATATACTCAAGGAGTAACTCCTACTATTACCAATTGGTTTTAGTAGTGAACGTTCTTTGGGTTTATGAGTGGACTATTTCTCCTCTTTATTTGGACTGTCCAGACCCATTTTCTAAATTCTATTACCACATTAATTTAGAATATTGTTTTGATTTTAATTTAATTACTTATTTTCGGGCTCGTATTATATGAAATAGTTTCATGGTGAGATAAATCTATATAATTAGTCTATTTTTCTGATTGATAATTTTAACATTATAAGTGATCAGCTGGTCAAACCAATAGAAATATATCAACTTTACGCATTATGTACAATGGCATAAAACCCCTAAATTTAGAAGTGTCAAATTTACTTTGTTTTTTGTTTATTTAAGTATTATTTTAAATTTTAATTTTTTTTAAAAAATGTAAAACAAATCAAAATTTATAGTATTTCAATTTTGCTTTGCCTATGCATTTTTTTATTTACTAATACTCCTACCCCACCACTTTATTCACCCTATACCCAAAATATAAAATAGAAGTTGGTTAAAAATAAAAAAAATATATTTATCTCTCAATTATTGATGCATTTATGAACTTAATTGATTGATTGGAAAGCTAGCTGTGTTTTTGTTTTTATCATCTCTATTTTTAATTGGTTGATAAAATGAATGAAAGTAATTTATTGGTTTATTAATTTAATAAAGGCTTTAAAAACCTTCAAAATTTAATTGTAGAAAAATAACATATGCCAAATATTTATTTTTTATCATTTAAGTGTAATATATAGAGTGTTAAAAAAAAAGACTTTATATTGTTTGGGTCCATGAAAACAAAGATTGTTTATATATTTGATACAGCATGACATGTAATTGATTGAGCTTACATGTAATAATTAATTAAATTAATTAATTAATTGATTGATATTGCTAATCTCAAGAAACATTTATATAATGGTCTAGTTAGATCTTAAAAAATTATACTATCATATTCTAATTAAATTCCCAATTTGATTTTTAATACTTATCGATGCACTATTTTAATTTTAAATATTGTTAATTGTATTTGGTTAAAAAGTATAAAAACTTTATATTAATACATATTTCCTCTTATTTAGTCTAAATGTCCCATTTAGTTTTTCAAACTTGTGGAGACAATATTTTAACCCTGAATATCTCAAATTATTGTTAATTAAAAATTATAAAAATTTTATATTAATAATCCTTGTATTGAGACAATCAAACAAGATCTCACATGACTATGTTTTAACTTATAGATTAAGAGTAAAATACAAATTAAGAGTGATGAGTGAATAGTGCCAAAAAAATATAGGACATTTAGGCTGCATAAGAGATAGTATTAAAATGTATTAAATAAGATCTCAATTGACTATATTATTTATAGATTGAGAATAAAATATAAATTATCAGTAACTTATAATTATTTAATGCCAAAAACACAAATGAGATATATATTTGATTAAAATAAAAGAGAATATTTTTTTAATGGGATAGTAAGCATGCAAAAAGGATAAACATAGTGTGTTACACTACGTATCCTCAAATAAATCCAAATCATGTACTTCAAATCTGTTTTAATTAATTAATACCATACTAAATATTTTATAATTTGATTTTTGTCCATATTTATATTTTATAAACTAATAAAAATATTTTTTGGGCATATTAGGAGCAAGAGGACCCAAAAAAAGCGGTGAAGCTGTGTTAAAAGATTGGTCAAAAAAATCAAAAATGAAAGCAGAAAGAGTAAATTATTTGGCAGAATTTATTGTTGACTCAGATTTTGGAGTTCCTGGAGCAATATTGGTTACCAATAACCATCAACAAGAGTTTTATTTAGAGAGTATTATTCTTGAAAATATTCCATGTGGGCCCGTTCATTTTCCTTGTAACTCTTGGGTTCAATCTTACAAACATCTTCAAGGCAAGAGGATTTTTTTTCATAATAAGGTAATTATTATTTTATTTAGTATTGTTAATGGTCTCAACTCGTTTTGTATGAGACCGTCTCGTCGTGAGACGGATTCATATAATTATTGTAAGACCGTCTCGAGCCGTGGGACTCCTTGGTCGCACTCTCCTCATGAGTATGAGCCTGCCATCGTTCTTCCCTCCCCAAATCCTGATCATAGTTTTCTGTGAACGGGATACACCGGGTGTCTGAGTATGATGATGATGAAATAATCGTTTTAAAGTTATAAGTAATCACTCTAAGAATATATAAAATAATTATATTAAAATTTTAAGTGGTGATCTTATATTGGGCAGCCCAATAGAAATAGTCTCACCGTTAGACCGTCTCATATAAGAATTATTGTAAGATTTTCGTTTACTACCTACTTAATAATTAACACCTAGTAATTGTTAATTTTGCCTCTCAACCTATAGTTAATAAAGCTATATTTAGTTCACCTATAATAGTCGATTAAAATGTGATAAAAATGTTGTCAGCAAAAATATACTAAAAATTTTATTATTTATTATAATCAATAGTAAAAATTATTCACAGTAGACGAGTAATATGTGAGATTATTCAAGACTATTTTTAAAAAAAATTCAAAGGAGATTTAAACTTTTTTTTTGGAAAAAAGGAGAGTTAAACTCATAATTTAGGATACAATTCAAAAATAAATTGCGTCTTGGAAACCGACATACACCCAATGAAGTTCCCTTATGAATTTTCTTAAAGACTTTAAATCTAAATTTATTTCAAACCTAAATTTATTTCCTTTTGAATATTTCAACCTTGAAATCAAATCAAAATGAGGTCAAAACATGTTAGCAAATATCTTACGACTTGAAGATATTTTCCGCATTTCAATAGTAAACTTATGTCTCATGAAATTTATCTACTACTCCCTTCGATTCTTTTTTATTGTCCACTTTTTTATTTAGTTAATTCACTCTAATTGTTCACTATCTATTTTTAGCAAAGATTTTTTATCAAAATACCCCCAACTACCCCAATTTATATTATTTAAAATACCCCACCTACCACCTTTTCAATTATTATAATCACTTATATACCCCAAATACCATCTTTACGATTAATACAATCACTTAAAATACCCCAACTACCATTTTCTTAAAATTCGTGTTCAAACTAAAGTAGACAATAAAAAGAGGTGGAGGCAGTATTTTTTTACTTTCATGGCTAAATTTGCCTTTATTTTTTGTCAGGTTCTACAGTACTTTAATTTTCGTTCAGATATTTAATTTGCATTTTTATATTTGTTATATATATTTCTTTTATTTTTCTACAAAATAATACTAATATTTCATCCACTTTTCGTAATTTTTCACTCATTGTCAATGGCAATAAGACAATTTTTATGGTACATTGAGTTATTTTTTAGTTATATAGAAAAGCTCTTGTCATTGCAATATTATTTTTGTTGAAATTCACCAGATAAATTATTCATTTAAAATAATATTAAAGGTATAAAGACTACATTTTTTTATAATTCAACAACTAGGCAACTACATATCAAAAGCATATTAATTATTTATTAAATTAACCTTAGCTGATTACTTTGCCTACTTACAAGTGAATTAGGTGCGATTGCATTTTGTACTTTCTATGTTATTCTCTTTATATTTTGGCAAGTATAAATTGGTTTTATATGAAGTATTTAAATCAATTGTATTTGATTCATATCTCGTGTTTCTCGAGCGATATTATATTTATTTATTTATTGTAAGTTTTGACATATAATAACATTAATGTATATCAATCCAAAAATTTCAGTCATATTTTTGACTCTTTTCTAAAACTAACCCTAAACTAAATTATCTAGAAATGTTCAAAAATAGTTGTTTTAGATAGTTGTTAAGTCGTATATCGGTTTAAGAAAATTTCCGAACCCTAATTCATAATTTAGTCTAATTTAGGTGCTAAATCAAATTGTGTTCAACATATTAATAAAATAATTAAATAAAATATATATTTTTCAGTTTATTGTGTTTTTCATTCATCAGAGAAAACCAATATACACCAAGGTAAGAAAAACTCAGCCTTTCTTATTTGCATCAGTGTGGGAAAGAGGCGCACCTTCTATGAAGAGTTTCCTCGTCCCACCCTTCATGTACACTTTAAACCTTTTATGGAGGTTTTCATGGATTCGTGATATAAAATATGTAGTGGATCATGTTGATCACGTTTTGCTACTTGGTTCTTAATAAGAAATATCCTTCCTACTTCAATGTGCATTATGTGGGCACCAACAAATCATTCTCCCACTAATTCATCTTTAATGGATTAGGCAGCACTTTCCTTAAAATGTTTCAATGTCAAGCTTCTTAACAATAAAATGCAACTATGAGTTCTAGAAGTATTCTACACAATGAATTAAATAAATCCTTTAAATTTAAATTTACCTTATTTATAATGTCATCAAATTACAATAAATTGTACATTCTAGTGTTTAGATGTATCTCTAAAAAGATATTTCGAGTCAATTTAATTTTGATGCATGATTTTGATCTTTATATATGCACTATTTCGGGTTGAGTTGGATCATACTGCTTAAAGCTCTAGCACAATCGAATAAGAATATTTGTTAGAGTATATAACATATCCTGGGACCTTAATCATCAACTTAAGCTTTTGGTTGAGTTGATTTCTTAACATGGTATCAAAAACCAACGTGACAAGAGGTCACGCGTTCGAATTTCAACCACCCCTCATTTAAAGTAGAATATTCAGTGTCCGTGCACATCCACAATTCTAGCCCAAAGGCCTCTCGTGTGAGGGAGCATGTAGACTTAGAGTATATACATATGATAGAGTCTTAACCATCAGCTTAAACTTTTGGTTGAGCTGGTTATTTAACATGTCAAGGAACCAACTCAACCAAAAGCTTTAGCTGATAGTTGAGACTCCATGATATATTATATACTCTAACAGTATTGAAATACAAGAGTACAACTGAAAAACATAGGGCGGTTCCATTCAAGGTTCCTGACCGCCTAAGGCCCTCAGAATAGGGGTCATATATATTAACAAACTCTTTGTTATAGTTTTTTAGTCAAGCAAAGCTCAGTTGATAACGTGTCTTCCTGTGATATTATTGGAGAATAGACCAGAGTCGTATTCGTCTAAGTAAATAAAGTATAAAAAGCAATAACCAATTTGATTTCTTTGGTGTGTGCAGCCTTATCTACCACATGAGACACCTGCAGGACTGAAAGTATTAAGGGAGAAGGAACTAAAAGAGTTAAGAGGAAATGGCATAGGAGAAAGAAAAATGTCGGACAGGATTTATGACTATGATATATACAATGATTTGGGTAATCCGGATAAAGGATCCGAATATGCTCGCCCGATTCTTGGAGGTGAAACCATCCCATATCCTAGACGGTGTCGTACTGGCAGACCTCCTATGGAAACCGGTAAACTACCTCCAACTAATATTCATTGGTTATAATATGCTACTTTATATTACATCAGGTGCTCTCTTGAAAACCGTCTTTACAAAAGTTCAGCCCAAATCTATATTTAGAGTTGTAACAATATAAATTTAGAATTGGACTGGGCTTTTGAAAACCGTCTTTACAAAAGACGGTCTCAAGTAAGAATTTGTGATATTACATTATTAACTGTAGTTTAAGTATTTGATTTAATCTACGGTCTAAACATTCTGGTCCTTTTTTTTCAAAAAAAAAACAGTTTTTGATTTTCTCTTGTTTTTATGTTTTTCAGACTAGACTAGACCGCAAATCGTACGATGACTGAAAACCATATTATTTTTAAAAAATTGGTCGCTACCTTGATATTTCGAGATGTAGTTACTTTTATAATATTATATATACTTGAATAATGTTAATACAATAAATTAATTACAAATTATATTATATTTGGTGATTGTAGGTACGAAATATTTGCATCAACACAGAAAAAATATAAAAATACAAAAACCATAAACCAGACTAGACTTGACCATTGTAGAATGATTTGGTCTGGTCCAGTCTTATAATGGTTGGTTTTGATCTGGAAAATTTTCAAACCGAAAATTTTTATTTTGTCTAATTTAGTGTCAGATCAAACTAAACCGAACCGTGTGCACCACTCGACCAAATATAGCAATCTGAGGGGTAATCTCTAACAAGGTTGTAAGAGTATCAAACATGTATTTTTGATTGGTACCCACAATTCTATCATGTAGACCAGATCATACCATTGTAGAATGATTTGGTCTGGTCCAGTCTTTTAAATGGTTCGTTTTGGTCTGGAAAATTTTCTAATCGAAATTTTTTGTTGTCTAATTTAGTGTCAGACCAGAATAAGCCGAACCGAGAGTATCAAACATGTATTTTTGATTGGTAACATGTGTTGTTTGAATACTACATAGATATGAACTACGAGAGTCGAGTGGAAAAGCCATTACCAATATACGTTCCAAGGGACGAACTATTCGAGGAGTCGAAGGCCGGAACCTTCTCATTCTGCAGGCTTAAAGCAGTGCTTCACAATTTGATACCATCCTTAACAACCAACATATCATCTAAGCATGATTTCACTGGGTTTAAGCATCTTGACAGTCTCTTTAGTGAAGGACTGCTACTTAATCTCGGTTTACATGATGACCTTATTAAGAAACTTCCACAAGTTGTCCACAAAATTCAGGCTACTAGCCAGGGTTTGCTCAAATTTGATACTCCGGTCATTATAACAAGTAAGTTTAATAAATCCATCCATTCTTTGTGTTTTTCTTCTTTCGAGTTGAAGTGTCCATGTGTTACCCACTTGTAAGTTGTCCCATATTGAAGAAAGAGAAGAGTATGCATCACTTTATATACTCAAGGAGTAACTCCTACTATTACCAATTGGTTTTAGTAGTGAACATTCTTTGGATTTATGAGTAGACTATTTCTTCTCCTCCATGTGGCTCGTCTTGTATGAATACGTCTCACCCTTACATTGATCATATAATTAGCTTATTTTTATAAGGATAAAGTGTTTTGAATAAACTAACTATTTTCATGATTTTCCTACAATAATCTCACATATTGATTTTTTCCTACAATAATTAAACATAAATAGTTCAAATTTTATGGTGTATTTACTTAGAATGAACCCGATAATCAGATGACTTGCTATAGTAATTTTTTTTTTTTGGAAAAGATATATAAAAATATTTTTAAAAAAATGTTAAAAAATGTTTTAATTTTGTTCTATTTTTTTATTATTCATAATTTTTTATGTAATTTTTTAAAATTTTTCTCTAATTTTACATTAATTTGCAATTTAAGTTTTGGTATTTACATACTATATAACAAGTTATTCGGTTACCCAAGTTTACTCTATTCAAATACTCCCTAAACTTGGAATTATTCATGGTTAATTAATAGGTGAAATTATTGTAGGAAAAATATGAAAAAATTATTTTATTCAATGTAACTTTTCTTTTATTTTTTTTCTAATTAATCACTTTAAAATTTTAAGGGATCAATTTGATATACTAAATATATATGGGTCAAGCCAATTGAAATGATCTCACCAAAAAACTGTCGTCTCATTTAAGAATTTTGCGTTGTTTTAGTTAGTTTAAAAAGTAACATATAATTTGGTTAATGTTCAGAGGATAAAATGGCTTGGATGCGAGATGATGAGTTTGCTAGACAATTTTTAGCTGGTGTAAACCCTGTCAGTATTGAAAGAATGCAATCATTCCCTCCAGTTAGCAAGCTCGACCCCAATACTTACGGTTCGGTTGAATCAGCTCTTAAAGAAGAGCACATTCTTGGGTGCTTAGATGGCATGTCAGTGCAAGAGGTAACAAATCTATGCTCTAAATTGACAGGGTCTCTCTTGAGAGACCGTCTTTTGTAAAGATGACTCTCAAAAGTCCAGCCCAAATTTATATTTAGAGTTATAATAATATATATTTAGAATTAGACTGAGCTTTTAAGAGTCGTCTTTACAAAAGACGGTCTCGAGTAAGAATTTGTGCTAAATTAATGTCAGGTTTTGTCACAACATTCTATTAACCCAATGTCATTAAATGGCTCCCACCTAGGATGGGGTTGGAGGGTTACATGCACGCAGCCGCACCCTTACCTTTCAGTTTTCACATGTTAATGATAACAAAGAGGATATATCTGATTGACACTTGGTAGCAACTATCATTAACAGTTTCACATAAATAAAAAGTGCACATGATTTAATGAGTCATTTTATTATACTTCATTGCCAAACCAAAGAACGGTCAATTATTGAAATAGTGAAAGTAAGGACTTGTTCATAGTGCAAAAATATCAAGTAACAATAACGTTTGAGGTAACGGTAATCTGGTAATGTGGTGATGTGGTTCTCATACCGCCAAATATCGGCTTAAACCATTGTTGTTCGCATCTGTTTTGCTAAAAAGCTCCTTTTCTCTAAAATGAACTTATATATTATTATTTTAAGGTGGACAAAACAAGGCCTTAGTCAATAATGAGTTAAACTTGATGGTATATTTTTTTCAGGCTTTGGAGACAAACAGGTTATACATGGTAGATTACCATGACATTTACCTCCCATTCTTGGAACGCCTGAATGCTCTTGATGGTCGCAAATCGTATGCAACTCGAACCATATTCTTCTTGACCTCACTTGGCACACTTAAGCCAATTGCCATCGAGCTAAGTTTGCCGCCATCCGGACCGAATTCAAAGTCCAAAAGGGTTGTGAACCCTCCTGTAGATGCCACCAGTAATTGGATTTGGCAGCTAGCTAAAGCTCACGTCTGCGCGAATGATGCAGGGGCTCATCAACTCATTCATCACTGGTACGAAAATCATCAAAAATTAGAATACTATAAATTTGGGCTTGTACAAAAGACCCGCATAAGAGTATATAGGTTTAATTTGACGGTTTTTGAATGGTTAGGTTGAGGACACATGCCGCATTGGAGCCATTCATCATAGCCGCACACAGGCAGCTGAGTTGTATGCATCCGATTTACAAACTCTTGGAGCCGCATATGAGATACACAATGCATATTAATGCTTTGGCTCGCCAAGGCTTGATTAACGGAGATGGTGTTATCGAGGCTTGTTTCACCCCTGGCCGCTATAGTATGGATTTGAGTGCCGCTGCATACAAGAATTGGCGTTTCGATATGGAAGGCCTCCCTTACGATCTTATTAGAAGGTACGAAAATTTATTTTTGGAATCAAAAATTAACGTTTTTGAGTCTTGAGTTGATCAACCCACAGGTCAAAACATACGGCTTTTCGAACCTCTTTGGCCCCACCAAGCCTTATCCACTATGAAAGACAAATGACTACCAGAACTTTTTTAACGACGTGCTCTAGATTGGTGTTGGGCCATGATAATTCTTCATATAATCACCCTGTAGGCCCAATTGTGTGGACACACCCACTATGCACCCGTTGGCTCAAGTCCACAAACCCACAAGTAATACGTGTTAACTTGCATACACACTTGATAAGGCTAACTATTTTCCAAAACCACATTTAGTCGTATTACCCACCAAATAACCCACTATTTTGGTAATGTGAGATTTTCCAACAAGTGGTATGCACCTAACATTTTTATTGCAATGGAAAATTTTCAGAGGAATTGCAGTACCAGATAGTACACAACCACATGGAATAAGGCTTTTACTAGAGGACTATCCATATGCTGCTGATGGGTTACTAATTTGGGACGCGATTGAAAATTGGGTCCGAGGTTATGTAACCCATTACTATAAGCACCCGAATATGGTGGTTGAAGACCGGGAGATCCAAGCGTGGTACTACGAGGCTGTCAATGTAGGCCACGCTGATGTACGAAACGCAACTTGGTGGCCTCAATTGAACACAACAGAGGACCTTGTGCGGATCATCACTACACTTGTATGGCTTGGCTCAGCCCAGCATGCTGCCCTGAATTTCGGGCAATACCCATATGGAGGGTACATGCCGAACCGCCCAGTTTTAATGCGTCGTTTGATCCCTGACGAGAATGATCCCGAGTACACAAGCTTCTTATCCGACCCTCAGAAGTTCTACCTCTCTGCTCTCCCAAGTGTCTTGCAAACTAGCAAGTTTATCGCTGTGATCGACACCCTCTCCACGCACTCGCCTGATGAAGAGTACCTTGGCGAGCGTGCACAACCCTCGACATGGACTGGAGACCCTGAAATCGTCGAGAAATTCTTCGAGTTTTCATCCGAGATACAAAGGATAGAGAAGGAGATTGACCGGAGGAACTCTGATCCTAGCCTAAGGAATAGGTGTGGTGCCGGTGTAATCCCTTACGAGCTTATGGTTCCTAGTTCAGAGCCTGGTGTTACTTGTAGAGGTGTTCCTAATAGCATAACTATATAAGGACTATACTTTTTTCCCCAGATTAACTATGGAGATTTCAGCCCATATTAAGAGGTTGTGATCATGTAGTGTAGTAGTTCTAAGTGTACTTAAGTGACTAAATGGGGTAACATTCTAATGGGTTAGAGAAGTTTATAGGGTGTGTTTTGATAATATTTTAGGAAGGAAAAGATAGGATGGGAACGAAAGGGAAGAAAAGGCGAGGGGAGGGGAGGGGAGGGATTTGTTTAGTACGAAACGTAAGGTACTTCTTCGTTCCTTCTTATTTTCTCTTTAATTTTGTTCTCCTCCGTAACTCAGTTAGTATCCCTCGACTTCCCTTTTCTTTATATTGCTTCATTTCTTTATGTTTAAACACATTGTAAGAGTTGTGGATGTTTGTATAAACATAAATAATCAAAACTTTGTCGCGACTTACTTGGTTGTTGTCTTTTTTGTGTTTTAGAAATAAATTCGATGCACAATCTATTGTTTTTAATGAACATTGATTTAACTATATGTTGTAGTCCTAATAAATTGGGAGCCATTTAAAATGATGATGAAAATGATTTGTTGCTCCCAAATGATGGCTACATTTGGTAATAACCATAGAACTCCTTATCATCATACGCATTATTCTGCTTGAAAACAGGGTATGGGTGAGGGAAGGTGACAGACAATTCATACCCGTACTCCCTTCACAAGAAGAACTAGAGGATTGCGGTTGATTTTACCTCAAACAGTAACTAATAACCATATAACTGATATTATATAATGGCTTTTTTTAGTTGATAATTGATATTTTTCTTGATTAATTGGATATTAAAATGTTTGAAACCAATAACAAAAGTAGTATGAGTATATAATATATTATGAGGTCTTAACCATCAGCTTAAGTTTATGGCTGTGTTAGTTATTTAACATAATATCTAAAACCATCGTCACAAGAGGTCACAGATTCAAAGGTCAATCACCTTTTATTTAAAATGGAATATTCAGTGGTGAATATCAACAAGGACTATGATAAGATGCAAGGTTTCGGGCCAGTTTAAAATCGAATCTTGTATTCATGCTGATTATTACCTAATTATTAATCTATTTTTAATCTCGAAGCAAATTGAATTCGATTACTAAATTTGATAAATATCGGATCATCGAGTTTGTTTTGAAAAACGATCACCTAATGTTTGAATGATCTCATAGAAGATATTGTAAGATCATTGTCTCTAGACTTGAAAAAGATGTGGTTATAAACACATGAGCAACTCTAAGTGCTACTTTTACTATCTTTTGGATTCGTCGGTGCTTCAAAAAAAGCAAAGCTTTCCTTTATGAGTGTGTTCTAGGTCATAGACTCATACTACTTTTTTCTTTTTAGAGTATGTAATGTAATGTAATTTTCAAAGCTAATTGTTATGTAATTTTAAGAAGCAAAGTTCATTATAATTCAACTAATGAATATTGGTTTAATCAATTAGTCCACTCGATTTTAAAGTTAGTGTCTGAGTAAGGATATGATTTAGATTCGATTCAAATCCTAAAAAGTTTATATTTTTAGTCCAGTTTATGATCTGGGTTTGTGCGACAAAAGTAAAAAAGGGAATGGAGTTTGTAGTGCTCTATGAATATGTATTGGGTGAGAAGTAATACGTAAAAAAGGTAAAAGTTGGTGAAATGTGCATCAATAAAGGTGAATGTTAAGGAGAAGTGCATTAAAAAAAGGAAAAAAAATCGATGATGAGAAAGAAACAATGACACAAGTGGTCATGGAAGAAAACTTGTTCTAAAAATTTGAATGATAATGTGTACCATAGAGAGAAGTGTTCTAAATAATCTATAGTTGGTGATAATGTTATGCGGAGCCTATGGAATTTTACCAACCTATCATCCCTACTTGGAACCCTTTGGTTTCATTGAATGACTAATGGTCTTTACCCTATTGTTTAGTGATGACAACTTAATCTGAATTCGACCCTGATTTGACTCGATCTAAGAAATATAATCAGATATGAATTCAAGAATAAAAAGTCTGACTTTGAATCCGATTATATACTCCCGACTCTGAGTAGGATCTAGAAAAAAGCTGACAATCTTACTTGACCTTGGGTTTGACTTTGATAAAATCTTACATTCCAATTTTGACTTGTTCAAATATTTGATTATCTAATCTATTTCGAACAAAATTTGTATATTATATTGATTAATCTAAACTTATAATTGTGTATATTTTGACTAGCTTTTAAGTACTTTTACTGATGATAGAGTTATTGAACTCCATAAAGAATTCTCCCTAAGACTTCAATCTTGTTACATCTATTTAAAAGACATCATCGTGTGAGTTTGCTTTTTATTATTTGATAAAATTTTGGTGAATTTTATCATATTTGAGTTATTATGTTGAATTGGTTGAACAAGCTTTATTTGTTAAGTAGAATTTGGACATATCAAATTGCTTATTCAAAAGACAATATTTAGATGAATTTATGTTCTATTAAAAAATTTGATTTTTCAAAAAAATATTGTAATAATCCACTCCCTCAGAGGTTCGAGAATCTAAGTCGGAACAAAGTCAAAAGACATGAGTGTCCGACTCATTGTGTAAGTTGGAGGTGAAGGTAACAAAAAGTCCAACCTTTATTTACAGTAAAATTAAAGTATGCATAATTCGATTCGAGTCTAACTCATTGTTTGTCCAACAATACTATTGAAATTTTGAAATGAATACGACAATTTATAAAAAAAAAAAAAGCATAGTTTAAGATCAATTTCAACTTATTTCTAAAAGTAACCGCCTAAAACCCCAGAGCACAGGTTTGGTGTTGTTCGCACTGCGAATAGAAGCAAACTGATCAAAAAAGTCAACCAAGCTATTCCCATTTACTAAGTGCTAACGGGTCAAACATGGTTAACATGTTGTTCGCACTTAGTAAGTGCGAACAACTCTTTGACTTTTTTTGACTTAGGGGGAAATGGAGAAGAAGGAAGTAGCAGCAAGGTAAAAAAATGTCAACACTACCTGTTCGCAGTGACCAAGTGCAAACAGTTTCTTTGACTTTTTAAAAAACACAATGTTTTTCGCAATTAGTAAGTGCGAACAACTCCGTTCCTCAGGTTTGGGAATTAGAAGGTTATATTTGGAACAAAGTTGATTTTGATCTTATTTGGTGCTTTTTTTTGGATAAATAAGAGATGCGTATGTTGAGGTGGATATGTGGTAATACTATGATGGATAAGATAAGAAACCAGGAGTTCAGGAAGACGTTAGGGGTTGCACCTATCTCCGCAAAGATGTGGGAGAATAGATTGAGATGGTTTTGGCATGTGTAGAGAAAGACACATGACGCACCTGTAAGAAGAATCGAATGCATCATAGTAGAGGGCAAGAGAGGTCGAGGAAGACCTAGGAGAACATGGGAGGAACAAATTAAGAGTGACTTGCAAGAACCCCACCTCTCCAGGCACCTGACCAGGGATAGGGGCAGTTGGCGGCACCTTATCCACGTCCTAGATTACTAAACTCGTCTCTTTTACCTTTTGTTTGTTATTGTTCTTTGCCCGTTTTGGTTGCTCTCTACCGTTTTCTTGCTCTTATCTTGGTATTTGTACATATGCCTTTTGCTCTATTTGACTGCTGTAGGTTTCCCTCTCATGAAGATATTTTGCAAGGCGGGGGTCTCTTTGATCGCACTCTCCTATATGGGTATGAGTTGTCATCGTTCTTCCCTCCCCAGACCTTGATCATAGATTTCTATGAGCAAGATACAATAGGGATGATGATATGTACAAAATTGAAGTCTTATATTTCGCTTGATTTCTATGCGTAGCTAACGTGGGTGTAAGATGCAGAATTTCAGAATTTTGCAGGTTCCTCTATTTGAAGACTCTTGAGCCGGGGGACTCTTTTGACCGCCCTATCCTCATGGGTATGAGACACCGTCTATCCTCCCTTCCCATACCCTGACCATAGATATAGTCTATGAGCGGGATACACTGAGTATGATGATGATGATTTGGACTAAATTTGATTTTGATCTTATTTGGTGCTTTTTTTTGGATAAATAACCTTACTTATTTCAAATTTTCCAACACTATTCCTCTCCTACTATCTCTGAACAGCTGCCAAATGCTAGACTTACCTGCCGGCCCATAACTATGGCACATCACTTAGGACTTCAATCTTATTGGGCCATTTACCCATTGGCACATCTATGAGGTTTCCAAGAAGTATGGCCCATTGATGGTGGTCCGATTAGCTCAGCCCCATTTTTATATTCGCAAATTTTCAAACACAAATTCTTGTGAGAGACAGCCTCTTTGAGAGACCAATTCTAATTGGGTCGGCCCATAAAGGAAATATAGAATAAGATTAAGAATTAAACACTAATGGACGAGCCCTGAGAGGCGTCTCTCAAAAAGACCACTACAACATAATTTGCTTTTAGTGGTATATATTTAGCGACATTTAATTTAAATGTCGTTATTTCTAATTTCTTATAATGTATATAGAGGATTTACTGACATTTATTAGACCTTTTATCAGCATATTAAAAAGTCACACTAAAGTTTTTAGCGACATAGGATCTAGTGACATTTCTCACAAATGCCACTATAGACTATAGTGACAATTACATATGCCACTAAAGACCAGATTAAATGTCGCTAAATCACTTTATGGTGGAACTTAAAAGAAAAATCAATAATTATTACACTAAAAATATGAATTAGTGACATTTTTTTAATGCCACTAAATCCAATGTCGCAAAAAGCTAAATTTGTTGTAGTGGACAGTCTCTCAGGAGACTTGCTGTTTTTCAAATAAAACAGTTATATTGAGAGAAATTTTAAATAAAATATTTTTTAAAAAATTTTCAAAATAACTCCCAAAATAATAGTCTATATGTCTGAGTCTAAGGTTAGGTGTTTCTTCATTTTTACTAACAGCGAACGAGAGAAAAAAAAATTACTTTGTTCGTTGTTACTAATAGCAAATAAAAGAAAGGCTTTGTCATAACGCTTGAAAGGAAGGAAAATCAATAAATAAATATGCAGGCGGTCTTGGGAGAGACCGTCTTATTCTAAGACGGTCCAATATTCCAGCCCATTGCACTTTCTTCTTCTTTTTCAATTTTTTGGCATTTTTCAATTTTTATTCTTAAAGGTATCAATTTTGACCTTAAAGATATCAATTTCAATTTAGTGGAAATTGATCAGTTTAACGCCACAATTAATCACTTATAGGTTCATATTGAAATTTATTTTAATTGATGTGTTTAAGTACTACTTTATGTTGAAATTGATACCTTTAAGGTCCAAATTGAAAAATGCCCAAAAAATGAAAAAAACAAAAAAAATGGAATCTGGAGGGCGCTTGTGCTACACGCGGCTGCAATGGGCCGGCCCAATTGTGGTCTTAGAATAGGACGGTCTTACGCAAGTTTTTGTGATAAATATGTAACTCAAGATCATTGGTCCAATACGTTTTCGACCCATTACCTATAATAACAATAATGTAAAAGTCTTCATCCCAAGAGACTAGATTCGGCAATATAAACTAATAGATTACTTTTATAAACTAATAGATTACCTGAATTTTTCTTCGTTCATTTTGATTTCACATATTTATTTATTTTGATTTCACAATAACTTAAATCATTCATCTCTGATTTCACATATTTATTTCATGTGCACCAAATTAATATGCATTGCTTCAATAGTTCAATGATACATGAAAGTTTATAAATATATGTTGATGAGAAAGTAATAATAAGTACTCCACAAATTTTATTTTAAGGAAATTTCACATGGTAGATCCAATTTTCATAAAATGCCAGTAATAGTCTTTTTTTTAAAGAAAATTCAACATGGTATCATTCAGTTTATGCACTATCCAATTGCCATAGCATTTTCCGTTATATTCTTGTTAGATTTCGTTTAATTTATCATTTTGTAAGTTTTTTCCTCATGATAGCATCAAAGTTTTTGTTCTAAATGTTTAATTTAGCATTTTAACGTTTTTTTAAGAGTTTAATATTTATATTTTGCCTGGCTTTTATTCACTTATTTGTCAAGTTGTTTTTAGATTGTGAGTTGGAAAATTGTACAATAATAACATCCTGATTTAAACTTTCATTTGGTTTTTTCGTACAGGTGGCTCTATTTTCTTAAGATTTGACCCAAAAAGCTGGGCATAACAATGAAATCTTATAATGGGTCCTTAGTGGGTCTTTAATGGGTTTTGAATGGCCCTTAATGTTGTGCGTATGGGTCCTTAGTGGGTCTTTAATGGGTTTTGAATGGCCCTTAATGTTGTGCGTGATTGTTTTTACATTTTAATGGTCTAATTAGATCTAAAATGGATCTATAGATAGAATTTTGGTCTAAAAATAGATCTTAAATTGATTGTAGTTTAGGTTGTAGGTAAGGTATAGGGAGGTCTAGAGTTGGTTCCGGTATGAATACTCTAAACGCACCCTCAAATCAATTTATGCCATGTTTGGGAACAATGATTTCATTTGAAAATTTGGAACTGGCTAAAATCTATTGTTTGGCAAATTAAAAATTTTCAAATTTGGATTTGGATCAAATTCCACCATTGTCTTCAAAGTAGTTAAATTTGAGGATTTGAGGATTTGAGAATGACTACCCAAACCTAGTTATTCTCAATTCTTGATTTATGATTTCATAATTGAAATTCATAATTTAAAATGAAAAACTTGTTTCTAGAGACTACATTATTTATTTTTTTGATCTAAATTTAAAGACATTAAAGCTCAAAAATTAAACCAAAACCTTAGATTATGTTCAAATTTAAAACGGATACAATAGAATTTTGGATTCATGGCCATCCATGGTTACATCTTGCTTGATAGAAAGTTTCAGTTTTAGGTGAATTGATGTTTTCTGTTAGATCCAAGTAAAGTTTTAGTTGCATAAGCCTTTAATTATTCATTTTATTTTTAAAATATTCAAAAACAATAATTATTATAGTTCATATAAAAGATAAGTTGGATTAGCCAAGTCATAATTACATTAGTTAGTTATACACTCTCTTAAATACAATATTGTTGTTCCATTTCCTATTCAAATACTATATATATCAAACCCTTTTGATTTGCGCTTAAATTCAATATATAAGTTAAAATATTGTCAAGTTAAATTTTATTTGATATATATTTTTTTTTTGGAAGAAGAAAATTTTCATTAATTCCAAAAAATCAAGACAAATACAATCAAAAGAAGGCCAAAAAGAGCCTCAAGAGGAAGTTAATCAACAACCAACGAATCTTGGTATAATCTAAGAGTCTCCGGATAGAGACTTTTGAAACAGGAGCAAATACTGAACTTGAGCTCTTTAACAACAACTTCAAGAGTAGGAATAAAAGACTCCCAAACACATGTATTCCTAGCCTTCCAAATCAGATAGACTAGGCTACAAATGGAGGTGATAGCTAACTGAACTTGATTTTATTTGATATATGTAGATTAATTTGTTAATATCAATCTAATTATAACTCTATGACCGTTAGAGATATTTGGGGATTGAAATAGTGTATCGAATAGACTAAAAACATTTATGAAAATATTGGTAAATTGGAGTAAGTAATATAGAAGACAAATTCTTGTGAAAGACAGTCTCTTTAAGAGATCATTTTCAATTAGGCCGACCCATTATATATATATATTTTTTTTAAAAAAAATATGTTGAGTGTCCTTTGTACGCTTAACCAGTGGGGTTTTAGGTACTTCAAGTAAGCATTTAAGATATTATAAGTAGATATTAAGGATTCGGTAAATTAACATTTAGAATGATGTAACTAGGCATTAAGGATACTATAGGTAAACATTTAGGATATTACAAGAAGACATTAAGAATAGAGTGAATAGCTTTAAGTATTAAAGATGATATAAGTAGATATAAAAATAATGTAAGTAGACATAAAAAATATACAGTAGATATTTAGTTTTAATAGACTTGCCCAAGGAAACCGACTGGTATAAAAATAGTTTGTTAACAATAAACTACTACCTCCGTTCCAAAATACTTGCAACATTTGTCTTTTTTACACAGTCCAATGCTTTAATTCAATCCTTAATATCTATAATTATGTATAATATAAAATTATAAAAATTTGATATTAATAATCTTTACGTCGAGACGAATCAAACAAAATCTCACTTAAATATGTTTTAAGTTATAGATTACTTGTTAATCACAAATTAAATGAGATAAGTAAATAATGCTTATTTTTCGTATGTTACGACTATATTATATTAGTACGGAGGAAGTAATTAATAAGCTCTAAATAGTCATGGATGTATGATAAATTAATTACTCCAAAAAGATGTGTGATGAATTAATAAAAAATATACATTCTCTTGCACGAAAATCTAAGAAGTGTTTAATTAGTTAATGGTCAAAAGAGATAATGGGATGTCACAAAAAATGCCTACATAGCCATTATGAACATGTAGGGGCAACATCTTTTATCTTGCATGGGCTTAGATGCTTTGTATTTACTCACTCGTAATATTTCTCCTTTATTATACTTGTTATATTTTTTTTAATTTTTATCATTTTAAAATCTTAAAATATTTTTACTTTTGGCATAAAATAATTATATAAATGTTTGCATTGTCTGTATTTTTTCAAAACTCATATCTTATTAACTTTTACACTGATGTTTTTAGAGATTATAATAGTCTTTTAAACACAAAGATACTAATTTCTTAATTCTTGTAAAAACTCATATGTAGGAGGTAAAACAAAACGAACGAAATAAAATATTTGCTCAATGTTTTAGTTCGTCTATCAAAATTCGTAATATTTTTATTTTTAATAACCTACAAGGCTACAATCTACACTTCTACTTTTTCCTTCACTTTTTTCTGTGAAATACTTTCCGGTTCTAAAATACTTGCTACATATCCTTATTAGCACTATTCATCGTTCAAGATTATTTTATATATTACGACTAATGTATAAGAAAAAGATATAACCAAGTGAGATCATGTTTAAATAATCTAATCACGTACTTTTATAACATTAATTTTTTGTAATTTTTAAAAGTATACTATACAAATAATCAAAATAAAATAATAAAATACGTAAAAGACAAATATAACAAATACTTCTTCTGTTCTGATTTACTTGCTACCATTGCATGGGCACAAAGATTAAGAAGTTACTGTGCAATGATGAGCAGTAGGTAGAAAGTCGCCTTTTTGGAATTCTTTTATATTATTTGTTGAAAAATAAAAAAGAAAAATAGGAGTAATTAGATATAGAGTAGGATAAAAATAGAATTATATATAACTTTAAATGATTAGTTTTTTTACTAAAAAGAAAAATATAGCAAGTAATATAAAATTTCCCAAAATAAAAAATATAGCGAGTATTATAGAACGGATAAAGTATACTAGAATTAATGAGTTACCAATTAACGGAGTTTAATAAAGTGGGACGAATGAATACTACTCTTCGTTTTCAATGTTTTGTCAGTATTTATCGGACAAGAATAATGGGCTACTTTATGTTTCTCAAAATCATTCTCTTGGATTGGATAAGTCATAAGGGGGAGAGTTGAGTCCTTTTCTTATTTTCGGTGTGTTTGGAGATACATACTTAAATTACTTTGACCATAATGCCAAAACAAGTTGAACACAAAAATAATATTTTATTAACATGTAAATTAAACTCATACATATAATAAAAATTTAAAAGTGATTAATAAAAATAAGGAAAAATTACTGTGAATAATACGAATTTTCACTGATTTTTCTACAATAATACGAACTTTCGATTAACTATGTCATTAGTCCCATTGATTTTTTTCACTATTCACTTATCACTCTTGATTTGTATTTTATTCTTAATCTATAAGTTAAAACATAGTCATGTGGGATCTTATTTGATTTGTCTCAATACAAAGATTATTAATATCTATGT
Source organism: Amaranthus cruentus (assembly GCA_019425755.1). NCBI lineage: Eukaryota > Viridiplantae > Streptophyta > Magnoliopsida > Caryophyllales > Amaranthaceae > Amaranthus > Amaranthus cruentus. Next base: position 8,933,022 of record CM033465.1, on the reverse strand, counting down.
TTTATAATTTTTAATTAAAAAACAATTAGAGATATTAAGGGTTAAAATGTTGTCTCGGCAAGTGTGAAAAATCAAATGAGACTAATGGGCTGAATAGGAGGTAGTATCAATTTTGATGTGAATTTCTCTATAACATCCTTAATATGTTGGTAACTTAATAATTGTAAGTCAACTTGGCAAAAATAATTACAAAATAATATATGGTTGAACTTAATATTATTTAGCTAAATTTGAAAAAAAATTAAATAATTTCAATTCTGATTCATCTAGTCAAAATAAATATTCTATTAATCAACTCAAAATATTTCATGCTATTAGAATAATTGTTTCATAATGAATTCAATTTTTTATTTATCTATTCACATTACACCTAATTTTAAAGTAAAAAAATATACTTTAAATTATTATGCAAATAGTTGAGTATATTCTGAGCTATTTAATAGTAGAGTTTATTTTAAGCTAATAAGTAATAATTGAAATTATTTTGTTAAGTTTTTTCTATCAATTAATGATTGAAATATATGAATATACATTAAATCATTTTCTTAGATTGTTTAAATGAAAAATCAACCAATTAAAATGTTGACAACTCTATGACTATAGTTGAAACAATTATGAGTTGATAAAACGACAATGGAAAAATGGGTAAGATAAAAATGGTTCAAGGAAGGTAGTCGTCTGCCGAAATAAGACATGACCAAATAGACACATGTCCACATGGGTTTGCACATGAGAAGGTTGTACAACTTTCATTAACATTCACATCAATCCAACTACAATTTTATGTGATACTCATAGATCCTACCTACTATTTATAATGTTCCATGTTATGATCATAGTTTTTATATTTGTTTCAAAATTTTGCATAATTATTTATACTAATCTTATAATGTAATAAAAATATATATATATATAAATATATATATATGATAATTTAAGTTTGTAACATAGTTAATATTGTCTTTTTAGAGTTCCAACCATTATAATCAATCTCAGACTATATTGTATGTATTAGAATAGGACATTCTCATAATCATATGTAATTATAATCACTCGATTGAGGTGGACATCAAATTGAGGTGGTGCCATATATTTCTTTCAAAACTTAATGAAACTAGGGAGCTAGATCAATTTAGATGTAAAATTAACAATAATCAAAGTTGACCAAAATATGGTTCAAGCAGTGAGATGAAGTAGAAAATACACTCAGAAATATAGGGAAAGCCAAGACAGTCAATGCTAATAACATTCCTATATATAAAGGTGCGAAGGCGTTTAGGAAGTGAGGGTGTATGATAGTTGACTAACCGTTTTAATACAATTCCTATATATAAAGGGTGTATGATAGGTGATGTACAAGCATGCAAAATTATATTGTAGAGGAATCAAACTTCTCGTCAACTCAATGAAAATGTTGAAAGAGTTTAAAGACAAAAATCGGACAAGAAACGATGATCACATAGAATCAATTCGGCTTTATGCTAAGAAGATCTACTATGAAGGTTATTCATGTTTTGAGAAGACAGATGGAGAAGTATAGAGAGCGGAAAAACGATTTGCATTTGGTGTTTATCAATCTAGAGAAACCTAATAATAGTATACCACGTAAGATTTTTTGGGATAGGCTCGTGGCTAAGGGTATTTTGTTGACGTATATTGAGGAACAACAATACATGAATGATGAGTCATGTCTAACATCCAGACACTAGTTGGGATAAAAGAGTTCTTTTAGTAAAAGTATGTCAATATTAAGGATTGAAACTACGCGTATTCTTATGCCTATTCATTTTCACCACCATTATAGTTGAGCTTACCAAATCTATTTGGAAAATCGTATCGTACGTGGTGCATACTCTTTGTTGACAATTATGTGCTAGTTGCAGAAACTAGCGAGGTGCCCAACACAAAACTAGAGGAGTTGAGGGAATAACTAGAAGGCAAAGGGTAACTCACAACGGGATGGAGCATGAAAGTGACCCATGGTGACCATTGGACAAGATTAGGTTGTATTTACGATCAAGTTTAAGTATTTAGGATATATGTTATCCAGAGTAACGTAGAGATCTTTAGAGATGTAACTCACAAAATACAAGCATGTTGGCTTAAGTAGAGAGCAGCCATTAAGGGATTGTGTGATTACAAGGGAATGTTGGGCCGAAATGTTGGGCCGCTAAGAAATCATCTAAACAATCCCCTTTAAATCGAAATTACAAGGGAATGATACAAACAAATATAAAAGTCGGAACCTGAAATAAAACAAGAAAAAGAATATAAATCATAGAATGTTGGTACGTCGAGAAAGAGTCCTCGTTTTAACGAATTTTGGGGTGTATCTCCAATGCACAAAATAACACTTCACATTAAACTTCGCTTTAATATAGACATTTACAAGAAGAAATTGAGGTTGTCGACGCACCCTTAAAGATGGTGGAAAGCCTCATAATTAAGGATAAAACAAATTTTAGTAAACCGAAGAGAGAGAGATAGGAGCAAATAAAGATTGATTTTGGGGAGTTCCACCTCTTGAAAGACTTGACGAGGGATAGAACTGGTTTTAGTCGTCGAATCTATGTCTTAGACTTTTAATAGTTTCCTTTCATTCCTGAAAAGTAAGTTTAATTCAATAACAATAAATATAACATAAATGTTCACGCATCTATGTTATTTTTTTAATTTATATTAATTAGTTGTGCGAAAAAAAATTCAATTACGTTCGATAAAATTAAGATGAAAAAGTATGAACAAAGAAGTATTATTATTACAAATGGACTATATCTAGAATCAAATTTCATATACTAGTCATGTTAGTTTGATTTTTATAATATTAGTTATTAATTAAATACAACACACAAAATCTTTTTGTTGTAGAAACAACATATATAATAAGATCTAATTAAGATTTAGTTGAAGTATTTAACTAGGGTGGAGTTAAATTAAAAATTTGATCTACCATTAAAATGATTAAAGCGGGTCCCACCTTGAATGTACTTTGATGCTCTAATTATGATATACTCCTATTTGATTAATGCTAAGCTACGGCCATCTAGTATAATTTGATGCTTTAATTATCACATCCAATAATGAAATTCTTATTTAACTAGGGCCATCTAATTATGGTAGTCTTAAACACACATTACACCTACATTAACGGCATGTTTGGTAGATAGTAATAAATAGTGGTAATGGGAATGAAAAACTAGTGTAATTTTAGTTGAAAATCTATTGGCTACCTTGATGGTCATATTTATCCAACTCTAATCATCTCATTACAATGCATTACCATTTGGAGAGGTGGCAGGGCTATCTCCGACATTTCAAAGGCTCTGAGCAAAATATAGATTATGCGCCCCTAAAAACTAAAATTATGTTCCATTACCACAATTTAGTACCACTAACCAAACATACCGTAAATATCAAATAAATTTTATTAATAAATGGATGTTCTTTCTCTTTTACTACTCCTTATAGTCAATGTATTTTTTAAAAAAATAACATAGTTTTAAACTCCAATGTATTAGGTCAAGGGGCAATCCTGAGTACCTAGTCAATAGATCATATGGAGCTTTGTTCCATTACGCAGAAAGTAATGGCTTTTATCAAGAGTTTACTTAAAAATAAAACTTTTGTGTCCTATTGTGCCAAGCTAAATCTTCTCGCACCTCTACATTCATTATTTTATTTGAGTTAATATAAAGATGGCAAAAATGTGTTGTCTTATCGATCTATATATGCCTTTGCTCAAAAAATAATGAGAGATGTCTTTTTTAGAGACGTATTTTAAACTCATTTCATTAAAGATTAATGTCTAATTATCGTATTCTTAATGCCAATTTATATTATCATTAATGCTTATTTATTGTATCCTTAATGCCTATTTTTAATATCTTAACTACTTACACTATTTTTAATGTCTACTTAGATTTTGTCTTAATTATACCTCTCACTATTCATAGAGAATGAGACATTTGTTTTTTCACACTATCCAATGCACTTATTCAATGTTTAATATCTCTTATTATACATAACAAAATATTATAAAAGGTGAATATCAATAATCTTTGCATTGAGACGAATCAAACAAGATCTCACTTGAATATATTCTAATTTATAGATTAAGAATAAAATACAAATTAAGAGTAATAAGTGAATAGTGTCAAAAAACAAATGTCTCATTCTCTATGAATAGGATTCTCTATGAATAGGAGGGAGTATTTTCTAAGAGATATTCTAAGATCGAATCTCACCTAATCTTATGTTCCATCTCTCTACCCTATATTCAAAAAAAGTCGAGTTTATGAAGCCAATTTATAATTCTATTGGACTGACTCATGTACATTTAGTGTGTTAAAATGATCACTTATAATTTTAAAGTGATCAATTAGAAAAATAAGCTAATTATATAGGTACGTTATATGGTGAAACGGTCTCATACAAGACAAGTTGTTTAATTACTGATTTGTACCTAATTACTCAATTAAATAATAATATAGATAATTATTAGTACTTAATTGAACTTAATTAGCTCTTCAAAAACATTTATTAATTAAATTAAATTTTATTTTATTCAAAATCAATTATTTTGCTTTTATTATTCAACAAATCTTATATACATTTTTATTAAATATTACTCCCTCTGAATCTTTTTAGTTGTCCCATTTATTTATTTGGCAAATTCATATCAATTGTCTCATTTTTTTTTTTGTATATCTTTCTTTTATCTATATACCCCCACTTTTACTACTCCCAATACCCAACTACCACCTTTACAATTAATTTAATCAATTAAAATACCCAACGACCACCTTTTTAATGAACCCCACACCACTCTTAATAACCGTGAAAACTCAAATGGAACATCTAAAATGATTCGGAGGGAGTATGATTTAAAATCAATTAAAATAGTGTCTTAAGCAATTTTATTGATGAACCCATAATTTTTCTAGATTTTATATGGACAAAAAACAAAATATATTGGTTCACTCCACATAGACATTTCTAAGTCCTAACCCAACCCCACTCTTGCCCCTAGTTGGCTAATCAATAATATCAAAATCAATAATTTATTCTTCAAATGTCATCTTGGTAATTGGTTATAAATAGTATGAAAATCATTCTTCCAAAATCATTTTCAAATAGAGAAATCACAAAATCAATTAAAATAAAAAAAAATAAAAATAAAAATGGTGTCAAGAGTAGAAGAAGCCATTAAAGGAAGAAATCAACAACAACAACAAAAGCAAATGGTGCAAATTATGCAATGTAATAAAGGCAAAATTAACAAGTTTAAGAGAAGCACTTCTAGTCTTGAAGAAGATGGTGCTTCTTCTGCTATCCTTTTCCTTGCTTGCATTGCTTGTGCTCCTTCTTCTACTTCTTTTTAATTTTTTTAATTATTATTTTATTTATTATGTCGAAGTTCCTCCGTTCTATTATACTTGTAACTGATAGTAACACTTTTCCGTACAATATGTCACACTCAGTTATAAGTATTTCAAAATAGATAATATTTATTTAAATTTAGTTGTCACATTACTAATAGAAATAATAATGTGAAAATTAAATTTGTATGAAATAATGTAGTTTAATATACTAATACTAGTAGCAAGTTTTTTTTTTTTTTTTTGTTCTAGGTAATCTATGGTATGTAATATTGTAATGTAGCACTTTTTTTTGAGTTATCTATTTGATTAATTACTAAACTGAATTTGAATTAGAATTTACGTTTTTTTCTGTTTTGTTATCCATTAAAAAAATAATTTTTATTTGATTTATGGATGTAATTACATTCAAAAAATCCTTTATGGTACTTCCTTTTTTTTTTAATTTCAAGTCTAAAATTTTGTGTGTGACTCTAATTAAATTAAACATAACCATTCCCATATTATTCTAAGAAAATTTGGAAAGAAAAATACTCAATATCGAAATATTGTATGAATTAAATTTGTTTTATGACGTAGCTAACTTCAATTGTTGTAATAAAGCGCATAACTTGATGAAACTAATTAAGTCCTACTTCTTTCTGTCTCTAATAGAATTATAACAACTAATTTTGTTTTATATATATTTTTGGAAAAATTATCTAGAATAATTCAAACTATTCATGATTTTCCTACAATAATCTCACCTATTGATTAACCATAAATAATCCCAACTTTAAGGGGTATTTTCCTATAGTAAACTTGTGTTACCCGATGACCTACTATCAGGCCCGGCCCTGAGGGTAGGCCAAAGGTGCCACCGCCCAAGGCCCAAGCTAAAAGTTCAGATATTTCATTCTAAAGAGGGCCCATTTTTAAGAATTAAAAAATAATAAAGGCCTCATTCTAATAATTAATATGGAAACCAGAAAGTTAAGTTGGTGTCTATGATTAACTCTTCCATTATTTCCAAAATTTCCTCCATTAATTCCTTACTCCAAGACTTACTCCATTAATTCCTTCTTTCCAAAATTTATTCCTCCATCATTTTTCAAAATTAACTCCTTCATCAAGTTTTCATTGTGTATGATTCCTTCATCGGTGTGTATGTGGCGGTATTTTCCGCTGGTTTGTCTTCTCCAACCTTCCCATGACTTCACCAATTTCCATTGTAATTTTAAGTTTTTTTCAATTTCATTTGAATTTTTGTTTTCCTTTCCTTCCTACTTTTAATTTTGTCTTGAATTTTAATTTCAAGTTTTTTTCAATTTCATTTGAATTTTTCATTCATCCTCTAATTTTCAATTACAATATGAATTACCTCTTTATCAATTCACATTCTTGTTTATCCTGAATTTCAACTTTATCATCTCCCCAAATCAAGTTCAATATCAATATTAGGTTAATGTCGATTCTTGACAAGAAGAAGAAACAATCTGTTTTCCTTGCTTTGTATTGATTTGGCAATGCATATATATATACATACAATCTACAAGACTAAAGCCCATCTCAAAGAATGGCCCATAAAGACTTATTTACAATTAATTTAATATTAGTATATTGTGTATTACCCCCCTTCAAGTTGGAGCATGAAGATTATAAATGCCCAGCTTGCGAAGTAAGGAGAAAAACTTTGCCTTGCCAAGAGCCTTGATAAAGATATCCGCAAGTTGTTCACTTGTGAAAACATGACTAGGCACAATTGTGCCATCTTGAACAGCATCACGGATATAATGACAATCAACCTCAATATGTTTGGTACGTTCATGAAACACAGGATTGTGAGCAATATGTAGAGCAGACTGACTATCACATAATAAAGACATGGCACGAGGATGATCAATTCCTAAGCTACAAAGGAGAGTCTTAAGCCATTTTAACTCACAAGTGACAACAGCCATAGCCCTATATTCTGCCTCAGCGGAAGAGCGTGAAACAGTGTGTTGTTTCTTGGTATTCCAAGATACAGGAGAAGTACCAAGGAAAACAATCCATCCCGAAAGAGAACGACGAGTCAAAGGACAACTAGCCCAATCGGAGTCACACCAGCCAGAAAGGTGCAACACACTATCACTGCAAAGCAAAATCCCTTGACCTGGAGAACCTTTCAAATAACGAACAGCACGAATGGCAGCATCCCAATGATCTTGACGAGGAGTATGCATGAACTGAGCCAAAATGTGGACTACATATGCCAAATCGGGACGAGTGAAGGACAAGTAAATGAGACGACCCACAAGACGCCGATAACGCTCCGGATCATCAAGCAAGACACTAGTGGACAATGCGAGCTGATGATTTTGCTCAATAGGAAAGGCTATAGGCTTTGAGCCTAAGTGACCCGTCTCAGAAATAATGTCTAGAGCATATTTCCGTTGACACAAGTAGATCCCATCGCGATTTCGGGCCACCTCGATGCCAAGGAAGTATTTCAGAAGCCCTAAGTCCTTCATATGGAAACAAGTGCTCAAGTACTTCTTAAAGGATGAAATTGCGGAAGAATCATTACCAGATATAATTAAATCATCAACATAAACTAGAACATTGAGCTGAGTTGTCCCACGACGAAAGATGAACAAGGAATAATCAGCATATGATTGCGTAAATCCATAGGTCTGTAATGAAGCAGCAAGCTTGGCAAACCAACAACGAGGAGCTTGTTTCAAGCCATACAGTGATTTCTTGAGGCGACAAACCATATCTTGACCAGAGACAGAAAACCCAGGAGGAAGTTTCATATAGACTGCTTCAGCCAAATCACCATGGAGAAAACCATTTTGAACATCCATCTGATGAAGCTCCCAATTCTTTGTCGCAGCAACGGCTAAGAAGACACGCACAGTGACCATTTTTGCGACCGGGGCAAAAGTCTCAGTGTAGTCGATGCCTTCAACTTGATGATTGCCAAGGATGACTAGACGAGCTTTGAGACGCTCAACACTACCATCAGCGTGGTATTTGATCTTGTATATCCACTTGCAATCGAGAGATTTCTTACCAGGAGGCAAGGGTTCCATGACCCAAGTGTGATTGGCTTCAAGCTCACTTATCTCCTTTCGCATTGCTTCCCTCCAACCGTGATCTTGCATAGCCTCATTAAATGAGCGTGGTTCATGACCAGCTGTAATAGCTGCAAGAAGACTACGATGCCGAGTAGAAAATTTATTACAATTCACAAAGTTGGCTAGAGGATATGGAGTACCTGAGGAGCTAGTGGAGCACGATGAACATAGAGAAGGACTCGAAGTGAAAACAGTGTGTGCGGCGTAGTCTTTGAGCCTGACAGAGGGATACTTAACTCGTTGACCACGACCCAAAACAGGCTCTTCATGTGGAAGAACAGTAGCAACCGGAGGGGAAGAGGATATTATGTTATCCGTGGGTGGGGCAGCTGAGGGACAGGGCACAGATGAGAGTGGCACATCAGGAGCAGCAGTGGGTGGTATGTGTTGTACAAAAGGTGTGTGAACAGGAATATCACAAGTAGCAGGCACATCAAGAACCTCAGGAGACAAAGGAGCGGGAGGTGGCAACGTGTCCATTGTAGGGCTACAAATAGCAGGGTCCTCAGAGTCAGCTATAATAAGGGTGGTTGTCTGATCGGAAGAAAAAGAACCCAACTCAGTGGGAGCAGAACCAACGGTTGTCGACGCAAAAGAGAACTCATTCTCATGAAATTTGACGTCTCGAGACACAAAATATTCACCTGTGTCTAAGTCATAAAGCTTCCAACCTTTCTGATGATTAGGGTATCCGACAAAAATACACCGACGACTCCTAGAAGCAAACTTATTTCCCTTGGATCGTTGATTATGAGCAAAACACAAAGAGCCAAACACACGTAAATGGTCGAGATTGGGTTCCTTCCCACAAAGAATCTCAAAGGGAGTTTTATTTTGCAAGAGAGCAGAAGGAGAGCGGTTGATTAAATAAACGGCTCCTAAAATACATTCCCCCCAAAAAGAGATAGGGAGATTGCCTTGAAACATTAAAGCACGACCTACATTAAGGATATGCTGATGTTTGCGTTCAACACGACCATTTTGTTGAGGAGCACCCACACAAGAAGTTTGAAAAATAATGCCAGTCTCAGCAAAGTAGGAAAGCATACATCTAAACTCAGTTCCATTATCACTACGCACAACTTTGACATTGGTATTGAATTGACGATCAATCATAGCAAAAAATTGCATAAAGGACTTATAAACTTCAGTTTTAAATTGCAAAAAATAAACCCAAACTGTTCTAGAAAAATCATCAACGAATGTCAAAAAATAATGTGCACCACTCGAAGAAGGAGTGGGATACGGACCCCATAGATCACAGTGAACAAGTTCAAAAACTCGACTAACTTTACTATCACTTAAAGGAAATCTATCTCTAGTTTGTTTGGCTTGCGGACAAATAGAGCAAGCATGAGAGATTGTTTTGACAAAAGAGCTAGGAGTATTCGTTATAGCTGGAACAAACTTTAGAACCTTATCTGACGGATGCCCAAGTCGACGATGCCACAATTCAAAGGTAGACAACTTCGAAACCGCTGCAAGCGCACACACTGTAGGAACCCGTCGAAGATAATAGAGTCCTCCTTGTTGTTCACCGGCTCCAATCAGGCTCCCCGAATGTCGGTCCTGGACAACACACAAATCATTAGTGAAGTTAACAATACAACCCGAGGACCGAGTTAATTGAGACACCGAAATCAAGTGACACTGCAATGTGGGAACAAATAAGACACGATCAAGAATCAAGGTGGGAGACAATATTGCGTGACCTGCTTGGGTAGCAATAACCTGTTGCCCATTTGGTAAATCAACTGGACAAGGTAAAATAGAATGAACATTCGACAATAGCGAAACATTGCCAGTGATATGATGAGAAGCGCCGGTATCAATTATCCAAGATGAAGTAGTCTTATACTCACCGGTCATTTGATCAAATTGTTGCTTATTGATCATGTTTAAAAGAACCTGTACTTGATCGGGACGAAGGTCAGCCAATGAAGTAGGAGTACTCGCCGAAGGAGTGGTCCTAATATCAGCAGCAGTAGTGCTAGATAAGGCATTTGCTTTAACAGTAGAATGGCGTAATTGGGTGTGTTGAGCACAGGTGTTGGGTGTAACAGAGGAGCCACGCTTAGTTCGACGAGCACACATTTCATTATACCACTCAGGGTAGCCATCGAGCTTGAAACAGGAACCTTGATCATGTCCTTGCTGACCACAGTGAGTACAAAGGAGCCTGGATTTGTTTGACTTATCACTCCGTGAGACAGGACGAGGAGTATGCACGGCAAAGACACCTTGAGTGTGTACGTCGGTCTTAATAGACAAATCACGAGCAATCCCTTTGGAGTTTTCCTCCTGAATAAGAGCTAGGTATGCTTCATCAAGAGTAGGCACGGGGTCCCGAGAAAGCAAGTTAGAGCGAACCAAACCATATAGATCGTCATCAACACCGATGAGAAATTGATGCAAAATTTCATCATTACGGTCATCCGCAATCTTGGTGGCAATATCACAGTTACAGTGGCCACACTCACAAATTCGCAAGGGTTTAAGTTGGACAAGATCATCATACAAACCCATCAATTTAGCATAGTAATCTTCAATGGACATGCCTTTGGTTTGTTTACAGTGTATGATAGCAATGCGAAGTTGTTGTAATTTAGGGCCATTAGCAATTCGATATTTTCTGGCCAATGCATTCCAAAGTTGTTTAGCATTATCATAATAAGGAAGGGAAGAGGCTACCTTAGGTTCCATACTTCGGAGCATCCAAGAGACAAGCATGGAATTATTAGTCTCCCAATCCAGAAACTGTTTCTTCTCAGAGGGTTGAGTAATTGTGCCATCAATGAACCCAAATTTACGGCGCGCTTTCAAAGCAAGAGTCATAGCACGAGACCATTGTAAATAATTATCGCCGCGTAACGGGACATGGGTTATCAAATTGCCCGGTTGATCCCCAGAGGCAAGATAATAAGGAGAAGATGGATCTAACTTACCTTCATTCTCCATGATAATAGAAAGAAGAAGAAGAAAGAAAAAGGAAAAAAAATTAATTGTGAGAAGAAGAAGAAGAAAAACGTGTGAAGTACTGCTAGGGTTTTGCTATGGCTGAGATTAGGACTGAACACCGGTCCAAACCCGGACCAGACCGGACCGGGACCGGATGGACAGGAAGACCGGAATCAAAAAAAATGGAGACCGGAGACCGGACCTGTTTCATCGGGTCCGGTTCCGGTCCGACCCTGAAAATTCCGGTCCGGTCCAGGTTCGGACCGGTTGGACCGGCTATTAAATATTGCTTTAAAATTTAAGATATTTATTATAGTAAAATTCAAAATAAATCATTATATAGTCGATAAATTTTAAGCATAATAACTTCTCCAGCTTTGTTCGTCAACTTAATACCTATGTATGTTTTATTCTTCTATCTATTTTTCTATTTATTTGATTGTTTTTTCTGCTTTGGTGAATATAGAGTGCTCTAAATTTTGATTCTTGGCAGAGGGGAAGTGTTCATTGTTGATCTTTAGTTTGAGAACTTCTAGTTTGTATGCACTGTAAGTCATATGTCACTCCTGTGAGCTTGTTTAGTGACCACCCTTCACTCTGAGGGATTCCTTGTGTTCTCTTTGTTTGGGTGTCAAGATAAAGAAGTTATTTTTATTGTTAGTTTATGTGTCTACTGCAATATCAAAGGCTTGAAGCGACTTGATTATTACTGTTAAGTTTAAGTTGGGTATTTATATGTAGAAAGCAACCGGTCCTAACCGGGTCGACCCGGAAAATTCAGGGTCTAGACCGGACCGGACCGGAAACCCGGAATTGATAATTCTAAAGGACCGGAGACCGGACCTGATGCTTCCGGTCCGGTCCGGATCCATCCGGGTCCGGTCTGGACCGCCGGTCCGGTCTAGGTTTGCACAGCCCTAGCTGAGATACCATGACAAGAAGAAGAAACAATCTGTTTTCCTTGCTTTGTATTCATTTGGCAATGCATATATATATACATACAATCTACAAGACTAAAGCCCATCTCAAAGAATGGCCCATAAAGACTTATTTACAATTAATTTAATATTAGTATATTGTCTATTAATTCTTGATGTCTTAAATTTCATCTTGATTCTGTAATTTCTTGATTTCTTCATTTGGAATATGCTTCATTTCTTGTTTTTAATATTTGATTACGAATCTGAATTTCATTGTGGAATTGATCATTCTGATTTACTGCATGTTGTTTATTTGGTTCAAAAATTCATTGTTGAACCTTGAATCTTATTCACTTGATATCGAATCTGACTTTAGAAATGAATATGTCGAAAATAGATTTCTTGATTTCCAATTTCTAATTAATGATGATTGATAAGCAGTATAAGTTTTTATTTCGAAAATACTTGATAAGCATAGGTATGTTATTTTTTTCAAGATATATCGATATGTTATTTTGTTTTGAAATTATTTTCTCGATTGTCGGTTTTTTATTTACTTGATTTCATATTTAATTTCGAAATCTGAATTTTATATAAATTATTTATTTTTTGAGTTGTTTATAAAATATAAGCATTAGTTTATTGATTATGATTTTTTTTTTAATTATGAGGGGCCTATTTTTTTACTTTGGCCTAAGGCCCATAAAATGTCAAGACCGGGTCTGCCTGCTATAGTAGGTAATTCACCACAAAAATAAATTAAATATCAATTTAAAATTAGGAAATATATTTGAAAATTTACATAAAAAATTCTAAATAAAAAAATTCATAAATTTTTTATGAATATTTTTTTAACATTTTTTCCGATATTTTATTTTAATTTATCTTTTTTTAAAAAAATAATACTTGCTATAGCAAGTTATCCGGTCAACGGGTTTACTCTAGGAAAATGCCCCTCAAAGTTGAGATTATTCATGGTTAATCAATAGGTGGAATTATTGTAGGAAAATCATGAATAGTTTGGATTATTCTAGATAATTTTTCCTATATTTTTTGTGTAGTTCAAAATATAGTTAAGTGAAATCTTATTTATATTCTTTAATCGAAAAGTATCATAATATTGACTTTAGAATTTTTTATTATACGTCATTAAAAATGTTGATGTTGAAATTATACATTATGTAGCATGAAAAAAAGAAGTACAATAATTGTTAAAAAAAATTTTAAAAAAATAATTGTTGAAATAGACGGATTATACATCAAGTCTTATTAAACTGAAGAGTGTATGGACAATGAAGTATTTTTCTATATATTATAATTTCCTATATTTTGTGAAATATAGAAAATATTTCCTATATTATAATTTCCTATATTTTCTAAATAGAAAATATTCCCTCCGTGTAACAACCCGGCTTACCGTTGACTAAGCAAGACAGGTCATTACGAGGTTTACTAACCCAAAGTCAAATCTCCAGCCATTGACAATGTTCACCACATGTTATCTTGCCCAAAGCATTCAAAAATCAGATCATAACCTCACGGAAGCTCACAAGATCTAAAACATAACTAAACAACTAATCTTAAGTTCAAACATCTAAACCAAAGTCAGAAATAATCATACAACTATATAAAAAAAAACCCAAGATAGTTATCATAATCGAATCAACTACACTCTACAGTCCAATACGGACACTACAACTTCAATATCTACAGAAATCTAAAGTACTTTCCAAGAATACTCTAATCATCTCAACTCTATCCCATCGTTCCAGGCTGGTACCGATCTGTAAGCAATCTAAAAGATGAAAACAACAGGGGGTCAGATTAAACTGAATGAGAAGTAACAATCTAAAAACAACAAAACACAGTAATTCAAAACATCGTTTAAAAACAAAATCAATTTCCTAGATCTATGTGCGCACAGGGAGTCTAGTTTGAGAGGTGCCCCATAGCTCTATGACTATGTCGCTCTCGGGTGAAGCTAGTCAATATTTGAATGACAATTCGCTTCAAAAACAGGGAGAAGGGGACAATGTCCCTCAACTTCGTCAATGACCAGCTCGCAAGCCCGATCCATTGACCATATCATAATCAACATAATCATTCATAATCAATTCATCGATATCATCAATTCAAAGCAGTTTGATATATAAAAACAAATTATTTTCAAAACAGTAGTCTGGCCAGACCTCTTTTAGGGGACTGTTACTACTTACCGACAATGTCGCGTCAAGAAGTCACCGGTTCATCGCAATCAACTAGAAGGGATCATCGACGTACTCGTATCCTGAAGCATGACAAATTGACAATAACATAACGTCACGAGCGTGTGTTCGATACTACTTACTAATAACAAATTACATCTACTCCTATATCTAAAGGTCAAACCAAGATTTTATCCTAACATATCTAATCATCAAAGAATTGTGCATATTGAAACACAACCGTTTATAATTGTGATCCAGACCAATTCATATTTCTTTAAAGATTGCTCATCTTCCTAACTCTCTTGATATACCCAATTAACCATATATATTTCATATAAACCCAAAATCCATAAATTCTCCAAAGAATCTTATAACTCCTTCAAGAATGTCAAACTATCCCAAGCAATAAGAACAACAAATATTATTATATCTCACAAATCACAATGCTTGATTTCTACGAGAATCCCCTGATTCATTCAAGAGTACCAAGCTATTCATTAATTTCACCAATTCTAAACCTAATTTCGACTAAACAAATCAAGATTTAACAGACTAATCCAACAGTCATTAATTTGCTTATAGTTGTAATTTGTCTAGAATACAACCAAAACAAATAATGTAAACAAGGTAAATGAAATGAGAATACATTTATAATATACATATGAAGATGAGGAAAAGAATAAAAAGGAAAAGAAAAGACTACTACCTTCTGAATTTCGATGGCCATCAATTTTTTTTTGTTTTCTTTGAATCAAATTGAGGCAGAATATGCTAAAGATGGTTTGGGAACCACCAAAAGGAGCGGAAGTAGGCACTTGCTATGGTTACTTGTTCAAGAAGTCCGTCGAAAGATGGGAACAAGGCTGATTTGTCTTAAAAAAATCAGAAAAAGAGAAGGCGTATAAATTGTATTTGGACCGAAAATGGCTGAGGAAGAAGAAGTAGAATACGTGCACCAGCAGCCATTTTCAGTTTTCTTCATTGATGTTTAGAGAAATAAGGGTTTAAGGATTCAATTGCAAGAAGGGTTGAAGAAGACAATGAATAGTAATAAGAAATAAGAATATGATTTTTTAGAATAAGGGTTTCAAAATATATGAAATAATAATGAAAGTTGGACAAAATTTATTTAATTTAAAAAAAAATGAATTAAGCGAAATAAGATAAAAATAATAAAATAATATAATAGATGAATTTAAGTATCATATCATCCTTACTCGAGTCCAATTTATTTTCTCGTGTTCTTAATTCGATACTAGCTACTTTCTCATGTTAATTGTATTTGACCCGAAATAACTCTTATTCTTAATAATTACATTAAATTCCCAAATATAAATTCTCAAATGTTACACTCCGAACCAATTTAGTTGTCTCATTTGCTCGGGCACGGATATTAAGGGTGGTGTGAGATCCGCTAAAAATGTGATAGTTGAATATTTTAATTGATTAAATTAATTGTAAAGGTGGTAGTTAGGGTATTGTAAGTAGTAAAAGTGTGAGTATTTTGGTCTTTACTTGTGTGAACATATATGTGGTTCTTCCTTTGTTCTGATTTACTTGCTATCATTGCATGAGCACAAAGATTAAGAAGTTACTGTGCAATGATGAGTAGTAGGTGGAAAGTTGCTTTTTTGGAATTTTTTAATATTGTTTGTTGAAAAATGAAAAAGAAAAATAGGAGTAATTAGATATAAAGTAGGATAAAAATAGGAGTAGATATAACTTTAAATGATTGGTTTTTTATTAAAAAGGAAATGTAGAAGTAATATGAAATTTCCCAAAATGAAAAATGTAGCGAGTATTATAGAACGGATGAAGTATTTAGGTAAAAAAAGATAACACTTTATATGAATTTACCAAATAAAAAAATAAAACAACTAAATTAGTTCGGAAGAAGTATCAAACTAAATATTATTTTACGAAAAAAAACATGTGCTAGAGACAAGACTAAAGGCAAGGGTATCAGAACTCCACATGAAAAAGCATTTTGGCCATTCATGAACGTACAACGAATTTATAATTGATTGACCATCTCTTTCTCTTCTGACTTTTCATATATGTCACTCACAGTCACATGTATTAATTACAATAAAAAATTAATAATAATAATAATAATAATAATAATAATAATAATAATACAATAATAATAATAACGAGATTGGTGTGAAGTTTCGGCACAATTTGGTTCGGGACATGCTTGTAGATATCTGCTGCAAAGCGGGGATTTCGGTCCGCAAGGAGGCAACGTTAGGGTTCTTTTCAGAGGCGGGGTCAGATCTTAAACCAGCAAATATTCTTCTCTTCAATTGGTTACATGGAAAGGACGCATACGTAGATGTCACCGGCGGTTCGCCCTTTGCTGGCACAGGGGTCACCTCATGGGCACCTGGTGCTTCTTTAGCTAGTGCTGCAGAAAGAAAGAGGAAGAAGTACGCCGCGAAGTGTGAGGAGAATGGTTACAAATTCATACCGTTTGCGTTCTCCACCTTTGGAGAGTTGGGTGAAGATGCTATCGAATTGTTAGCAAGGATCGGTTCTTTTTCTGTGAGTCACTCAGGCAACTTCAAGTCTAGAGCATGCATTTTTCAGATGCTAGCTTTTTGTATCCAAAAGGGTGTGGGTGCTCAGCTTGTTGCTCGACTCCCCACCAACTTCTTGTAAAGTCTTTTTTATGAAATAATAATAATAATAATGATAATAATAATAATAATAATAATAATAATTGCAAATGAAATTAGAATAATGGTCCATACTTGTTAAACTTGATCAAAACTACTCTTTTCTTATTATAGTTGTTAAACTTGATCAAAACTACTCTTTTCGTTCTCTAATGTTCTTCCTATTGAGAATATTTTATCTTAAGGAGAGAAATTTAATTTATGTTTTTGACACATACTTAGAAGATAAAATATATTTATGTGAGATCTCGTTAGATTTGTTTTAATGTATACTTTTTTATTATGTATTTTTAATAATTTTTTATTATTTGTATTTAGAGATATTAAGGTTTAAAATTTACATTGAAAACTGTGTAAAAAGTAAATGGGAAGAACAAAAAGGAACGGAGGAAGTATTTTACATTTTTAATTAATGTATAACAAATAACATAAAATGGAGGTAGCAATTTGAGCGTTGAAAGCTATAATGTTGAAAACTATAATTATGTTGACAATCATCAATGTTATAATGGTAAATTATATGTTAAAATGGTGAATTAAATAAAAATTGGATGCTACCAAGTGTAAAAACTTACAAATGATTGATTTAACGGAATTTAGCAAAAACTTAACGGAAAATGCTACGGCCATTAGTTTGTGCATAAACTGAAATGCTACCATGTGGAATTTTCTTTAAAAAGTGCTACCATTAACATTTGATGAAAACTCAATGTTATCACGTGGAATTTCCCTAAATTTTATTTGGTCTATACTCTTAAGTTTTAAAATGAGTATTTTTACTAAATGTATATTGAGCTCAAAGGAGCTCTAGGCCCATATCAAATATATGTCCGGTCTAATTAGACATTTGGGAAAAGTAGTATAAATAGTAGTATCGAAATATAAATGTTCAATTAGGGTGTAAATGGTAAATGATTATTTATTAACCTTAGGGTAAAACTTTGTTTTTGTTTTTTGGCTTATTATTAAAGCTTAAAAAGTGATTGTTAAGTGGTCTTTAATAAAAAATCAATTACAATCAACAACTATTGTTTCCAATCAACTTCATAAGTGG
Source organism: Amaranthus cruentus (assembly GCA_019425755.1). Lineage (NCBI taxonomy): Eukaryota > Viridiplantae > Streptophyta > Magnoliopsida > Caryophyllales > Amaranthaceae > Amaranthus > Amaranthus cruentus. Next base: position 8,914,726 of record CM033465.1, on the reverse strand, counting down.
CTTAAAGGTCTGACTTAGCAACCAATCTTTCTACGCTCTAGCTCCTCAAATCAATCAACAAATGTTAAGGTATCAATTATGATCTTAAATTGATCAATAATAGATTGCGTATTGCAAAAAATTTCAAGACTTAAAAGATCAATTTCAAGGCTTAGATTTTCATTCCAACTGTTAAATGAGATGACTTAAATATTAAAATTAAATTAAAATCATTGAAATTGACTTTTTAAGCTTTGAGATTACCTTTTAAATCTTAAAATAAATGTTAGAATCAAAAAAAAAAATTTACTAAATTTGAACCAGTCATAAGATATAGGCATCTCACAAGAAACTTATTGGGTAGAATTGAGTTTTGATCAAACTTAGTCTAGAAATATTAGACCTACATCCATACCCAAATTTTAAAAAGTTATAATCATAATTGATCCAAATCCATAATCTCTAAAACATTAGGACTTAGGCCCTTACATTATACACCTTATAAGGGTCGTTAGTTCGTTACAATTAGGTCTTGAAACCAAGTCTATTAATGACCAGGTGCTCTCTTGAGAGAACGTCTTTTGTAAAGACGACTCTCAAAAGTCCAGTCCAAATCTATATTTAGAGTTGTAACAATATATATTTAGAATTGGATTGGGTTTTTGAGAGCCGTCTTTACAAAAGACTGTCTCAAGTAAGAATGTGTGATTAATGACACTCTAAGGCTCCAAACTTCCCCACGCTTTTTGTTCGATTAGTTTAGTTTAATTATGTTTAATTCATCATCTGGTATCTTGAGAGACATCTCTCACGCTCAATCCATTAAAGCTTAATATCTACTTACTGTATATTTAATGTTTACTTACATCTTTCTTAATACCTACTAACATCATTCTTAATGCCTACTTATTATATTCATAATGCCTACTTATGGTATCCTTAGATGTCTAGTTACAGTATGCCTATTTAAATCAGCCTTAATGCGTACTTACATAACTCGTAATGCCTACATATCGTATCCTTAATGCATACTTACAATATCTTTATTGCCCGCCGAATAAACGTGTAGTACTTACCATATCTTAAATGTCTATTTACAATATCCTTAATGTCCATCGAGTAACTTACTGTACATTTTCCTTTATGGGTCGACCCAATTAAAGATGGTCTCTTTTTCTCACAAGAATTTGTTTTAATTCATTTAGGATCCTTAAATTCTCAAATGACACGATTACACGGTGATACTATTTCTAATGGGCTGATTTAAGGTATACTTACAATCTTATAGTGATCTCTTATAAACTTAAAGCTATCATTTACAATCTTAAAGTGACATATTATAACCTTAAAGTGATCACTTATATATATTTAAAAGTGATCACTTTATAACCTTAAAGTGATCACTTACTAATTATAACTTAAAGTGATCATTTACAGTTTTAAATTGGTTACTTTTGTAATCTTTGTGTCACTTATAACCTTAAAATGATGACTCACAACCTTAGAGTAATCACTTACAATTTGAAGTGATCAATTAGATTAATAAGCTAATTGTATGAAATCATCTCATGGTGAGATAATCTCATACAAGACTTGTTGTTTAGGATCAGTTTAATCCTATTCAATACAAAAATTAAATAATCCAACCTTAAACGTCAAAGACAATTAAAACTGTTTACGTCTTATTTGATTGTTGGTATTAAACGGTAATTAATGAGAATAATTTATAGTGTAAATTTTCATGAAATAAAATGCACCATGTCATTTCCATGTTAATGAAACTTGAATCATAAAAAAAAATTTATTTATAACTTTCCATTATCATCTAATATCACCTCCACAAATGGTAATGCATTGAAATTAATTTTGTGAAGAAAAATAAAAATGATATAAGTGAAACAAGCATGTCCATTAAGTTTACAGAAAATATTTTGTAAGACCATTCTATCCATGCCAATTTAATACTTAAAACTTCAATTCCAACCATTAACCTCAACAAAGGCCCAACTAATAATTTATTTTTAAGACAATCTCATGCGGTCGTCCTATATTTAAGGCATCACATATATATGATCATTTTTAAGGTTTATATCATTATATGATTACTTTTAAAGTATATGTGATCACTTTTTACTATTATTAGTGACTACTTTTAAAACCTATTTGATCATTTTTAATGCATATGTAATTACTTTTGAGACCTACGTCATCACTTTTAAAGCCTATGTGATCATTTTAAATTTGTTGTGTGATCACTTTTAACGCTTATGTGGTTACTTTTTAAAGTAATGTGATTACTTTAGGCTTATGTGATCATTTTTAAAGCATCTGTGATCACTTTGACTATTACAAGTGATTACTTTTAAAGCTTATGTGATCACTTTTAAGACCTATGTGAGTACTTTTAAGCCATATTTAATCATTTTTTATTTTCAAGTATAGCACCACAAGACACAATCTCCATAAGCTTTAAAAGTGATCACATAAGCCTAAAAAGTGATCACATATGCTTAAAAGTGATTACATATGCTTTAACTTACAGTATAATCACTTTTAAAGCTTATGTGGTTACTTTCAAAACATATATGATCACTTTTAAGGCTTATCACATTACTTTTAAAGCATGTGTGATCACTTTCACTATTATAAGTGATTACTTTAAAGCCTATGTATTCAGTTTTAAGACATATGTGATTACTTTTAAATCCTATGTAATCACTTTTAAGGCACATGTGATCATTTTTAATTTTCAAGCTCACTACCACAACTAGGAGTGTTCACCGGTCCAAACCCGGACCGAAACCGATTGGACCGGAAGATCGGAATCTCAAATATTCTAAGACCGGAGACCGGACCAGATGAACCGGATTTCTTCCGGTCAGGTCCGGGTTTGGACCGGTTAGACCAGAAATAATTTTTGAGACCAAAAATAAATTAAAAAATGGAAGATTTTAAAATTATTTAGCAAATTAATTATTATAAAATTAAAATATTTGAATTAAAAAATTGTTTTGTGTTGGAAATAAATATTTTTAAGCCCTATAAATAAGTATATACATAATAATCGTAAATATTACTCCTCTTCCAAATCACTTTCAAGACATCCGGTCTAACCCGGATTTTTCCGATTTTAGACCGGACCGGACCGGAAACCCGAAATTGGGAAAAAGTAAGACCCGGAGACCGGACCGGATGCACCCAGTCGGGTCTTATTTTGCACACCCCTAACCACAACCTCCACCAAACACAATCTTTATAAACTTTAAAAGTGATTACATAAGCCTTAAAAGTATGCGATCACATATGCTTTAAAAGTGATCACATAAGCTTTAAATTAAAAGTGATCATATAGTAAAATAAAAATGAACACATATGCCTTTCAAAGTGATCATATAGGCCATAAAAGTGATCACACAAGCCTTGAAAAAAAGAGATGATATAAGCTTTAAAAGTGATCACATAATAATATAGTGTCCTAATTTTATGACGGTTCTAAACAAGAAATTGTGTGTTTTTTAAAAGAAAATTGAGTTATTCTTGTAAGAAACCGTCTCTTGGTAAGACAACTTCAAATAATGAGCCTATAAAGAGCTAATATTCTCATAGTATAGTATGTATTAGATGTACTATTTAACTCATGTATAAGACGAATCTCTCAGTGAGACAATCTCATACAATAATTTTCCTTTTTTTATATATTTTTGTCAATCCAAATTTGAGATTTATAAGGTCAAATCCAAAATAACGTTGGAATTGACTTTTTATAAGCCTTAAATTAGCTCTTTTAAATTTTGGAAAGGAAATTTTATTTAAAAAAATTATAATACCAATTTAAGAATTAAATCCAAATCGATTTAAGTCTTGACATTGGTTATTTAAGTCTTAGATTTTGTCTTTTAAGTTTTCAATTTAATCTTTTAAGTCTTCAATTTGGTATAAAAAAATAAATAAAAGGGTTGTGGACTATCAGGCCCATTTATGGGTGGTTGCACCCATGTAACCGTTACATACAAGTTTTTGTCTTTAATTTATAATGAGATTTTCCAACCAAAATTATACTAAAGTTTCATTACTATTTTCATCATTTAATATCAACCAGCAAACAAGCCAAGTTTGTAAAATGAAGGTCGTTATAATCAACATTGTAATTTGGCTTTGTGTCTACTCATATAAGGCTATAACACGTGAATATGTTTTTTTAGTAAAATATACGGACCAAATAAGTTATCTTTGTCCAAACAATCCAAAAAAGAAAGATTCATAATAAAAAGAACATTATAAAATTTAATTTAAGTATAATGGAAAGAAAAAATAAAATCAAATAAAGTATTATTTTTCAATTAACTCGGTGGATGAAAAAATAAAATCAAATAAAGTATTATTTTTCAATTAACTCAGTGGATTCTAATGATTATGTACATATTTTCTCCAATCTATTGTCCTCTTTCACGCATGCTACTCACGTCATACCCGTTATATTTCTTCTGTTTCATTATAGTTGCTACATTTCACTTTTTTTTTGAAAATTTGAAATATATAAATAATAATAAAAACACCAATACTGAAACTTGGGACCCAAAAACCTCCGGCATAAAAAAACCCCAAAACAGGAAAAAAGCCATTGGAAGAGGGGAGACAAGAGACAAGCCACTCAAAACAGCATAGGAGTGGACTATGCATCGCCATAGTTTTCAACAAACCAGAAAGTTTCTACACCAAATACACCAAAAAAATAAATAAGTAATAGCCAAACACCATCACAATCATCGCCAAGTCCTTAACACCATCCAATAGCAGCAGTCGTGCCCACTCATAGTGAAACCAAACATCAAGTTGCTCGGAGAACAGCAAACATCACCACACCAACTGTAGAACCAAACCCCAGAGACAAGCACTTCATCCACCATAGCTTAAAAAGCTGTACCTGACCATTTGAAATAATGGGCCTCCAACTACTTCATTAACCCACACCAAAGGTCATCAAGGGATCAATAATTTATGCAATCTAATGTGTAGCTTTGATCATTTATATCTTAAGTTATGCTTAACTAAAAATTATAAAAATTTGATATTATGAAAGTATTCGGTTAGAGGATTCAAACAAGACCTCACTTGACTATATTTTTTCTAACACATTGGTTGTAATATATAAAATAAGCTTGAAAGATAAATAGTACTAATAACCGTACCCTTATGTAGCTACTATTTCAGAACGAAGGGATTATCTCTTTCTTGTCAAAACCATTTCGACGACCTTTTTAATGTTTTTTATTTAAATTCAAATATATAATATTCCACTATTCTAAATTCAATTTTAACACGTGGATTGTACATTTAAGCTCCGCAATAATCTCTTTAAAAACTCAATATTTTAACTCTTCAATATAAATTTTAGTTCAACAACCATAACGACTCACCTTGATAGCACAATATGACCATTGAAACACTCAATGCAAGTCATCAAAACTGATTTACTAAACATCTTGGTCAAAATCTCCCTTGATGTAAAAAAAATAGTCAAAAGAAAAAAAAAAAAAAACTCATTTAGAATAATTTGTTTATATCAGATCCAGAAAGAAAATAAGTGATATCAATTTAAGCAAAATACGCCTACTAAGTTATGATCTCTGGTCACATAAAGTATAATAAATAAACTTTTTTTTAAAATTTTAAAAGTCGAGCCAAAATGGATAGGATTTAAACGGTCTTTGACCTGTCCCGACCTGTTTAACATTTGATATGATTCGCTCAACCCAACCCAGTTAATGTTTGACCCGACCCCGTCCGTTGAACACCTTTAATGTCAACTGACTTTAGTAACATTATTAGAAAAAAGATTTCACTGACATCACACCGCTTATCATAGGGGTAAAATGCGAAAATGTCTTAGTAAATAACGGTTATTTGTGAGCTTAATAAATCACCCTTATGTGGTAGGATGTGATAGGATGAGAATTTTGTTAATTTAATTTATCTTTTTTAATTTTATTTATTTTAATATTAATTTTATTTATTTTCTTAGGGTGATTTATTAGAAATTTTTGGTAAAATACAATCATAATTGATTTTTATGAATCAAGTATCTGAAAATGCAGAGCATGAGAAGGCTAACCCAAAGTATCCGCAATGGTTGGTTTTGTGGACAAATGCAATGAACTTTCCATGAAAGCTCCACATGGGTCCTGCTTCCCAACTAAACCTATACGTCCAAAACCCATATAGCTAGGCTTATCACATCAATAAGTCTTGCATTAAAGTCCAAAACTTTAATGATGCAAATATTTTTTTTAATTTTAGGTTATTTTTAAACACGAAAAAATTTGGATGAGACGGTCTCATTTTATCGTGTAATAATGTTTTAATTTTCTGGGTATTTATAGTTTTTGACCTTAATGATCTGTTTGGTTAGTGGTATTAAATGGTGGTAATGAGAATGATTTATAGTGCAATATTTCATATCATTCCCATGGTAATGAAATTTTGGTCACAAAAAAATTTTTTGCTTAAAATTTCCATTACCAGCTTATACCACATCTCCCAATGATATGTATTGGAATGAATTCCATGAAAAAATAAGATTATTGAAGTTGGACAAGTATGAACATCAAGGTAAGTAACCAAGAGATTTTTCAACCAAAATTACACGAGTTTTTCATTTTCATTGTCAACGTTTAATACCACCTACCAAACGAGCCGTAAAGGTATCAATTTTGAAAATTGATACATTTAAGGTCAAAATTGATAGCTTTAAAATCAAAATTGAAAAATGTCCAGAAAATGAAAAAAAGTGTTTTCAAATGTGAGTTGTCTTAAGTCGAAAAAAGAGAAGAGAATACGTCAATTTATAACTTGAAGAATAACGCCTACTAATACCAATTGGTTTTAGTAGTAAACGTCCTTTGGATTTGATGTAGATTAAATCTTTTTCTGCTTGTTTGGGTTGTCGATTTTTTAAATTCTAATATTGTAACAGAGCTTTGTTTGTTCAATCTTACTATTAATTAAAAGGCCTTATATTGGATGTTAATTCACAATGAGGTTTGTAACCCTTTTAGTGTGCTAGAATTCTATATATATGGGTTATCTTTTCTCATGGGTTATCCTACTCCTAGGCCCATTTTCAAAATTTGAACAATTTTATATACTAATTTTAGGTTAACTTTTTCTCAAGTTTTCTTATTAATACTAAATGTTTTAGATAACAATTTTGAAAAGAAAGAAAGAAAAAGAGAAAGAGAAAAAATGGAAAAGAAATGGGGGAAAATTAAATAACATTGTGTTATATAGTAGGAGAGAGAAGAAAAATGATAAAAGGTGAGAGTTTCTCCCAAATTTTTCCAACTTTATAGAAATAGGGGAATATTAATTTATAGATGTACATAATTAAAGATATTAATCATTAAAGTAGTGCATTTGAGTGTTCTAAAAAAAAAGTTGTGCATTGAGTTGCGTAAAAACTCTTAGTGTTGCAATTAAATAGGACTAGCTAGTATATAGTTACTAGTAGTAATAAAGATGACAATAAGTAGGAATTTGTACACTCTGAATTGTTTCGAATAAAATTTGAACCTTTTTTTATGTACTCATTCAAGTCGAAATCTTTTGGTGGAGTTGAATGTCTTTTCTAGAATTAAATTCGTTTGACAATGTATAAACTCATACAAAATTCGAATAGATTACAATTTCCGCAAATTGTACTTGACAAAGAAAAAATCCGAACAATCCAAATCAAAACTCCTTTGTTCTTTAATGTGTATTCCATTAAGAATACAACAAGTCTTCTGAGAGACCGTCTTTTTGAGAGACAGCTCTCAGGCCCAATCCATTAGTGTTTAATTCTTACTCTTATTCAATATTTTCCTTTATGGGGAATAATCTAAGAAATATGCAAAATGCAATGATTATTAATGCTTGAAATCATAAAAAAGAGTTAAGGGGCTTTGTTAAAAAAGAGAGACGAGTTATAATTAAGTAGAAATACCATTAATATAAAAGAATCAAGCAAATTTTAAGAAATAAAGATAAATATAGTTTTTTTGTCAAAAAAAATGGAAAATTTACTTTTAAAAATTTGACCTTTTGCTTGTTCACTTTTAAAAATCCCACATTTCGATTGTTTTTTAAAAATCCGACATTTTGCCTCCGTTTTCTTTTATAGAACATTTTTACCGGTGACCGGATAAATTTGAAAATTCATCATTTTTTAAAAGAGAACAAGTAAAAGATCGGATTTTAAAAGAGAACAAGCAAAAGGTGAGATTTTTAAAAGAGAACAAACAAAAGGTCGAATTTTTAAAAGTAAATTTTCCTATTCTCTTTTTTTAAAAAAATTCGCAATTAACCGGTTGTTCAGGTAAGTTAGGGAAGTATGTATTATAAAAGAAAACGAAGGCAAAAGGTCGAATTTTTAAAAAATAATCGAAAGGTGGAATTTTTAAAAGAGAACAAGTAAAAGATCGGATTTTTAAAAGTATATTTTCCAAAAAATATTTCGACCAATTGAAATACTTCCTCCGTTCCATAATACTCGCTACATTTTCTATTTTGGGAAATTTCATAATAATTGCTACATTTCCTTTTTTTAGTAAAAAACCAATCATTTAAAGTTATACCTACTCCTATTTTTATCCTACTCTATATCTAATTACTCATATTTTTCATTTTTCAACAAATAATATTAAAAAATTCCAAAAAACAACTTTTCACCTACTGTTCATCATTGCACAGTAACTTCTTAATCTTTGTCCTCATGCAATGGTAGCAAGTAAATCAGAACGGAGGAAGTAGATCTCAGCATAGACGAAGGACGAGATTGTAATCTCACAAAAACAAGACACATGAGCCAAATTCCTTTTGCTAAAAGGGTATCAAAATTTAAGACAAAACAACATTCCATTTTGGAATGAGATTTTGGAATTGCAAATAAAGTTGAAATTTTAAAAATATTGAGGAAATTACATAAGAACTAGATGAAACTTATAATATAGTTTTTGACAAAATGATGTCCTAGACCTTTGATTGTCACCAACGCCTACGTCTATGTCACATATGTCTTGGTTATTGTTCTAGCCTTTATGACTAATTTTATATTTCTTTGATCACGTTAATAACCTTTTTTGTGCTTTTGTCATGTGTTGTTCTCTATTCTTTCCTTTATGTTCTCTCCATTTTACTGACTTTGTCCCATTTTATTTGAACACGTTTGTCAAGACATATATTGAAATCTTAATATACATTAATGGTGCATAAGTAAAAATTATAAAAAATTGATATATATAATCCTTGCGTTGATGAATCAAACAAGATCTCCGTTGACTATGTTTAACTTATAAATTAAGAAAAATACAAATTAGAAGTGAACTGCAAACAGTGTTAAAAAACCAAATGAGACAAAGTCACTGAAATGGAAGAATATTTTTCCAATTGAGGAACTCTTTAGTCATATCTTTCTATATGGGCATGTTATGTCATCTTCTATCCTTCCCAAATCATTGTTTCAATAAGAGAAATATATTGAATACGATAATTATCGTGGGTTTTTGACAAAATAGTAAATTTATTAGTTACTTTTTGACAATTTTTCATTCCTATTACTCACTTTCATGCCACCTAGATGGACTTGATCCTATATCATGAGGTCAAGTTACACATAGCAATAAATAAACCACCAAAAAGAGAACAAAATATTCTAAATACTCCCTTTTCCGGCACATAAGTCTCAAGTAATTCTGCAAACATTTTTTTTTATCAATTTAAATACATAAATAAAATTCATTAGAAAAACTTAGAGTATTGAAATAATATAAATCAAAAAATCAAAAAATATCTCACTTTATTATATTTTAACTTGTAAATTAAAAATAAAATACAAATTAAACAGGGTCAAAAAAAAATTGAATGACTCAAGTGTTGAAACAGAGACAATACTATAAATAGTTTAATTTTTACAAAAGAACAAGAATGAAACAAGACTATACCCAAAAAAAATTAGGAAAAATTATCATACATAATACAAATGTTGCTAATTTCACTACAATAATATCGATTTTTTATAACCAAGAATAAACCTACCTAGGGGTGTTTTCATTAGAGTTGTTCAAAACAGACCTGTTGACTTGATTTTCACCCGACCTTGTAACAAAACCCCGACTTTAACCCGACTCAAAAATAGATATACTAGTATGTAAAAACCAAGGTGCACACAAAACCCGATTTTTAACCGACCCGAAACCAACTTGATGATTCGAATGAAGACCTGAAGTTTTCATATAACAATACCAAATTTTGTTTAACCGCTAATTCACCTATTTTTTGTCAAAAAGACATACTATATAAAAAAAAAAGTTGGCATTATTCTAGGTAGAGGTGTTCTATCAAAATAGACCCGATGATCTGAAATTTACTCGATTATGTAAAATTGAACCTGATTTGACCCGTCTTTCAAAATGATTTACAATTATGAAAAACAATACATACCTATCTGATTTCAAACCGACCTACAACACCTAATCCGTAATCAACCCGATGACTCGAATAAACACAATTAGACAAACACCCCTTAAGAATCAAAAATTTGAATTATTGAAGAGAAATCAGTAAAAATTTGTATTATTCACGATAACTTCTTCAAAACTTATGTACAAACGATCTCGATTCTAGAATCAATGTAGTAACAACCAAAAACTCATCGTTTAGCAGCAATGATGCAACAAGCAGTTTGCACAACAGTAAGAATAAGCAACACAACAGCAGCAACAACAGAAATGATAGTCCAAGGATTATTGAAATAATCATGCTTCAACGTCGCCTTCCATCGATTCCATGGCGCTTTCGAGTGAGCGACTAATCTCGAACAAGTACGCGAGTAATAGAATTTATGAGCATCATAGTTAGTTTCTCTGCAAATTGTATTAAAAAGATGTGCAACTTCATCATTGTTACCTAAAGCATTGGTTATAATCCCACTACTTAGAAGAATATCAACATCCTTTAATGTAGTTATAAGAACATCCATCAAAAGAATGTAATCCACAATGTATGAATCAAAATGGTAGTGACATTGCTCGAATGCCGATAAGTTTAGGAGTAAACATTCGGTATGATCTTCGACTTCGAATTTGGGAATGTATAAAACACCATTTATGAACTCTATATCAAGCAACGAATCGGTTTTGTTCACTACGAATTTCACACCGGCATCATGTAAATCCCCTGCACCAGGCGGAAACTCCCAACAACCGCTTTCGTTTAGCTCATTTAGCTCGTATAGCTCGCCCCTAAGCCTTTCGGGTAGGAAGTATGTTCTCAAAAAATCGACTAAATGCAAGATTTCGCGCTTTCTAAACTTTTTCGGAAGCTCTTTTTTCCCTAACAAAACCTCGGAAGTGAGATCAGTAAGTGCAATGGAACTCTCGAATGATTCGTTTTCGAACACAAGATCATATAAACCTTCAAGTATGAAAAATGGGATTTGATTCTCAATCAATAATAAGTCCCTTCTAATTACATGTTCTAAAGATGGTTTACCAAATATTCTATCATCTTCATCCAATGTTTCCCAATACCAATTCAAGAAAAACTCAATTATAAAACACCCATCAAGCAACAACATTTCTAAAAATAGATCACTACTTAAATTAATCTTCTCAATATAGCAATCCCTTGCATCTTTTTCCCAATCTTTAAGGGCTTTTAGGTAATCTTTAAGTGATTTCTCTTCATTTCTCCTTAGAAAGTTTTGAAGATACCTTAATTTTTGCTCTTGCATTCCTTGTAATCTTTTGTGACCATAATTAAGGGGCCCAATTGAAATTAGACAAGGTTTATATGCCCTAAAGTTCACATTTCTTAGGGTTCTTGGGACTTTATAGATGCAACATTTAGAACAAAGAGGGGGCAATTCTTCAAATTTCTCCCTTATGGAATTAGCCAAATGATGAATTCCATCTTCCATTTTGGTAATTATTGATACCCTTTTTCTCTGAACAAATATAAATTAAAACCCATCAATTAATCAATCCAATTCATACTAAAAACTATAAAAATGTAAGTTTTCTTGGATACCATGTTCAAAATTTCAAATTTAGTACTCTAATAATCAAATTATAATTTTAATAAATTTATTTCAAAATACTTAGAACACCAATAATAATAATAAACAATCAACCTAAAAACCTAAAATAATGGGGTCTTGACTTAGTTAAAGAGCGAATATAACTTTTCAATTTTCAGATAAAGTTTTGAGTTCGATTCGATTCTAAATTAGTCTTTTAAATCTCATATAAGGATATTGTCACTTCAATCACTAGCATAAATCATTTGTGTATCCCGCTCATAATATGGAGGGTGTTTGGTAAATAGTGATAGCCCATTATAGTGGCCGATTTGACCAGTTGATTTATTAACTGGTTTGATCAGCTGATTTTAAACTCGCTGCTATAAGCAGCTTGTTCAGTTCAAAAACAGCTTATTCGTATCGATAAGCTGTTTCAGCCGGCTAATTCACCAAACACTATCTTTAGCTGGTTTGACGACCCAACTCTCTATTTATATCCAAATAAGCTAAAATTGCACAATAAGCTAATTTGCCGAACACCCCATAATCAGGATATGGGAGGGAAGAAAGGCGGCAAGCACAACACATACCCAGAGGATGCGGGGAATCACTAGCAAGAATCAATAAATGAAAACCCAATAAAAAGACACAAGAAACTAATAATCAAGACAGATTAGATTACCTTTCTATGAGAATTGGGGGTCATAAGCTTAGCTCAAACAGCATCCAGCAATGATTTTCAGGTACAAAATTAAATGAAATGCAAAACCCAATAAGTTTAGATGATGAATAATGAGAGTAATTAAGAAATGGAAAATGATTAAGTGGGGAGATCTATGTCATGTAAGTATGAGATCATATAAAGGTGGGAAAGTGAGAAAAACAAGATTCAGAAAAGAGGGAAGAGGGTATTTTTTTAGCAGGGTTTAGACAGATTTTTGTATATAATGTTGAAAATTGGAATAATCAGTCACGTGTAATACTTTTAGCATATGGTTTATTTAGACAATAATCACATCTTTTGCTACAACTGCGCAATTTGTGGGTGTTTTATGTTTTATAGTCCCTCCTTAGTTTCCTATTGATGTTCCCATAGAAAATGTTTATCAGAATTAAGAAAAGTAGAATCTTTTAGATAGTAAAGATATTATTTTATTGAATAATAAATTTGATGGAGGAAAAGTAGGGACCACAAATATTAAAAAAGTATTTAAAGAAAGTGGAAAAAATATAGGGATTACAGCTAATCAAAAAATGTTTTTATAAAGTTAGTGGGAAACATATGGGGACCATAAGGAATATAAAAATGTTAAAATGAAGTTAGTAGAAAATATTTGGGTCCATAATCATTATTAAAATATTAAAATGAGGATGAGTGAGGTTATTTTTGACCAAAATTTGTGATATAAATGGAAAGATTCCTTATGAGAACAACAATTGAAACACCTCAAAATGGAAAGTGGGAACTTCTTTAAGGAATAGAGGGAGTATATATTACTAGATAATCCCCGTGCGATGTATGGTTTTTCATTTTATTGTGTTTTATAATATTTAAAAAATAAAGAAGATAAATTATAAATTATTGATTAGTCATTTTCAATGAATTAATAATTGCATATAATAGCTAATATTTGATTCAATTTTAATTTTACAAATACAATTTTATAGTACAATGTTAAATAATGTTATTTTGATATTATTTTAATATTTACTAAATAAGCATAACAAAGTATGTTTAAAATAAATTTTAATATTTAATTTATAAATTATTTTGAACATATATTACAATATTAAATCAAATGAAATAATTTAAATAATTATACAAATATAAAATTAAAATAATTTGTCTTATATGAGACTATCTCAATGTTGAGATAGATCCATGTAATTAGCTCAATTATCTTATTAATCATTAAAGTTTGTAAATGGTATTTTAAAATTAATGAACAATCATCATATCATATCATATCATACTATCTACTAAAACAATAAAACTCTATGACACGTGTCTCTACTACAATCATTGTTTTCCCGCCCATTTCTACAATCTCACCTCTTCAAAAATATTTATTGCTCAACATTGTATATTCTCCTAAACTTCCTTTGGAAGCTATTCATATATGGTAAACTACTAAATTACCAATTTTAATCCCTTTTTCTCAATTTCTTTTTACTGTAAAAAAACTTACTTTGAAAGGTTTGCGATTTTTTTTGCTTTGATTTTTTTTTTCTTAAAATTTTACAATATTATGTGTCATTTTTGTAGAAAAAAGATTAGGCTTTTGTTATTTTTTTTGAATTTCGAGCTTTTAATTTTATAAATTTATGGGAATTTCGAAAATAGGATTTTTGTGCGTTTATTTTACCGTTTCTTGATTTCATTGTTTAATAAGGTTTCGGAAAATTTATTAATTGTATTATTTTTATTTTTATACTAGAGTTTAGGTGACTTTTATATGATTAAAAATTGGGGTTTTATTTGTTTTATTTTATTTTAGTTTAGTTGAATTTGAAATTTGTGTTCGTGGTATTGTGTTTGTATTTTATTTTATTTATAGTATGTAGTAATCCACTCAATCACCACTTTATGTCTTCAATTTGAAAAGGAGATAAAAAAGATGGACGTTATGATACTGCTGTAGAGGCAAATCATTCTACTTTCAATTTAAATTTTATTAAAGTTTAAACTAGAATTGTTCAATTTTTGCTAATTATGGGTAAATAGAAAAATTTGTTATGGTAGCAAAACCTAAGTGATCTATAACCCATAATAGATTGTCCAAAATTTATTGGTAATTTGACCCAAACTTTGAGTTTTACTACTCTATTTGTGGAACAATATAAGATAATTTTTTCAACCACTAGGTTAACTCAATAAAAAATAAGCATAAATTTCATTAGAGTAAATATTAAACAATATTTCTTCATGTCTCTTTATCGACATATTTGTATTAATATACATATTTATATTTATGATATTAAATTTATTTATCTTTTCATATTATTTCTAAAAACAAAGGACAATTTCACCTGTAATTCATATAATCAAATGTATTAAGATTTCTTTTTGATAAAATTTCAATAATATTTTTATCATCAAATCATCATGAATTACATTATAGTAAAACATTATATTAAAATAATGAGCCACGATAGCATGTTTTTTCGTCAACATCTAAAAACAAAGGTTTATATTATAATTGTATCTAACAAAGGGGTTCAATTAATTTTTGTTTTATTGTTGGTAAGCTACATACTCCCTCCGTTCCCTATTGATGTTCCCACAGGGAATGTTCACGGGAATTAAGAAAAGTGGAATCTTTTAGATAGTGGAGATATTATTTTATTAAATAATAAATTTAATGGAGGAAAAGTGGGGACCACAAATATTAAAAAAGTATTTAAAAAAAGTTAGTGGAAAAAATATGGGGACCACAACTAATTAAAAAAGGAAAATTATCATTGGTGCCCCTGAGGTTTGGGCTTTTATCAATGGTATATAATCTTTTTTTTTTTATTCCATTGGCATCCCTGAGGTTTAATGTAACTAACAACCGTGACACTTTTATCATTTTTTCTGTTAAATACACGTTAAGTATGAAAATAAACTCAACCATGGTTAGTTTTTCATGTTTATATACCCAGCTGCTTATTTAATTTCAGTAGCTCTCTTCTCTCTTCTCTCTTCTTTATCATCTTCCTTCTCCTTCCATGGCTACCTCATCCAATAACTCATCTTGCAAAGTCTACTCTGGTACCTCCAAAAGACATCAAGCAATCCCTCTTCTCTCTTCCTTATCATCTTCCTTCTCCTTCCATGGTTACCTCATCCTTATCATCTTGCAAACTATGAAACAAGAAAAAAATAAAGAATTTAGGTATTACATATACGCTAAACCAAGATGGGTTGAACAATGGTGGGTTTTTCACATATTTAATTTCCTTAATTTATGACCTTATAATAAATCAATTGGGTTCTATAACATAACAATAAAAACATGTAATCCCAAATAAATTAAACTAGATATTTCTAAATTTGCAAAATAATTATAATCCAAACAATAAATAGACTGATTTTAACACCAAAATGAGCTAATTCATGAAAATAATTATAATCCAAACAATCTTCACCCTTCAATAAAACCCCACGAAATCAGTGTTTTACACCTAAAAAATTGAGGGTTTTCGATTGAAGATTCATTACAATCATGCAAGAAAAGAGGGTAGATCTCATTAATTAATTTCATAAAATTAAGATTTTAGGTTTTTTTTTAAATGGGTAGTCTTAATCATGCAATAAAATGGAACTAATTGGGAGTTTTCAGCCAAACAAACAAAACAGAATGCACATTCACAATTCAAAAATCCTATTTCAAACTAAGCTGAAAATTGGGGATGAAATCATCAGACTCAACAAGAAAAGAACAAAAATCCCAAATGCAGACAAAGAAATTAGCTAAGAGAATGGGAAATTGATGAACAACAAATTTGCAAATTTGCAGAAAATGAAGAAGGGAATAAAGGGTAAAAACATACCAAAGGAATTAGATAAGGTTGCAAGCTTCAAAGTTTAAGGAATTAGAAAAGGAGATGAAGATGATGATGAACAACACAGAGAATGAAGAGCCAAAACAATTCACTTAACCAGATATAAACCATGGTTTGCTTTTTTATCAAACTTAACGGAAACTTAACGGAATCCGTACGAAAGTGTCACGGTTGTTAGTTACACTAAACCTCAGGGGTGCCAATGGAATAAAAAAAAAAGATTATACACCATTGATAAAAGCCCAAACCTTAGGGGCACCAATGATAATTTCCCATTAAAAAATGTTTTTATGAAGTTAGTGGAAAACATGTGGGGACCATAAGGAATATAAAAATGGAGTTAGTGGAAGATATGTGGCCCCATAATCATTATTAAAATATTAAAATGAGGATGTGTGAGGTTATTCTTGTCCAAAATTTGTGATATAAATGGAAAGATTCCTTATGGGAACAACAATTGAAACACCCAAAAACGGAAAGTGGGAACTTCTTTAAGGAACGGAGGGAGTACTTTTTATTTGCAATTGTATTTGCTCATATTTATTTGTCGTTGTTTCTAGAAAATACATTTATTATATTTATTCCCTTTTAATTATAAAATTAGTTTTTATATCAAAATCATATCTTTATGAAAAAAGTACTTATAGTTCGTGCATGCACGGGTAAATACCTAGTAGATTATATTAACCAATTTCATTAATGCATTTACATATATTGATTATATAACCCAATTTCCAATGTATTGATTATTATAATATAAATTCATATCAGGATTAATTAACATATTAGGATGACATCATCATCCTTCAATAGAGGGAAAATTTTAATCCACAAAATGAAACCTCATTAATTTTTGGATTAGATGATGTAAGCGTGTTTTGTTTTAGTTATAGGTATAGATAGATTTTTAGAATTTGTATAGCATCTTTGCAATTAAGTGTAAATAAAAATAATATTTTTATTAATTTGATCATTAATAAGGGTAAGATTGCGTACAAACGTCCCTCTAAAACCATAGGCTAAGTGAGAACCACCGAGTTGAAGATATTAGGATAATAGAATATTGTTGTTGTGGAATTTGTGAGCAGTTGTCTGTAAGCGAGAAAAATACTTTATGAAGCTGTGAAAGAAATATCTCATCTATTTTGGACGAAATTAATAGAAATGAGAATGAGTTAGATAATTACAATAAACAGATATACTCCCTCTGTTCTGATTTACTTGCTACCATTATATGAGCACAAAGATCAAAAAGTTACTGTGCAATGATGGACAGTAGATGGAAAGTTGCTTTTTTAGAATTTTTTAATATTATTTGTTGAAGAATGAAAATGAAAAATAGAAGTAATTAGATATAGAGTAGGATAAAAATAGGAGTATGTATAACTTTAAATAATTGGTTTTTTACTAAAAAAGAAAATGTAGCAAGTAATATAAAATTTTCCAAAATGGAAAATGTAACGAGTATTATGAAACGGAGGAAGTAAATAAGTAGTGCTTCATGGGATAGAAATAAGTTGTAGACTAGAATAAAAGAGAGGGTGGGCCCTTGTAAAAAAATTGTTCAAAATCAATAGGATAAAAGTGGTGTTAATTGAAACAGACAAATAAAATAAACTATTACTAAAATAAACCATCGGTCACATTATCACCTTTTAAAATTGATTATGTATCACTTTCTTATTAAAAATTTTCCCTCTAAAATACAATGATGTTGTCATTGTTATTATGATTATCTTTGACTTTACTATTTTCGAATTTTGAGTATAATAATTCATATTGATTATTTTTTTACCGGATCATTTGATGTATTTGAAAAATATATATTATATTTCATTTATTTCAATTATAAAATCTTTTCAATTTTATTTAGAGTATTATTCAGTGTATTGGATATTTTGAGAAGGTTTAAAACATAATATACTTTTTTATTACAAATTGTTTTTGTTATTTATAATCTTGGTTACTTAAATGCGATACTAAATTCTAATATGATTTATGTTGTAACTATCTTCATAATCACTTGTATTTTTTATGAGAAAAATATCTTTTTCTCTTAAACTATTATAAAATAATTTTACATATTTCTATGTTATAATATTTGAGTTTAAAGTGTGTTATTAAAAGTAGTAATATATTTCACTCAAAAAAAGTAGTAATATTTAATATAAATCAATGTAATACTTATTTTTGTTAGCAGAAATTGGTACGTGATGTTTTATTAAAAAACTCATGAATTCGTATTTTATACTACATATACGAACCATTTACTCTTTTATTCAAAATAAAAAAGAAAAGTATAAATATAATTATATCAAATGTACATTTAATTTTCTATCCTTTGTTGTGATTTTTATTCTTCGTGAATTAAATTTTCACAATCACTTATGCCATAATGCAAGATATGATAGAATGACATAATGGATACAGCTGTTAAGAGTAAAATGAAGGGAAATTCCACATGGTAGCATCAAGTTTTAATGAAATACCAATGGTAGCACTTTTTAAAGAAAATTCCACATGGTAGCATCCAGTTTATGCACTATTTAATTGCCATAGCATTTTTCGTTAAGTTCTTGTTAAATTCCGTTTAATTCATCACTTTGTAAGTTTTTTCCACATGGTAGCATCCAGTTTTTGTTTAATTCACCATTTTGATGTTTAATTCACCATTTTATTGCTTAATTCACCGTTTAATTCATTAATGTCCATAAATGTTTAATAATTTTGTGGAAATAAAATTATAAATGTTAAATAATTTTACGGAAAAATAATTTTAACATTTAATTTACCATTTTAATGTTTAATTCATCGGTCGAAACAAGTACTCTTTCGAATAAGTACTTATTTCGATCGAATTTTCGAAAGAGTTATCCCATAAGAATAGTAGCGACGTCCATTTTTTCAAAAAAAATCGTTATGATTGGTAAAAATGACGCCAAATATCATTTTTGGTTTACGTATCGTAAAATAGGCGGCGTATAAGTACTTGTGTCGACCGGATTTTCGAAAGAGTTATCCCATAAGGATATTTGCAACGTCCGTTTTTTGAAAAAAAATCGTTATGATAGATAAAAATGACATCAAATATCTTTTTCGGTTTACGTATCGAAAAATAGGCGAATAAGTACTTGTTTCGACCGGATTAGATAGTTTCTTATAATTTTTCAATAAAATTATTAAACATTTATGAGCGTTAATGAATTAAACGGTGAATTAAACATTAAAATGATGAATTAAAAGTTAAAATGGTAAATTAACAAAAACTGGATGCTACCATGGGGAAAAAAACTTACAAAATGAAAAATTTAACGGAATTTAACAAAAATTTAACGGAAAATGCTACGGCAATTAGATAGTGCATAAACTGGATGCTACCATGTGGAATTTTCTTTAAAAAAAAGTGCTACCACTGACATTTCATCAAAACTGAATGCTACCATGTGGAATTTCCCTAAAATGAAATATAAATATAATGTAAAATTTATTTTCTTAAAATTTTAATTTCTTAATTTATACAAATATGTTAGAAATTTGATAAAGTCGTGCATCACAAGGACACTATCTAATGTAAAATAAAATGTAAACATAAGTTAAATCATCATCATCATCATCATCCTACCCAGTGTATTCCGCTCAAAGAAAACTATAGAGGTCTGAGGAGGGAAGGATGGCGGCAACTCATACCCATACAGGAAAGCGCGACCAAAAGGAGTTCTCCGGCTCGAGAAAGATAAAGGTAAACATAAGTTAAATCTATAGATAAAATTAAATAAACTTTGTAAACTATTGTAAAAAATTAAAGATATAGCAAAAATTCTAAGAAAAAAAATTTAAAAATTGTAGCAAAACCTTTAAACAAAAAAGTTATGAATTTATAAAGAATTTAAAAATATTCAAATATTGAGTTGAGAATGAGAACCCCACTTGATAGACAAAACCAGACTGTAGTTGGATTTGGTTTACTATTCACAAAGACAAGCAACGAAACTTGGTATGTATTTGCTTCATTTAACTATTTTTGGTGGGATGTGGGTGTTTTATATAAGAATCGAAGAAAATTATTGAAAATAAAATTAAAATAGAAAATATAAAAGTATTAATCTTGAGTAAGATGACAGACGGTATAATTTGATGTGTATTTTCATTGGTGTATCATACATAAATTATCAAAAAATATATTATCACAATGAATTAAGATAAGAAAATATTATGGAAACAATCTTTTAATAGGTAATCAATTATAATCAATTATAAACAATCTTTTTATAGACAATAGATTATAAATTATTAATTTATTTGAATATATTTTCTATATAATTAGTAAGTTTATTTAAAAACATTTAGAAATCATGTTTGGCGCGTGAATTTATCTAGTGTTCACAAATTGTCGAATGAGACGGTCTCACGGTGAAACCATTTAGATTAGGTTGGCCTAATGTACGCATACTATCTCAAAGTGATCAATTACGCCTATAATCTTAAAATAATCACAAACCGTAAAAGGAGTAGTTTTATGAGGTTTCTTGGGTCCAAAAAGGCTCTTGATAGGTCTATACTCTATACTTAATCACAAAGGAGTAGTTTTATGAGTTTCTTTGGGTTGACATATTAAGGAAAATGTAAAGTAAATGTAGGCAATAAACTTTAATAAATTAGCCTGAGAGACGTCTTTCAGAAAGACGGTCTCTCAGAAAATTAGGTGATACTTAATAATACAAGGTACAAAAAAGGATCCAAAAAATTTGATCAAAGAGACAAAAATCGACTTTGGCTTTCTTGAGAGTAAAGAAAGATGAGTTGGCTTTTCTTGAAGACTTGAAAAAGTCGACTCAACTTATGATTCTGGACAGAGTTTGAATTTATTATTTCATCATCATCAAATTCGATATCCCGCTCGAGAGTAGGGTCTGGTTGAGAGAAGTTGACGGACAATTCATACCTGTACGTACTCCCTTCACAAGGAATACTAGAGGAAATCGGTCAATTTTACCTCCAAACAGAAGAAAACTTGCATATAGAGGATATGGGTCAACGTTGTCTCGAGATAGCACCTGTTTGCAACGAAAGACTAGGTCTACATAGGATATCATAACTTAAAAACAGATAGAAGGTAAAAAGATAAAATAAAGCCACGATGAGAGCAAAAAAAGAGACGAAAAAACGGAGTGGGTAAGAAGCTACTAGACACTAGATCAAGAAGGCAGCTAGCGAGATTGATAGGAGTCTAAGATATGGATCTGACGTCGCCAACTATTCATATCCCTAGTCCAGTCCGCAGAGAGGCTCAACTCACTCAAATCATGCTTTATATGCTCGACCCACGTTTTCTTAGGTATTCCTCGATTTCTCTTACCCTCCACTATGATGCTTTCTATCCTTCTAACAAGAGAGTCAAGAGTCTTTCTTTGCACATGTCCAAACCATCTTAACCTATTCTCACGCATTTTCTCATATAATGGAGCAACGCCTAACTTCTCTCTAAACTCCTTGTTCTTAATTCTATCCATAATTGTGTTACCGCACATCCACCTCAGCATTCGCAGATCTGCTACTTCCATCTTTTGTTCATGAATCTTCTTAATGGGCCAACACACTGTTCCGTACATGATACAATTTAGAGTTTTGTAGAGCAGCAAGTAGAAGAGAAGTAATTGTTATTAATGTAATTATTATGTGAATACAAAAGGGGACCTCATATATATAGAGGCAAGTAGACCAAGAACAAGAAACAAGAATATGCTAATAAAAACTAACGGTAAACAGAATGTGGTATTGACTATATAAGAGCTGAGTCCTTCTTTGAGCATATATCTTCATCATCCCCCCTCAAGCTTGGGGTGGGAGCTGCCATACCAAGCTTGGATTGTAAGTATTGAAGTTGATGAGAGGGAAGGATTTTTGTCAAAGCATGAGCGAGTTGTTCCTGGGTAGGAATGTAGTGCAATTCAAGAAGGCCCTCAAGCACCTTTTCGCGGGTAAACTGGCAGTCAGTAGCGATGTGTTTGGTGCGTTGATGAAGGACAGGATTGTTAGCCATTTGGATGGCAGATTTATTGTCGCATTCAAGGGTGACAGGTCTCAAGTCTGTGACCCCAAATTCTTCTAACAAGCGTACAACCCAAGTGATCTCAGAGGCTACAGCAGCCATGGCTCGATACTCGACCTCAGAAGAGGACTTAGAGACTGTGCATTGCTTCTTCGATTTCCAGCTTATAGCAGAGTCTCCAAAGAGGATGAGGTAACCAGTAACAGACCTACGGGTGTCAAGACAAGCACCCCAATCCGAATCTGAGTAGGCCTTGAGTTTTAGGAAGTTACTACCTTTAAGGAGGATGCCCTGGCCTGAAGTGGTTGCAACATAATTAAGGGTGTGGTGTAAGGCTTTGAAGTGATTTTCAGTTGAGTTTTGCATGTACTGACTGAGGGTTTGAACAGAAAATGAGATGTCAGGGTGAGTGTTGGTGAGGAAGTTTAATTTGCCCACTAAGGACCTATATTTGGTAGGATGAGGGTGTAATGGTGAATCAGTAGAGTGAAGTTTAAGGTGTAAAGGCAAGGGGGTAGGAACTTTCTTGAATGAGGAGAAATCGGATTCGTTAAGTAGGTCAGTGGTAAATTTTCTTTGACTGAGCACAAGACCGTCATCCAAATAGGTAACTTCAAAACCCAAGAAGTAGTTCAAGCGCCCTAGATTTTTAATGCCAAATATTCGGTGTAGATGAGATTTGATGGACTGTATGTGGGAGGCATTGTTTCTAGTGATGATGATGTCGTCCACATAAACGGCTAGTATAGTGATGGAGGCATCAGATGATTTAAGGAACACAATGTAGTCATTTTTGGACTGACTAAAACCTTGGTGAAATAACTCAACATTGAGGCGTGAAAACCATTGCCGGGATGCTTGTTTTAAACCGTAAAGGAATTTCTTGAGTTTGCATAACAAATGTGGAGGGGAATCAAGGCCTTCAGGGGCTTTCATATAGACATCCTCAAGGAGCTCCCCATGAAGGAAGGCATTGTTCACATCAAGTTGAAATAACGACCAATTCCTACTTACAGCAACAGCAATAAGGCAGCGGACTGTGGTCATTCGAACCACTGGGGAAAAAGTGTCTTGGAAATCAACACCCTGCTGTTGGTTGTATCCTTTAGCAACGAGCCTAGCTTTGTACCTCTGTAGGGTGCCATCAGATTTGAGCTTGACCTTGTACACCCATCTTGATCCAATGACTTTCTTTCCATGTGGTAAAGGGACAAGCTCCCAAGTATTGTTGATAGCTAAGGCATCAAGCTCCTGCTGCATAGCAAGTTTCCGAGAGGGGTCCTGTACTGCTTCTTTGTAAGATTGTGGCTCAATCCACTGTGATTGTTCACATAAAAAAGCTTGACACACATTAGGAAGGTTAGTAAAAGAAACAAGATTGCATATGTAATCAGATAGGTGTGTAGGAGGCCTAGTGAGTCTTGTTGACCTACGTGGGGCAGGGGATGGGGGAGTAGTGTCAGTAGGGTCATCACAACTTGGAAATGTGCATGGAGGACTCAAATCAGTGAGTGTAGGAGGAGTGGTAGGGGCTGGATCAGTACTAGGAGGTATTAGGGTAGGACAAGATGGAGGATGAGTAGGTATTGTAGCATCAAGAAAGGTAGGATGAGTAGTGCTAGGGGTAGTACATGTAGGTAGGTAAAAAGTAGAAAAAGGTGAGTGGTGAAGGCTTTTATAGTGAAAAGGGAAGTGTTTTTCATGAAAAACAATGTCCCTAGTAATAATGGTTTTGTGTGTTGTTAGATCATAGACTTTGTATGCCTTTTGAGCATAGGGATACCCTATGAAAACACAAGGATGGGCCCGGGCTGCAAATTTGCTTCTTCCTTGTTGAGTGGTAGACACATAACATAGGCATCCAAAAGCCCTTAGATGATTATTGTTAGGGATGGTGTTAAAAAGTCTCTCATATGGAGATTTGTGTTGTAAAGTGGAAAGAGGTAATCTATTGATTAAGTAGGCGGCACATAGGACACATTCACCCCAAAAAGACTAGGGGAGATTGGATTGAAAAAAGAGGGCTCTTGCTGTTTCAAGTAGATGTTTATGCTTCCGTTCAACTACCCCATTTTGTTGAGGAGTATAACTACAGGACTTTTGGTGCTTAATACCAAGTGTGTGATAAAGGGCTAAGACATTACCTTCACAAAGTTCTTTTGCGTTGTCACTTCTAACACTTTTAACATTTGTATGAAATTGATTATGTATAAAAGAAAAAAGATGTTGTAACATTGCAAAGCATTCTGATTTATGTTTTATCAAATACAACCAAGTAAATCTAGTATAATCGTCTACAATTGTTAAAAAGAAAGTACATCCATTGTGTGTTTTGTGTGAATAAGGACCCCATATATCTATATGGAGTAGATCAAAAGGGTGATTAGTCTTTATAAAGCTATTATTAAAAGGTAGTCTAGCTTGTCTTGAGGCTCGAAAAATTGTGCAGATAAGGCTGTCTTTGATGTGCTTTTCATCAAGATCCGGGCAAAAGGCTTTAACCTTGGAAAAGGGTGCATGTCCTAATCTTATGTGCCAAAGCTTTGCAAGTTCTAACACAGCTTTGGATGTAACAACCCTAGCTTGTTTCTGACAGTCAGTGGCCTTCAAGACAGCATTAGGTTGGTTGAGAGCAGTGTAGTATAACCCATGGGAAAGATTACCAAGAGGCAAGTAAGTTTTCATTAATTTGTCCAGAAGAAAACAATTTTGTTTAGTGAAAATGACATCAATATTTATATCTAAGAAAAGTTTATGAATAGAGATTAAATTAAAATGAAATACAGGAACATAGAGCACGTCACGAAGAATAAGTGTTGGGCTAAGAGGAATATTTCCCTTCTTTAGAACCTGATGAGAAGTGTCATCTGGAGTGGTGATTTTGTGCTTATAATAGGAGATGTCTTTAATATTAGAAAATAAAGTGAGATCATTGCATATGTGGTCTGTAGACCCGCTGTCCACAATCCACTTTCCAGAAGAAAAAAGAGCATTAAGGGAGTGTATACCTATCATGTTGACTGAACTCTCAATGGGAGTGGTGTCTAATGAAGCATTGTTGTCTTTTCTGTCAAGAAGGGAAAGTAGATTAGTATACTGGTCATTAGTTAGACCTAAGGGATTACCTTCCTCCTGTGCTGTGTCTTCAGTATTCACAAGGGCTGAATATTTCTTTCCTTGAGTGGTTGGATTCTTGTTAGGGTAACCATGGATCTTGAAGCAACGTTTGATACTATGCCCGGCAACCTTGCAGTACTCACAAAAGTAGGATGGTTTCTTTCCAGTGGGGATATTTTTCCTGTTTGGACAAGGCTTCCATTTGTCCAAAGCAAAAGCCATTGGTTCAACATTGGGGACTGCCTTATGCATTCCTTTGTGGCATTCTTCTTGAAGGAGCATACGGTACACCTCCGTTATATCAGGTAAATCCTTGGTCATAAGAAGAGTAGACCTGACTTGACTGTATTGTGGATCAAGTTTCATCAAGAAGGTGAGAATTCTTTGATCTTGTTGGATCTTGATGAAGTTATGGGTGGGATTGCACGTACAAGCAGGTAAGGGGCGCAGGTAATCAATTTCATCCCATAAGGAATTCACCTTGGTGAAATATTCTGCCACGCTCATCCCCGGTTCTTAATTAGTGTTTAGCAATTCCTCTTGAAGTCTATACATTTGAGAGGAAGAGGGGGTGCCATATCTGCCTTCAAGATCACCCCAAATTGTAGTGGCTGTCTTAAAATACATCACGGATTTGGCTATGTGTTTGTCTAAGGATGATATGAGCCAGCCGGTTACCATATTATTACAACGTCTCCAAGCCTTGTCTTCTACTGATCCTGCAGATGGCATGGGCAAGCTACCATCCACAAAACACATTTTGTTCTTAGCATCGAGCCCAATCACCATGGATCTTTTCCAATCGCTGAAAGATGTGCCATCAAAAACAGTTGACACCAAACGAGTACTTGCTGATTCAGAAGGATGTAAATAATATGGACTACTGGGATCTTGGGTGGGATCATTGTGCAGCGGTGGATGAGACAAATTTGATGGGTTTTGGGTTTGTGTGGAATTGGTATACTCTGGCATGATTTGAGAATAGAGAATATAAGAGGAAAGAGAAAGAAACCAAATGAGAAAGGTGGGAATGGAGAATTCAGAAATCAGAGAAAAAAAAAGCAGTAGCTATTTGGCTCTGGTACCATGATACAGTTTAGAGTTTTGTAGAACAGCAAGTAGAAGAGAAGTAATTGTTATTAATGTAATTATTATGTGAATAAAAAAGGGGACCTCATATATATAGAGGCAAGTAGACCAAGAACAAGAAACAAGAATATGCTAATAAAAACTAACGGTAAACAGAATGTGGTATTGACTATATAAGAGCTGAGTCCTTCTTTGAGCATATATCTTCATCAGTACAGCAGAGTTGGCCTGATGGCACATCTGTAGAATAGGCTTTTGTGTTAGTAATTGTGACTGTGAATTATTAATAATCACAAATTAGTGAATTACTATTGTTAGAGGTTAATATTTTCCCCTAACCTTCTCTCTCTTAATTTTAATCAATCTCTCTACCCTCTCTAGAACCCTCTTGCCCCTCGTCTTCAAACAATCATTTATAAATCCTCCATTAAAGCTTCTTAAAAACTATTTCACATTAATAAAAACATCTACACTAGTACTGGACGTCTCTCATATTGGGTGAACCACTCAAATTTCATTGTGTTGTTTTGGTTATTGTTAGATTTTCACAATTTATTGATTTATGAATTAGGGTTTACGCTCTTTAATTTTTCTCAATTCGATTATGGTTTTTAATCATTGATCAAGGTTCTTGGTAATTAATTTTGAGTTCTTCAATTTCATTGGATTCAATATGACTGCTACGAAGTTAGAAATTGAGAAATTTGATAGAAATCACACTTTCAATTCAAGATGAAGGTTCTTTTTATTTAACATGATGCGAAAAAGGCTCTATATAGTATTGAAAAGATATCGAAAAGTCGACTCGACTTATGTTGCTGGATAGAGTTTAAGTTTTTTATTTTAGTTTTTGCTCTTTCTCTGTTTTTAGGATATGGATTATGAATATTAACAAATACAATGGTTAGGGTTCACTTCAATTAGATGAAAATATTTAGGGGTAAAAAAAAGGTCAAACTAATAGAATAAAGGTATGTAAAGGTACAAAATAAAATAATTGAAATAATTATGAAATAGGTAGAATGAGAGCACCCTAAAAAACATGAATAAAAAAGGAGGACAATTTTCCTCATTTGGAGGAAAGTATTCCCCCACTTTTGCCTAGGGTAAATTTCTACCAAAAATTGAGAGAAGTAATTGCTATTTTATCTATTTTTCATTGATTCTAATCAATTCTTCCACATCTCTAAGAATCAAATTCTTTTTAATCTCTTATCTAACTTTATTTTCATACTTTGACTTTCATTTACCCTTTAAATATTTACACTCAATCCAAGCAAGCCTTTAGAGGTTAATATTTTCCTTAGCCTTTTATCTCTCGATCTTAATCAATCTCTAACAATAGTTAGAGGTAGTCTCTATTCCCATCCTTCTACTGACTACCAATCCTGACAATTTAATTTAAAGTCAAACGTTATTTGCCTTGGTCAACGGTAATTAGGTAATTAGGTAAGGTTAATGAATTTAATTTGAGAGAGGTTGGAGGAGAAGAGTTAAATTGGGGGTAATTAGGTAATTAGGTAATATTAATGAATTTAATAGAAAGTCAAACGTCATTTGCCTTGGTCAACGGTCATTTATCAAGTCATCCGGTGAAGTGGATGTATCGCTGTCATGTTTTCCAAGTTGAAGGTTGTTGTTGGTAAAAAAAGAAATTCGCGGTTGTTTATTTGAAATTAAGTAAACTTAAAGGTTGTAATTAGTAATTGATCCTATAATGTTATAATGAACTCGTTTAAAATTATACGTTATAATAGATCACTGTACAGATGATGACGTTATAATAGATCACTGTACAAAACCAATTTCAAGGACTTGAAATTGACATTTTAAGTCATGGAATTTGACAAGTTTAAGACTTAAAAAGTCTATTTCAATACTTAGAAAACCAATTTCAAAACTTAAAAGACCAATTATAAGACATTAAATTCTCATTTCAACTTTAAAATAGGATGACTCAAATATTAAAGTAGATATTAAAAACTTTGAAATTGACCTGTTAAATCATAAAATTAAGATGTCCGAATATTTTTAAAAATTATTGAGCCTAGGCCAATTGCACGACTAAAACAGTCTTACAAGAGAGTAACTAAATTTAATATTGATTTTTTTTTTGGAAAAATTGACATTAATAATTCAACATTTCACTCATCCGCTATAAATAATCTCACTTTTTGATTATTTTCTAATAATCCAACCTTTGTGATAAATTTTTCCTACAACGTACTCCCTCCGTCCCTATGAGATAGTAGCAAAGAGAAAAATGGTGAGAATTAAAAAAGTGGTAATAAATGAAGAGAGAGAATGAATTGTGTTGATGAAATTAAAAGAGAGCTAAAATGTATGGATGAGATTAAAAGAAAGTGATGAGCCATAGTCCAAAAATAGAAATGCTGCAATTTAAGTGGGACGGACGAAAATAAAAAATGCTGCAAATTCATAGGGACGGAGGGAGTACCTCATAATAGGGTATGTTGCTGGCAAACTAAAATAAAGATTGAATTAGCGAACTAAGAGCATACATTAGATTATTAAAAAATAATTAAAAGATTGGATTATTCACTGCAGCTGACAAAATGTTGGATTATTAATATAAATTTTATAATAGCGTCTGAGGTGTCCCTAAGTTTTCCCGAAACCTTAATCACTCAATTAAATTCATCCCTCCTCCCGTTTTCTCATTTGAATTTCTAGGGTTCATATTTCTCTTCCAGCGAAAATGGTGAACGTTCCAAAGGTGAAGAAAACCTATTGCAAAAACAAGGAATGCAAAAAACACACAACCCACAAAGTGACCCAATACAAAAAGGGTAAAGACAGTCTTGCTGCTCAGGGAAAACGCCGTTATGATCGCAAACAATCTGGTTATGGAGGTCAAACTAAGCCTGTTTTTCACAAGAAAGCTAAGACTACTAAGAAGATTGTGTTGAGGCTTCAATGTCAATCTTGCAAACATGTTTCACAGCACCCAATTAAGCGTTGCAAACATTTTGAAATCGGTGGTGATAAGAAGGGCAAGGGTACATCCTTGTTTTAGATGTATTTCTATCTCACTTGTGTTTCAAGATTTTGATTTAGTTTACGTTTTTGGATTATGGTATTAGTTTTGAATATTGAATTTCTTCTTGGGTTTTTGTGTTTTTGCACAATTATTAGAGAATTGAGCTTTTAATGGATTTATGCGGTAATAATATGAATGGGTTTTCTTTTTATTATAAGTATTGGGTTTTCTTTGGTTTATTTATTCATTTTCATGATTTCCATTGTGTTGTTGATTGAGAATTTAGTATAATTTTTCTACAAAGATTTTATTGGAAATAAACTCTGCCCTTATGAACAAGGGTAGGCTTGACTGCATTCGATCCCTAAATCCCGTCTAAATCGGAGCCATGGCTCACTTATGGCATTAGAGTATTGGAACGTTGTTGTTTTTCATTATGTTGTTTGTTGAAAAAACTTATTTGTTACTATTTTAGGTTCCTTGGTATAATAAGTTGGGTTCTTTTCGAAAGATACTTACTTTTGATGCACAAACAAAAAATAATACCTTTCAAAGTCATAATTATAGACTATGGAGTATGGAACTTTGGATTGCAATGCAACCTTAGCTACCGTGCTCTTGATCTTTGGTGATAATGATAGCACTAAACTTGTAGCGGTGATGGCAAGTTTCATATGTCATTACCTTGTTTGATATGTATTCGACTTGATTCAACTTAGTAACGCCTTACGCGCATGACCGTGTAAAAAGCTTCCTAGGTCCTGGCTTAAGTGGCTTCTGTTTATTTGTTCTCTTGCACTTTGAATTATCGGTGGTTGAAGTGATTATTGGCGTTCTTCAATGCTGTGATCCTATTCTAGAATTAGTGTACACTAGTCCAACTCTACTTTTGGAAGGCATTGAACTTTATTGGTACACAACTACACAATGATGTGAAGAAAGTGTTTTTGTGTACTTGACTTGGGAATGGGCCAGGTAAGATTTGAAAGATTAAAAACCTCTTATGGAGAAAATGATTAGTCTAGCGGTAGGGAAGACAATGAGCCACCCAAAGGTTAAATTGTTAGCTATGTTGTCAACTTCGTTTCAAAAAGCGCTCCTCCAAGCAAGGCTCTAGAAAAATCTCTTCTTTTAGTCTGTGCTCAACGAGATACGTAAGGTGTGTGCTTTTTGTGCTTTTTATGTGCCATGGCGAATCAAATATTTATGACACCTAAAGATCTAATAAAAATGATTATGACTGATGGAAATAGCACTGAAATCATAAGGAATTGCTCTACATGTAAATTTATATGAAAAAATAAGCACATACTTTGAGTGTACACTAACAAAGAGATCATTGATCAGAATTCAGAAATACTTATTTTCTATATCAGTATATAATAAAAATTAAAAGTAATTTAAGACATGAAGGGGGTGTTTTTATAAGACATTTTGTGATCTAATCTAGTAGCTACTCAATCTGTTCTTCAAGTGCTTGCTTGAGTTGTATTTGTCATGTGTTTATCAAGCTTTCTAGAGATCATGAACTGTAGCTACTACATTCAGAAAGGTTAGAAGTCTATAAGAGATGTTATAAAGACTTTGGTCATCAGGCGCTCAATTGATCACATTAATGAAGGGGGCTCGGCATGTTTCATCGTGTTACTCATTTCTGCGGAAGGTTGATTATGGTGGTGGTGGTTCTGATTGTGTTGGTGGTGCTGATGATTTACTTTTGTACTATGATGATGTGATGTCAATGTGTTGTGTTTCTTAGATGAAGACTTTTTGGGGTGGCTATGAGTTGGTTTTGCATGTTTTCGAGGCACCTTCTTATGGGTATGATGATTTTGTTCCTCGTGATGGTCAGATGCAGGAGGACTGTGTCTATGGTTTTGTGTTCCAGGATTTTGATGATTATATTGATCTTGGTTATGATGTTCATGGTTCCCATGATGAGGTGTAGGAGATTGATGTCCATGGTATGTTGTCCTGTGTTGGTGAGATACTTGCGGGTGCTGCCTGTGACTTGTCACATGATGGTGCATGGTTGAAGGGCTTGCATGGTATACCGTTTGATGATTGTGACTTACCGGTAGGTGGTGTCTATGATATACCATCCCATGGTGGTGTTGATGGCTTTGTTGTCCTCTTCCAATGTGACGTGGTTTGTAAACTGGCCTTCGTTGGTGACGAGATATTTGATGACCACGACCATGATGTCTTCGTTTATGATGATGATGGCCATGGTGGTGATGTTTCTTTGGTTCTAAATGCGGATGGAAAAAGGGGTGATGTCCAAAATACGGCTGCCAGTGATAGTGGTAGTGTCGGTTGTGCTGTCTAGAAGAGCGACGTCCATGTTGCACCTCATGACGATGTTCCGACCCATGACGATGTCCCGACGCATGGCGATGATGTTTGGAAGAGTGATGACTATGTACTGGCGCCCAATGACGATGCTTTGAAGAGTGATGCTTATGTATAGGCTGCCAATGTTGATGCTTTTTCTTACCATGGTGATGTCTATGATGTGGTATAATGAACTTGTGTGGTCGCGGTCTATGTTTTTTCGGATGTGGTTTAAACTTATGCAGCATCTTTGGTTTATGTGGTATCAAGTGCGGTTTTCGGTGTGGTGGATTGAACTTGTGCGGCATGCTATGACATGGATGACACGGTGGCAAAATAATCCTCGGTGATAAATGATACCGATGTATAGCTTTATGATGAGGCATAAAATGTGGCAATAAAAAGAGTTCATCAGATGGAGGCGGCGAAAGACTCAGATGGTGATATGGTGGCGGTGTAAAGGGTGAATATTCCAACGGTTGCGACGCCAACGGTTCCTTTGGCGTCGGTGAAAGTGAAAGTGTAAGCGGTGATGGTTCGGGTGGGAACGCAAGCGGCAGCGGTGGTGGCGGATAGTCGATGTTGGTTGTTGCCATGGTTACAGATGGAAAGGTAAGAAAAACAAAAGCAATAAGAAGTGAAACTAAGAGAGAATCCATTGATGAAAAGTAGTAAGAAGAGGATTGGGAAGTGGGTGTTGTTCAAAATGTAGAAAATCCCACAAGTTATAATCATGATTGGAGCTGAATAAATGGCCCTTTTTATGGAAAGCAATCTTTAGGGCAGGTACCCACAAAATATGGGAAGTTGCCTGAAAAAAAAGTGAAGGTATAAGCTGGATTATTGTGTAAATGCTAGAAATTATGAAGGCACTTTTGTGATGATCATGTAAAGATTGCTCAGCCCCGCCTATTTAGACGATTATATGTCCATTGTCATTTGTCCAAATCTAACTTCTTTTACTACCAAATTGCTGCCAATACTACACCTGCTCATTGCTCAAGCTTTTTCATTATCCATAAGACGAACTCGTATAGTTAGTCTATTTTTCTAATTGATTAGTTTGAAATGAAATTGTATGTGATCAAATTAACACGCTAAATATACATGAGTCAGTTCAGTAAAGATGATCTCACTAGGAGGTCTCATTTAAGAATCACAAATTCTTGTGAGAGTCGGTCTTTATGAGAGATCATTTCTAATTGAATTGACCCATAAAGGAAAATATAGAGTAAAATTAGATATTAAGCTCTAATGGGCTGAGCCTGAAAGACGTCTTTCAAAAAGACGGTCTCTCAGGAGAAATTTGGGCATAATCTTCATATCATCCATGATTTTCTCTTATTTATATTTGTTTTCCCTTAAAAAAATTGATTGATTGTCGTTGCAGTATGCTGATATTAAGTAACTAATTAACTCATCCAATCAATTGAATCTAGGCAGACTTTAATTAAGAGTTAACATTAATGAATATGTGTTAGTTATTTGATTCATGTTGGTTCCTCTTGAGTTTGGATTAAAACAAGTTTGATTAGGTTGAAATCAAATCACTTCGAGTTGATTCGTAGAGTTAAATCAAGATTTAATCACTCTTTTTTTTGGAAAATTTATTTTGAATAATCTAATTTATTCATGATTTTTCTACAATAATCTCACATATTGATTGACCATGAATAATTCCAACTTTAAGGGGTATTTGCCTTGAATAAACTTAGTAACTCGATAATCTGCTATATTTGATAATTCACCAAAAAAGTAAACATTTTTTTCGACATTTTATTTTAATTTAATTTTTTTAAAAAAAAAAAACTTGCTATAGCAAGTCATCCGATCACGGGGTTTATTCTTGAAAAATAGCCCTAAAAGTTGAGATTATTTATAGTTAATCAATAAGTGAAATTATTGTAAGAAAATCACGAATAGGTTGGATTATTCTAAGTGATTTTTCTTTTTTTCTATTTTCTTCAATACCCTCTTGCTTTAATAATAAATACATTATTCCTATTTCCTACCATCCTGTTGATTTTGGTATATTTGGTCTCCTAATAATTAAACATTAATGCCTCTATCACTTTCAAATTTTGATAAATCTTTAATCTTATACGATTTCAATCTAAATCAAACGAGATAATTAAAATTGATGTATGGAACATTTTAAAATTCACTCAATTCCCCTTTTATTTATCTACTTTAAATGTTTTTCACAGGGAGAAATTTAAATTAAAATTTTAAAGTATGTATTAAAGATAAAATATATTAATGTGACGTCTTGCTCAATTCTCATGTGAAATCTTATTAGATACGGCGAATAAATTTTTAATATACAATTTTGAATTTTTTTAGCACCAAGTTTTAAAAAACATATATTTAAAAAGCAGCAGGAAAAGGAGGGAAATGACTTTCGTTTTCGTTTTCGCGTATAAGCTTCCCGCTGAGTGGTATCGGTTTCTACATTCTAGAAGCAGGATTTGTTCTTCATTCCTCCATTCTCACCTAAGAAGAGATCAAGAGATCAAGAGATAGAGCCAGAGATGTTTGGAAGAATCAGAGCGTCGCCATCGCCAGTGGAATGCTTAGAATTAGAGCGCCTTCCTTCCAAGATTTACAAAGACGATTCTCTTTCCATCTATGGTATTTTTGTTTTATCTCCTTCTTAATTTCTCTTTTTCCCTTTTTACTATATACTTTCTTAATTTCAAGAGTAAATCGATACGTATACATCGTTATTTTCAATTAAATTCTGCATTAGAAGCTCAATTTGTTTACCCAATTTGGAATTTTCACTGTTGCGCATGAATTCAATTTAGGGTTTTTGACTTTTGCATCAATTGACTGCTCATCAATGGAAAAATTCAGTTATTTTTATTGTTCTAATATGGTGGGTTGTTTATATATCCAGAAATGATTTTTTGATTTATTTTTTCTAAGATGTAATTCCGAAAATTATTAATTTTGGACTATAATCTCAAGTGCCCATTAGGGTTTTGACTTTTGCATCAATTTGACTACTCGTCGGTGAAAATAATTCCGAGTAGTTATTGATTGTTTGCATTTTGTGGGTTATATTTCTATCCAGAAATTAAATTTTTGATCAAGTTAATTATTGAGCTGCAAACCCTAATTTATTGTTTCTGAACCAAAATTTCAAGTACCCAAATAGCTTGCCAATCCAGTAAATGGGAAAAGTTGATTCATCTTAATATTTGTGTGTTTTGTTTATGAGATTTGTGTGATTCAAGGGTATAACCAGAAGTCCAGAATCTGCAGAAAATTTCTACCTTTTCATTTTCTGCTGCTATGTGTGCTAATGTCATTGAGCTGCGCATCTGTTGATGCAGAAGCTACACTAATGAAACTCAAAAAAGGTTCTCAACGTTGTTTAAGTTCTGAAGATACATTAAACCCGGTCTCTCAAGATTCTGTGGATTTTGAATCCAACTCCAACGCATTTCAGGATTCATCTAAAGTTTCCGGGCTATGCAGCGAGCTAGGACTGTCTGGTTGTAGCAGTAATAATTCTTGTGCGAGT
This sequence comes from Amaranthus cruentus, assembly GCA_019425755.1. Classification (NCBI taxonomy): domain Eukaryota; kingdom Viridiplantae; phylum Streptophyta; class Magnoliopsida; order Caryophyllales; family Amaranthaceae; genus Amaranthus; species Amaranthus cruentus. The sequence goes on along the minus strand of CM033465.1, from coordinate 8,879,025 downwards.
GTTCCTGTAAGACCTGTTCAGGAACAGAAGAGAAATGGAGAAAACTCGATACACCATCTTTTTTCGAAGTATGCCAGTGCTCATCAAAAAACAAAGGTTCTCCAGTGAATTTCTCTGCTTGTTCATGTGATTTGAACAACATCTTCCTCACAATTTCATTTTGAATCATAACTAGGCTTGATTCTATGTTTAGGAAGTTTGTGGCATTTTGTTTGTTGATATAACTTATGGGCATGGGTGTAACTTGTAATAATATGGTTCTTCAATGTTCTTGTAAATTGTAATGTCAAGTTAAGTGATGTGCTGTTGATTAATGATTTCAATAATATAATTCACTCGCTTTCTCATTATTCTATGGACAAGATATACTGGGTATAATGATGAGAGGACGACGACGCCTTGTTTTCTCCTTAGACTTCAGAGTATTTTCACATACTAATATAGTTTGTGCAACTAACAAGGTTTAAGTCTCCAATTAAAGGCTGAAGGATAAGTAATTGTACAGGAAATGTTCTCCTCTACATGAATCAATAACCAATAACCAAAAGATCGCTTAAAGTTTCTGTGTTCAATTCGCCAAGTCTGTATACTCATGCGGCACACACTGCTGTGTCCTGTGTGACCTGATTATGCTACGCGTGAATCTCTGCTTGATAATATAAGATATAGAAAAGTGTCGGAAATCACCGTAGTTCAATAGTCTGCTCGTATGAGAACTCCATACTCGGTTTAAAAACTTGCAATTTTTGTATACAAGTGAATACACAAATCATACATAATTCTTTTACAGAATCAACATAAACCATCTGACGGAATATTAAGCCAGGGTAAACAAAGCCTCAAAACTGTGCATTGTGCTCAATCAATTAGAAACATGGAAAACGACGAGCTAAAATTTTACTCCCTCAGCCATGGTGCTTGAGCAGGCATCCATTGACATATTTCACCTTCTTTGAACCACAGGGCTGCAAAACGAATATTCAGTCAGACTAGAATATGAAGTTTCGCTAAGTACTTCATATCGGAACTACGTAAATTACATCTGCATAGAAAGAGGGAGATAAATAGAATAAAGGAAATCGCAGTATATTTGAACTTCTTCAGTATCACTACCAAGTAGTGTACCATGTAGGGGTTTTGCCTAGCGAACCCCCCATCCCGTCTTCATTTTCAAATCCCGCAAAGACTAGGCTAATAAGTAACTGAGTGAATTCAGGTAATCAGGAATAAACAAGAGCAAAACATGAAGAGCATCCTTCCCTAATATGATTACATTCCTTCGACAAAAGTTTTTGGAAGTCCTAACAAATCGTAGTTTCATAGACTAACAAAGATATATTGAAAGCCACAAGTTTTTTGAACCTTTTCTAAGAATCAACTGTTTCAGGCAACCCTGATCCAAGCATGACACTTTGGCTTTCCTATCTGTAGATTTTGACTTCCAGTTACTTTTGTTTCCATTCGCTAGATAACTCACAACAAGGTGACACCTTTTAGCTCATGATAATTCTCCTTTTTTTTCCATTTTGATGTGTTATCATGAAAATTGGAAGTAGAGGTGTTCAACGACGACCCCTATTTATCCGACCTTATTAACGAACACGACTTGACACGACTTCAAAATGAATTTAAAATTATATAAAAATCAATGTGGAAATAAGACCTGAATTTAAACCAACCCGAAACAAAACAGGTGACCCAAAATCAACCCAACCCAATTGAACACCTCTAATTGGAAGAAATACACTTTGGTTCATTCATTCATGTCATCAAACTTGAGAACATCATATATACTCGGTTAAAATACCACTTTTAATTTGAAGCATAGAAGTCATAGATTAATCCAGGAAACGAGCCTCAACAATTGAAGCATAGAAGTCATACCTATCTCACGCTTGCCATTATCAGGGCTATCACTTCCATGAATTACATTCCTGCGAATATTAAGCTAAATTAATGATAGTGCAAAGCTGATAGCTCGTTCATATTGCATATTTCATGATAGTGAAAAATTAGTTGCTACGGTAATGTAACTAAACGGATAGGAGGTCAACCTTCCCGTTTGAACAGCAAGATCTCCTCTAATAGTTCCAGGTTCAGCTTGAAGAGGATCGGTTGACCCTATTAGCTTACGTGCTGATGCAACCACGCCAACTCCCTCCCAAGCCTAACACACATTGAATCCCACTTTTAAATATTGTATATTCATTGCAAGATGCTAGCTTTTAAGGAGATTAAAATGGCCACAGGGCAGTGACTATTACCATACAAACAACGGGACCAGATGTTATGTAGTCAATCAGCTTCTGATAGAATGACTTCGCCTTGAGATCTTTGTAATGTTCCTGCGAAACTGAATCTTGATAAGAAACCATACAAAAACCGAAGTCTTCCACTACTTTGATAAATGAAAAAGGAAATTTTACATGGTAGAGTGGTAGCACTTTTAAAAGTTTTTTCCACATAGTAGCAACAAGGTTTTAATTTTACAAATTCCGTAGCAAAATCTGTTAAAAAACATTTACTTCCGGTTAACTTTGATATTTTTTATATTTCTTTTTTTTTATATTTCCACATATTGATTTTCTTTTAGAAAAGAAAATATGCTAAGAAGCTCAGGAAGAAAAGTCTAGAATGTTAGGACATTTAATCTAAGTGGGATGGGTTGTGGTAGTGGGATTCTAGCCATTGATATGGCTTCCCATATGTTAAGAAGCTCAGGAAGAAAAGCCAAAATGTTCTTATTATAATTAGTGAGAATACTAGTCTTAATTAGTATTATGGAGAAGATAGATCAAAGTTGGTAACTAATTCTATTTTCAGAATTGGTTGTGCTGCAATGATTTTAACTAACGATCCAACTCGGCACCAAGTCGTCATGTTTGAACTCATAAGCTCGTGAAGAACTCACCACGGGTCAGATGATAGTTCGTACAAAGCTGCATTTCAAGAAGAAGATGAAAAGGGGGTTACAGAAGTTTCACAAACCAAAGATTTAATCCGAGTTGCAGGTCTAAATCAGCGATTAGATATTTAGATCTGAAAATACTAGCACCATGAGTTCTTCCATTGAATCAACTCGTTTTATATGCGTAATCAGTGGTGTGGTCCGTGTTGACTCAAGGCGAGTCATAGACAATGGTGCCTGATTTCACAACTGCATTTGAGAATATTTGCATCCATACAGGTGGGAAAGCATTTGAGCGTATTTTCTTCTTCACCATCCTTTTCCTCCATGTTAGTCAATCATAAAATGGGTCCCACTGTTAGGACATTTAATCTAAGTGGGACGGGTGGCTATGGTGGCGAGGGCTGGGGGGTTGCTGGTGTGTGAAGTTGGGTGGGGTGGTGGTGCAGTAAAGAAAGGTTCAGATGGGGCTGAGTCGTTGAAGTTTGCATATATCCTTTTTTAAAAGAGTATTTATACCATTTAACATAAAAAAAAGGAAAATTGTTTCTAAAAAGTCAACATTTTGGCCATCTGTAAATGAAGGGTCAACGTTTTATTTATTCAATAAAAAGACAACCTTTGTCTTATTTTTACAATTAAAGAGATAGTTTACTAGTTACCGGTTAGCATTTATTTCGACACCTACCCATCTCTGCCATCCTCACTTAATTTCAAAATTCACAAACATCTTCCAATACCTTGCAAACCCACGAAAACAGTGATGTGCTCCATGTTTCCGCCATTTCGCATCTTCAAGCCACGAAAACAGTGCTGCATCTTCCACCTTAATTTACCATCTTCAACCCACTAAAAAAACAGTTGCTTCATCTTCAACCTAAAAAAATTGGTCCCTTTAATCCTTCTCTAATGGCGACACAAATGCAATTTTAGGGCAAAGTTGATTTTCACTAAAACATCACAACCTAAGTAAGTTTCTAACTCTAAATTTCTACAATTGATGTCTAATTATTGATAATTGTTGATTTGCTTAGTAATTGTTGGAATTTGCATAGTAATTGTTGGAATTTACTCTTTTATGGTGGAATTTAGTTAAACACATTAGAAATTAGAATTTTTGTATAATTGTGAACATAATGTATGCAAAGGTGTCTATTAGAATTTGGTATGAGGGTAAATTCAAGGAAGCTAAAGGTAGTATTAATTATGTTGGAGGTTTTGGTAGAATAATGGAGGTAGATCCAGATAGTTTGTCCAATTTGTGATAACATTTAACATTACCTGAGTTTGCACTCTGTCCACAAGAAAAATCACGCCTACTCATTTGAGTTTCAACGAATAGGGAGATTGAAGAGTGAGAGAGAGATGTAGGGTAAGAGATTGAATGAAGATTATAGTGAAGATGAAGAATTTATTGGGTTTAGAAATTTATTTCTGATTTTTTTTAAGGAATTCGAGTTAACCGGTCACAGTAGGTTGGCTTTACCTGCTATCTCTTTAATTGCAAAAATGAGACAAAGGTTATCTTTTTATTGAATAAATGAAATGTTGACCCTTTATTTGCAGATGACTAAAATGTTGGCTTTTCAGAAACAATTTTTCCAAAAAAAAAAGAAAAATATAGAAAAATATCTAAGTTAACGGAAATTGGATGTTTTTTAACGAATTTTGCTAGGGAATTTGTTAAATTAAAACCTTGTTGCTACCATGTGGAAAAACAATATAAAGTGCAACTACTCGTGTTTCACCAAATCACAATGCTACCACGTAGAATTTCCCTAAAAAAAACATTGGTCTCAATACAAAGTTTTGGATACGCCAACAGTCTATACGGTCTATTCAATCAAGACGAACATAACCCCTCATTGTTATCAATCCAATTGATAACCAAAGTTTGTCTTAACCAATATAACTACACCAAAATCAAGCAAAGCGAAGTAGATGGGAATTGTCTCGCTATTACAACTTACAAGGGTCTTTGAATGCAATTGAGTCATATAGTAGTTTCAATAAATAGGACTACGATCCCCCCCCCCCCCAAGTCCCAACACACAAAGACACACACAACTACACAAGCATACTTCAATGCATACAATTTTCGAAATTGAGCTTTATACTACCTTAAATCATCTAAAATGAAAACGAAATTGAGGAACAATATATTATTTCAAAGTTCATAACAATGTCAACAAAAAAACAAATCTTTCCCATCAGAAGAAGCCTAATTGGCCATCAGCTCACAATTTAAGCAATTATGAATCATTTCTCAGAAACAAACATATTCAACCACATCCAATTAATAACATAAGCAATAGATGTTGACAATAATCAAGTGAAGCAAGCAAATCCATATAGACAAAACACTGAGACATAGAATTAAAAAAAAAATAGAAAGTAAACCTCAGCTAAATCTTTAGGGCACTGGTACATCTTCAATCCAATCAACTTAAAACCCTTCTTCTCAAACCTAGAAATAATCTCCCCTACCTTCAAAAAATGGGGAAAAAACACAAACCCACTTATTAATAACTCTATCCAAATAAAACCCAGAAATTGCTTTGACAATATAGGAAAAATAAAAACAAGAAAAATGTCAATTATTCAAATAAAAATAAGATACCAAGCCACGTTGAACTCCATCTGGTTTAACCATAATGTAAGTTTCCTCAACATTTTCCTGTAAAGCGCACAAAAATGCAAATAAAATTCAAATGGGCAATCCAAAATACAAAAGGATGAGAAGTTTGAGAGGAAAAGAGAAAGTAACCATGGCTGCAACCAAACGAGGAAGAAAGATGTTAGTTTTGGTGGGTTTGTTTCGAGAAAAGGGATGAGAAAGAGGAGATGTTGGAGAATAGGAAAAAAGATGGGATTGAGAGTGAAATGCAGCTAATTTCTGGTGGTTATGGTGGTTGTTACGGTGGAAATGGAGGGAATTTAGGTGGGTGGTGAGAGAGCAGGGAAGTGGTGGTGGTGAAATGCAGGGGCTCAATCCACTTGCTACTCCCATGGCTTCCATTCTTTCACCTACTTTGGTTTGGTTAAACTTAGGTCGTTTCTCACAAAACAATGGTGTTGGTAATTTTGGTATAAATGATGAGGATTGTGGTTTGTGGATGTGGAATATGCTTTTGGGGGGTGTTTCTTGCTTTGTTATTTAAAACTCTACTTTTTTCATATATTTTAGGATCATTTGTCAACTATAACCTCTAAGTTTACTCAATTTCAAATAAACGGCCACAAACTTTGTTTATTACCAACTATAGCCTCCAACTTAACAAACATGACATCGAGACAGCCAAAACAGCAAAAAAAAAGGTTAAAAAATGGGGTGTTTTGGTTGTCTCGATGTCATGTTTGTTAAGTTGGAGGTTGTAGTTGTGATACCCCATAATATAAAAGTCAAACGTTTTCGAGAATTACTAGTTTGACACGTTAGAGTAACTATTCACTGAGTTGTGGCTCATGTTTTGCGTTTTTGTTTTCCACAGGTAATGATAAATTCTTTGATGTGTTTAATGCATGAAGGTTGGGCGACGTAGATCACACGTCATAAGTGTTCTTAAATATATAAATTAGCGTTAGAACATTTATATTAGTTTTAATTGTTTTGACGCCTTACACTTCTTGAGTGTGGCGGACACCCTGTTTTAACATTCCGCTGCTATGAGATGTTATTTACGTCTTATTGTATTTATTATTTTATTCGTGTAAAATTAGGGGTGTTACAGTAGTTGGTAATAAACAAAGTTCGCGGCTGTTTATTTGAAATTGAATAAACTTAGAGGCTGTAATTGGTAAATAATCCAATATTTTTATAAAATAGAATTTACGAATTTTAGTGTTAAATCTAAATATCATTTCTCATTTAGGGGTGTTTGGCACAAGGCAACAAGACTTATGAGACTTTAAGCTGAGACTTTTGAGATGAGATTTTGAAGATAAAAATGTCTTATATCTTGTTTGGCATGTGAGGGACTTGGAATAGATAAAAATAAAAGTCACAACCTAAATACCCACCCTCCCTTAAGACATTTTTCTTGGGGATTTTAAGCATTTTTAGTCCCATCGCTATTCGCCCTCCCTTTAGACAAACAAGTACTGTAAAGTTGTAATTATGGGGATGTGTTGTGTGACAGCAGAAGCAAGGTCGATGAACAATAATGAAACAATAAAGAAATTCAAACAAGACAATAAGAAAATGACACAAGAGATTTAACGTGGTTCACTATCAATGTGATAGCTACGTCTACCGGCACCGAGATCGAATAATTTCACTATGAACGCAAAGATTACAAGATGAATCAAATTCCGATCACACTATACAATGGCTCTCTTGTGATCTCTCTATATTTTGTGATCAGTTATGCCCTAACCCTAAATTGGGGTTTTTATACTAATTACTCAATAAAAGAAGTTATGGGCTTAATTTACACAAAAGTAATCGTCAAAGCAGTGAAAAAACTGATTCCCACAACAATTGCAAACACAGCCGAGATGGCTGCACCATGAAGCGCCTCACCGCCGAATCGACTGAAGCTCCTGGAAAAATCCCGTAAACTATCAGACTCTACCGCCGAGTCGACGGCCTCCTCAGTACCAAGAAAGCCGACTCGGCTATACTCTCTGTTAAAAACCAATTTGCTTCAATCAAAAGCCAACTCGTCTCGCGTCCAAACACCATTAGCAGCGTACTCGGCTTTGCCCACTGTTCATGACCTTCATCATCAACTCATCTTCATCCATGGTGCTACTAGTTAGGGAAATTTTGATTCTAAACGTATGAACTTTACGCCATTTGCTTCTGATGGTGCGAACTTATGTTTTCTTTTAAAGGCTTGAACTTTGAGGTATGTCTGCATCTAAAGATGCGAATGACCTATTACCGGCTAAATGACCTGTAAAAGCACTCCTTCCCTCCATTGATTGCATAGACATCATCTTCAACCTCTTCATGTCCTCCATTTTGTTCAACCTCTTCAAAGAATCCACCATTCCCTACACTCTCCTTCTTTCCTTCTTTCTCCTTTCAATCACTATTTTCCTTCTCTCAATCTTAAAACGTCTCAACAAAAGGGTAGAAGTAGAATAACACCACCCACAATCTCAAACCTCCATTAAAAGACTTAAACAATCTTTTTCAAGTATTTCAAACAAAACCCAGAATTCAAATCAATTGAATTCAACCCAATTGTCTCTATCACTCCTTTTGGAGGTTTCACCATCCATTTCTAATGAATGGACTACTCTCTTTTCGCCTGTTGATGTCGGGTCTCATTCGAATTGTTCTGATGGGGATGATGAGATTAGGGAAGGGAGGAAAATTAATAAGAATAGAAGGAAAGGGAAGAATTAGTGTGTTTGTACCCATTTACATCTTCTGGTGCTACTCAGAGAAAGATCAAACAACAATATAATCAATTGGTTAAGTCTCATGAATCCAAAGGACTCAACATATGGCTTCAAGGCAAGCTGAGCAAATTATAAGAATAATCAATATTTTCTTATTTATAAATATTTTCTGGAACTTTCGTTTAATTTAAAAATTTTCTAATTTTCACTCTTCTTTTCTTCATTATCTTCATTGTGAGGAGAGAGAAAATTTTCTGATTTTTTTTTAATTTTGGGTATTCTTTTCTTCATCTTTATCTTTCTACAATGTGGTATTTTTTCAATTGGGTATTTTCTAAATTAATGAGAAAGAAAGTAATGTTAGGGTTTTGAAGGTTTTGTTGTGTGTCATTGATGAAGAGTTTAAGGAAGAAGTGATTAATAGGGAGGTTGCGGATGAAGATTGTTGTGATTTAAAATGTGTGACTTGAGTACATCAAAATAAATCTTATGAATTAGTGTTAGAATCCTATGGGATGTTTAATGGGTGCATTAAGATGGTGTCTTAAAGTGTATGGTAAATGTGTGAGTTATGGGTGCTTAGATCATGGGAATTAAGTAGTAATTTTTTTTTGTAAAATTGGAAATATATAACTCAAGAGGAGAAACAAAACACTGAGACTTGGAGACCCCGATGCTGACATAAAAAAACCTCACGAGGGAAAAAAGCCATTGAACGGGGAACCAAGAAACAGGTCACCCAGAACAAAGCATAGGGGTGGACTATGCAAATAAAAAATGTTGATGGTGAAGCATGAAATTTGAATTTTTAATACATATAATTTTGAATATGTTGCAGTTACAGCAGTAGATTCAGGCAATAAGGCACTGAAATTGCTAGGGTTACTTAATGAGACTAACAATGGAGATACAGATCCTACCATTCATCTCCATGATCATCATGTATGGCTTTTACAAAATTTATGTCTTTAGTATTGTTTAATTTAATCTCTTTTTATCATTCAATTAATTTATTATATATTAAAATTAATGCAATTAGCTTGATTCTTATTCACTTGCAATGTAATTTTACTTGGAATATAATTGATATATATTTAAGTGGTGATTTATTTGGATGATGATTGGGGAAAATTTGTATGATTATTAATGTATTAATTTATATTTATATTTAAGTGGCGAAATAATATAAAAAGAAAAAAAAACGAATATAGGCTGCGGTTTTTTAAAAAATCGCAGCATACAGTCCACTTTTTTTTTATAAAAAAAATGGACTATATGCTGCGGTTTTTTGAAAAACCGCAGCCTGTCTATTATCTGCTGCTATCACAAATGCTGCGGTTCAAAACCGCAGCATATAACGGGAATTAAACCGCAGCAAATGATTTTTTTTCCACTTGTGAATGGAGTTAATTAGATGATATGGAAGTCTAATGGACAGCAGCAGCATAGGAACAAATCAGTAGCTCACTACTGCATGCTCGAACGAGGCTGCATATGGTGATATGGATACGGTTTGACTTGAACGAGCACCCATCAGCTACTAAGACAGAAGCTGACTTTGAAAAGTTGCTCGAGTGAGCGTAGGAGAGCTCGAACGAGCGAGTGCAGCTGCAGGCTTCTTGGATTCTGATTTGGTCGGTTCCTTTTCTTAGGAGCTGTTACATGTGGTTAATTGTCTACATTAATTTTGTAAATTCATGAAAGTATAATTTAGTCCTATAAATAGTGAAACTCTCATACACCAAGAAATAAATCCACAAAAATACCCCAAGCCTAAACACTTAGCCTCATCTCTTCTCTAATTATAATTCTCAATTATTATAATATAAGAGATACTACACCGGAGGACGTAGCATAAATTTGAGTGAACCTCGTTAATATTTTGTGTCATTTATTATTGCATTTTTATCTCTTAACATCGAGTTTATAGTTTGTGTAATTTGTTTCACACAAGGCTTCACACTTTCGATCTTGGTGATATTAGAGGTTGTAACACAATGCTCGATCTCTAATACGTCATCGTTTTCAAAGATGGTAACATGTTGTTATAGGTTACTAAAATCGGTTGCACCTTTAAAAACGAAAACCCTCCAAAATTCGAGCCTTTAAAAGATATACGCAAGTTCAAAACTTTAAAAGCAAATGAGCTAAAGTTCATACCTTTAAAATCAATTTTTCCCCATTTATATATATTAAAAAAATATAATGTTGATATATTCCTTCCCAATATATACTTTTTAAATATCAATTTTTTAGAATTTTTCTTTGAAATGAAAATAGGGGGAATACTATTTTCGTTTAAAGTTTTTCTTATTTATTATTGAGTTTTTCCCATTTATTATTTTAAATTGTTATATAAAAAAATAATCCTATTTCTATTTATATCAAAAATTTTAAACAAAATCAACTTAGTCCATCTTCATTTGAGTATTGAAAAAATGCTTATAACTATCATATGCTCATATATATTCACTAACTTCATTTTAACATTATTATATTACGTATGATTTCAACATGTTTTTCATTAACTTTATAAAAATATATTTTTTTAATAATTATGGTATCTAAATTTTTCCATTTACTTTCTTTAAATATTTTTTAATATTTATGAACTGTACTTATCCTCCATCAAATTCACTATTTAATCAATCTTTATTTTCATGAACATTCCTTGTGAAAACTTCTTTAATAATTGTAATGAGTAAATGCCAAAAAAAAAATAAAAAAAATTGACAAGCAATCACCCGTGGTTGAATTGAAATTCCAATTTTCGATCTTAAACCTCTATTGCTCATTTAGCTGCTGTATAAATTAATTTTACGTTAATATTAATTTTATGTTTGAATAAAAATTTAAAGAAAAGCGGAGAAAAAAAGGGGAAAGTGAAGTAAAGAATGAGGCAATGAAAAAAAATACCCTTAACCCTTGTTATGAAAAAAAGATGGGAAAAAGATGAAATAATAGCCAATACACCAAATGCTATGCCGAAGGTCTCCTGAGAGACCGTTTATGACAAAGACGGCTCTCCCAACAGCCCAGCCCAATTTGAGATTCCGAGATTTAAAACTGACAGCCGGTCTTGGCCGAGACCGTCTCAGAATGAGACGCGGCCCAGCCCACCTGCTATCCTAATTAAAAATAATAATAAATCAGCATATATAAACTTCCAAATTTAAACTCACACCAAATTAGGATAACTGCTTCAAAAACCGCTAACCCACGCGTGAAAAAAGGAAAGAAATCAAACGCAATTTTATCTCAATCTTCCTCAAAATCTCTGTAATTTATTCAATTTGTTCAAGAAAAAACTCAAGAATGTATAATGAACGAATTTGACATGGAAATGACGTTACAAGCATCAAGAACACATGATGAAGAAATTGAAGGTAAATTTAACGAAAAACGTATGTTTTAATGAGATTAATAATGAACGAATCATATATGTAATTGATAATGTTTTAATTTCAGATTTGACGCTTGATGAAGATCAAATGATGATGATGTATGGTGATGTATGGTGAAGACGAAGAAGATAATGAACATATTAATATAATTGATATGCAAATGTCAATTTATGTATCACAATTTTAATTCTAATATATTCAATTTGAACTTAATGCGTTGCATAACTCTATTGCATTTGAATACTTATCTTCAAATCAATAATTGAAGATTATAAGTTCAAAACTGAGTTAGATAATAAACATCAATTGTCAATTTATCTGTCACAATTTTACTATTAACATATCAAATTTGAATTAAATGCTATACAATATGTCTATACAATTTGGTCTATTTACAAATTATATATATAAACGTGACAAAAAACAACAACCTTCAATCCTAAATTATTGTAATCTTCATCTTCAATCTTGAGAATCAACAATTGAAAGAGAGGAACACAAAAATGGCAAGAAACAAGAAAGGAAATAAAATGGAGAATGAACGAAGAGGAAGACTTGGCAAGAATCAAGAAAGGAAATAAAATGGAGAAGGAAGGAAGAAAAGAAACTGAAATGGCAGTTTCAATTGAACGAGAAAGTTAATGAATTTCCAAAAAAAAAAAAAAACAAAAGCGGAAACTTGGAGGGAAAGGCGCGCGCGTGCAACACACGCGCCTCATATTGGGCCGGCCCATATGTCGTCTCATAATGAGTCCGTCTCGACCAAGTTTTTGTGTGTAAAACTGATATACAAACAAAGAAAAATATATCGTTTCCATTCCAACCTCTTTCTAGTTGATAATGCTAGACATCCAAAATGTCTTTAAACAAACTAGATAAATTAACCTAGTTCCAAGTTCAAACAAATTGCTATCGACTATCATCACTTTTCCCTCACAAGTCACAATAAATGAACATATTGAGACACTACGTACAAGTGAGTAGTGACATAAAGGAAAGCTAAGAAGGAATTCCAGATTGTCAAAAGATCGAATCATTAGATTTAAACGTTTTACAGATCAATAACCCGGGACAATTTCTGGATTCTATTTAACAGAAAGTCTCCTTGTTTTATAGTTGCTTGATAGAGCGCGTTTTTGGCGTCTGGACGATTTGTCTCCAAGACTCCTGCTACCTTGTCAATTTTACAATGCAGCTTTCCCGCAGCAATAAAACGAGACAGCTCCCTACCAGATAGAATACCATTAGTTATGCTTTAGGTTTTACCGGTTGAATATTCGTTTCTCGCATAAAAGATGTAATTGATTAGGAACTTTCATAAACAATTTTCAAGTAGAACTCAAAGCAAATTTGAACACAAAGAGGATTTGAAAAGCCATCAGACCACATTTCTTTCAAGAAGCAGTGTTTGTACAAAAAAAAAAGTGTAAATGAATACTCACAGATCAATGAACTCGACTGTAACACCAAAAGCCTTTGCCATTGCCTCAATAGTAACACTCTTGTAAGATTCCAGAAATTGCGAGTAAACAACAGTCCTGACCTCCCTCATGTAGTAACGGAAGTGACGATGTAAATAGCGGTCAAACTTTATCTGTTCTGTCAGGCCAGCTGAATAACATAAAAGGAAATCTGATGAAACCACAATTCATTCATATATAGCAATAAATAAATGTAGAACTAAATCTACAGAGCGGACAGAGATATGATCAATGCTCCTACAATCATATTGAGTATGCCAGCCTCCCTTCCCCTGATAGGATAATAAAGGTGGCCAACGATGCTTGATAAATCCACTGAGAAGATGACTGGTAGCATAATAGAGGTGGATTTTGCAATACATGAGGCACAATTAATCACAGAAATCAAAGAAATTACTCACCAAATGCCGAGAAAAATGACTTGTACTGACAATCATAAAGAGAATTCAAAAACTCAGACAAGTAAGGAATCTTTCCGATCACAGTCAATATCTCAGGAGCATCCACTACCTGCAACATGTCCATGACCATTTGTAGTTTAGTATATACATCTGTGTTACTATAAAAATAAGTTAAAAGGCCAAAAATAACAAAAATAAACCAACCAAATTACCTTTTGTTTCAAAGAAACTCTATCAAGGGATATAATACTCGTAAGAACAGTGTAGAATATGAAGGTATCATAAGTAAACAGCTCATAGGTAGTAAAAGTTGAGATGGAGTCCAAAAACAGACTAGCTGCCTTTTTAAAATTTCGGGTAGCCATGCAATACAACCCCTCATACACCTTCAAACGATTCTTTCTCTCCCAATCTCCTCCCTCCTCAAATAAGCTGGAATCAAGAAACATCGCAAGATTTAAGAATTAAACGAGTACAGAACAAAAAAAAAACAAAACAATAAATAGTTGACAGACACAAGTGAGGCACAATTTTAAGCATAGGCTTACTTTTTGGCCTTATCTATGCTTTTGGAAATTAAATCAAAGTCCATATCAAACAATCCAATTTGAAGAGTATAGAACACCAGATCCATTTTCTGCCCCACTGCAACAGTTTTGGTCTCTGTTACTTTAAGGTGTTCCAACGCATTATCCTAGAATCAAAAATGGTATGAGAAAAAAAAATAAATAGTATTTTCAACTGACATGAAGTATTTAAAGAACAAAAGCATCACGAGCCCTGAAGAAGTCGCTAGGTACAATCAATCGAAAAGGCTTCCCCCCATCAGTCCTCACCTTATCACCAATTCTTATGAAGAACAAAGATTTTGCCAAATGAGCTTCTCGAACTTCACTTTCACCCAAGTTTTCTTCAGCATCAGCTATCCTACACCAACATAAAAAAATCACATAATAGTGAAGCTACTATATCAATGTACATCAGAGTATTAAATACACAAAGCATAACTATGCAACACGAAAAACTACAAATGAACCAATTGCCCACTACTCAACTGCTTTAACCTTCCCTATCTCAACAAAAAGCAAACAGCACATCAAACATTAACCATCTACCTCATAAATTGAACAAAATGATCCACAGTCAAGTTCGTTGTCAGACAATTACAGGTTTCAACCAATTATTTATCAAAGTACATAGGTTCGAGTATAAGATATCGAAGTTTTCCTCTACCACATAAAGAGTAAACATCTAGCACAAGATACAGCAGAATTTCTAATTTTGAAAAAAAAGGATTCTTTGGTAACTCCCTAGCCTCTCCCCTGTAAAATTTTTTTTATGAATCTTGATAAGAATTGGTTATTGATAGGCCATACATGCAATAATATTCATGATGTGTATACTATATTTGACCTTGGATATAACTCTTTCACGCCTATAGCATGAAATTAGGCTATTTGTTTAAATACTTGTGTAACTGATGAAGAACACCTAGAAGGCAATGATCCTCATATGTCTCTTCTTTTCCACATCTAGAGCTTTACCATCACGATAGAGCCCCCAATCGTCAGGAATTGGAACGATATCAATGAGTATTTTACATCATTGGATCATTACTCTTCTTCCAAAAAAAAAATTAGAAAGATTTGATCATTACTCTTCTAGCAAACAAATTCACAACAGCAAAAATAAACTACAAGCATTAAACATCATCTGTTCATTAAACTTTCTGAAAACAACTAAAGCCTCAAGCTTTTACTCCTACAATCCTACAAAAACCCCAAAAGACTATGATACAAGATAGTTTAATACAAACCAATAACAATTAAAACAACATAAAATTGACCCATCAACATTACATTTCGTGAACAAGATAACACGCATAATTCTCGTAATTGCTCACATTTTGTAACACTCCCATCTATTTAAAGCAATTTGAACTCAGCAAAACACAAACAGAACCCTAACATTTCAAATTTACTATAAATCATACCCTAATATAACAAGTCACAGAAAACTCACTTTTCATCGAGCTTTTTAAGCTCATCTTCGATATGTTGCCGCATTGAATCCAAAACCGATTGATCTAAATCCAAAACTCCACTATTTGCAAGGGTTTCATATAAACATGCCATAGCTGTAAATAAATTAAACATCCCTCAATTCAAATCGAAATAGAACAGAATTAGAAAAAGTGTTAAATTAGGGTTTATACGATTAAGAACTTACAGTCAGATTTAATGGAAGATAAAACCTCATCTTTGAGCTGAACTTTCTCGATATCTTGAACATCAGGATGAGTGAGAAGGAAAATCTTGTTGGCAAGTATAAGATGCACATTTAGAGAACCATCTTGACCTTCCATGGCTACTCACTACGGAGTCTTCGATTTTTTGTGGTTTACTTGCAGAGCAAAATTGCTAGCGATTGCAAGCGAGGATGAGTTGGGTCACTTAAAAGGGCGGGTCGACTTGCTTTCAAATGGGTTTTGGGCCAGACCATATTCCATACTAAACGACAAACGTTAATGGAGTACTCGTATTTGAAAAATAAAACCGTCAAACAATCTCATATAAGCACTAAAAATATTTAAAAAATAATAAAATAAGTAAAATATTGTATTATTCTTAGTAATTTTTTCTATTTTTTATAGCGAATTTTATACCTTTATATCTCTGAAAACACATTATTAAAAAAATCACTAAAAATACATAATAAAAAACTTTACACTTAGATTAATCTAACAAAATCTAAAGAAAAACCCTTAACATATTCTTTAAAAACTTTATTTTAATTGATCTTTTCAAATATTCTAAAGTGCACCTACAAGAGGAACGGACGGGAGGGAGTACTCCAAATTTAAATATTGTCAAAAGTAACTTAAATTTTGCCGATTTGTTAAAAATAAACTCAATTATATAATTTTACTGTAGGTAAAATTACAGAAAATGAACATAATTATTATTATTCCTGATTCTTGTGCTTACAAAACAGTTTTGGAGATAATTATAAACAATAAGTGATCTTATATTTAACAAAATATAATTAATAAGTGTTTTTGTATAAAAATAAGGAAAAATTATATAAAACCACCTAATCTATACACTTTTTTTAAAAAAACCACTTTATATAAATTTTTTTGCAAAAAACCACCTTACATAATATATTTATTTGCAAAAGACTACTTGTTACTCTATTTCGTTAGTTGACCGGCATATTTAACGTTCGACCAGGTAGTCTTTTGCAAAGAAATGCAATATGTAGGGTGGTTTTTGCAAAGAAATGCATTATGTAAGGTGGTTTTTGCAAAAGCACATGCTGGTCAAACGTTAAACATGCCGGTCAACTGACGAAATAGAGTAACAGGTAGTCTTTTACAAAGAAATGCATTATGTAAGGTGGTTTCTTACAAAAATATTTATATAAGGTGGTTTTTTAAAAAAGAGTGTATAGATTAAGTGGTTTTATATAATTTTTCCTAAAAATAACTTATATGTGAATTTATTTTCAGCAAATCAAGTTAGATACTTCATTATTATTGACAATTTTCCCATTTCAAAAACCATACATATAACAATAGAATTTTTTTTTTTACAAGATAATTCAAGTAAAAATGACTTATGAGAACCAAATTGTTATAAGACAAACAAGAAAGCTCACCCAAAATACTAGCCTATTAGGTGAGAGAACCCACTTGCCTATAAATCTCACACCAATTGCACTTTACAACCGATGTGGGACAAGTCTCATATCTTGCAATGGGCTATAACAATCGACTCCCCGTAAGGCCAACGTCCTCGTTGGGTCACGGTTGGCTCTTCCAGGCCACTCACTCCGCAAACCACCCGCTCCGAGTTCGGCTTTGATACCACTGTTATTGGATAAACAGGAGAGTTCACCCAAAAGACTAGCCTATTAGGTGAGAGAACTCATTTGCCTATAAACCCATACCAATTGCACTTTACAACCGATCTGAAATAAGTCACATACCTTGCAATGGACCATAACGCAAATTCAAAGTCTTACATACCAAAGTGATAATTATTCTCTCACTAACATAACACTATTATAAGTGTTGACTCTTGACCTACAAGTCGTAATTCATTCTTGGAGTCACATAAAACCGCTGTTATTGATCAAAACGTCCCACAACAATCATTTCATTTTTCATGTGCATTTCCCTCCAAAAGCCACGTATTCTTAACACTAAAGATGCTTAGAACAATTTTCTCACCTGTTACATCGATTCTTCACTTGAAATGCAAAGATCCCAGATTATCTTTAACTGTTAAAAAATTTCATACGCAATGCACGGCTACTGTTCGACAAAATGCTCCAATGAAACAAACTCCTATTTATCTGCTCCCGCCAACTTCAGCTTATGTTCACCTTCCTTTCTGTAGGAAACGCTGTCATTACTGTGATTTTCCTATTGTCGCTTTAGGATCATCCCCGAATCAATCATATGACGATGACCCTCGATTTGTTGATTACATTGAGTTGATATGCAGGGAAATTAAGGCTACAAATTTGGATTTTGATCAATGCCCACCTCTTGAAACTGTGTTTTTCGGAGGGGGTACCCCTTCTTTGGTCCCACCAAAGCTTGTATCTTTGGTTCTTGATACATTAAAATCAAAATATGGGGTGTGTTTGAATGCTGAGATAAGCATGGAAATGGATCCTGGTACTTTCACTGCTGATAAACTGAGGGAATTTATGGGGTTGGGTGTGAATAGAGTGTCTCTTGGTGTGCAGGCATTTCAAGATGAGTTGCTTAAGGCTTGTGGTCGAGCTCATGGGCTTAACGAAGTTTTCGAAGCAATCGATATTGTCGAGTCATGTCGAGTCGAAAATTGGAGTATGGACTTGATTTCATCCCTCCCTAACCAAACACCAGAAATGTGGAGTGAAAGCTTGCAGCTTACAATTGATGCCAACCCCACCCATGTATCTGTTTATGATTTACAAGTTGAGAAAGATACTAAATTTGGAGTATTGTAAGTGAATTTACTTCTTTTAGCTTTTTATTTCTTACTTATGGTTGTTGAATGCAAGGTTATTAAGATCGAGATTCTACGTTGGATCGTTGTGATCCTATAATATGCATTAACGTGCTTTGATTTCTGATTATCAATTATATTTGTTCTCTTTTAGGTGTACTTTTAGGTGTAAGTAAAAACTTATTTAACTTTATAAAATTTGAAAACAAATACTTTTAATAAATAATTTTTAAATTGCAAATCAAGAAAAACTTGAATTTTACAAGGTATTGATATAATTATTTTTAATATATATTTATATGTAAGTGAAATCTGTATAGAGTATTATATGAAAATATTTTACGATTAAAATTACTCATTTAGGATCGGATCATTGGATTGTAGGATCGTAGAATCGTGTTATGATCAAATTCTTGAGTTAAGTAGGATCGCATGATTCTACCACATTAAGATCCTACCTACAATCCAGATCGATCGTCATTTTTGAACGTAAAATTGTAGAATCGTAGAGTAGAATTGGAATTTTAATAACTATGCTTGAATGAGAATGAAAATGGTGGAACGCAGGTATACACCAGGAGAGTTTCCTTTACCATGTGAAACCCAATCTGCAGAGTTCTACAAAATGGCTTCAGAATCATTTACAAGTGCAGGATATGATCATTATGAAATCAGCAGTTATTCAAAGAGTGGGTTTAAATGTCAGCACAATCTTACTTATTGGAAGAACAAATCATTTTACAGCTTTGGTCTTGGTTCCGCGAGTTATCTCAATGGTTCGAGATTTTCGAGACCAAGAAGAATGAGAGAATATGCAAAGTATGTCGAGAATTTGGAGAACGGGCTGATGAAACATCGAGCGAATGTCGATGTTGATACTAAGGATAAGGCAATAGATGTTGTTATGTTATCATTAAGAACTGCTAGAGGATTAGATGTCAAGTCATTTGCACAAGATTTTGGTGCCTCACTTGCCTTTTCTGTTGGCCAAGCATATAGACCTTATGTAGAAAGTGGACATGTTCTCTTTCTCGACGGAGAAAGGAAGAATTTATCGGCATTTGAAGTTAACACGTTGGTCGTTGCTGAGGACGAGTTCAGTGATAAGGTTGCGTTCATCCGGCTTAGTGATCCAGAGGGTTTTCTTCTTTCTAATGAACTGATTTCCGTTGCATTTGGGGTTATTGCTCCATAAGTGCAGCATTCTTTGTTTTGTGGATTACATGTTGCTAATCTGTTAGGCTAGTATTCTACTAGACTAGAAGTATGTATAACTTTGTATCAATATACAATAGGAAAAAAAAAATTCAATTTTTGTCATGGTTCTTTGATAAATAAATAATGGTATAATCAATCGTAAAAGATATAACCTATAAGACAACGGGAAAGGATCTAAAGAGAAACCTCTCCCATTACGAAGTGAAAAAAAGAAGCCAAGACAGGGCTTGCAGAAGCTATACAAGAGAAATCTCTCCCGTTACAAAGCGAAAAAAGAAGCAAAACAGGACTTGCAAAAGCTATACGAGAGAAACCTCTCCCATTACGAAGCGAAAACAGAAGCCAAGACGGGGCTTGCTGAAGCTATATGAGAGAAACAAATCAACTGGAGTTGGTTTATCGAACTTTGCTCACTTGATGAATTTTCCTCACAATGATGTATTTTACTCTCTATGATATATTTTTAATTTGCCAACAACATAGCTTGAGCCTTGGGGTTATGCACTCTCCCCTCCCAAAAGGCTATATTCCTAGCTCTAAACCCAAAAATTAACACTTTTGAATGCAACAATTCAAATTCTTTGGTTTTGAGTTAGCATGCTTTTCCTCATGATTTTGATCAACGGTTTGTATGACATCTTGTACTTATACCTATATGAATTGTCCTCAATGAGGCACAAGGACTCAGAGATGAACCCTTTATGCCCTAATACTGAAATACTCATCTGTCTCACTTATTTTACAATGTTTGTGCTAAAAGCGTTCTCACATCAAAACCAAAAAATGTGGCAAATCGAGCAGGGCGGAGGAGTATATCTCTAGTTTGCAGCTTATTCTGAGGTTCACAAATCACAACACAGTTATGTGCTTGGGGATGTGTTGTATTTCCACACCACTGGTTCCAATGTGTTGTGGTTCCATTAATATTCAAAGATGCATAAACTTTTCTAATCGAGTATTGATTATGCTCAAGAAAAATTAAATTCAAAGACGTGAGTTGAAACATAATGCAAAAAATTGTGGGAGGCACAATCACCAATCACAATCATTTTTTATTCCGAATTAAGGTTGAAGAATCCCCTACAAGTATGAGGCGAGGAAAACTCAATCTTTTCTAGTAGGTGGTAAAAATTGTTATCATAAGAGTGAAAGAGAAAACATCCAACGACTAAACTAAACAATTACTATCAGTCTCACCAGTCACTATCCTTGATATAATCCTCATGAACCCACTTAACCCACAAGATTTATTCAAAACTGCATATATGAGATTTATACAACATTGCACATATGATATACCATCTTATGGAGACCACATACCCATGAAGGAGTTGCTGAGCAACAACATGTCGATGTCAGATGCTTAATCCCAAAAGATTGAAAACTACAGTCTAACGAAAAAGGAAGAGTTAAAAAATAACTGGATGCTCACTGCTAACTTGAACTTGAAACATTAGTATTCAAAAATGGCCTACAACACAGGTTATGTTAGTAATCTTATTTTCTATGACAACTTTGAAGCATATGATTGTAGGGACTGGCTGTATGATTTTTGAGCATACTCTTGCAAATTGCAATATTTGCATCATTGAATTCCATAATATCTGTGCTTTCTGTGCGTCTTTAACAAGGCACACTGTCAGATATTCATGTCCTGAAGGCAAAGATGCCGTATACCAATTCTCAGGTGATGCTCAATCCCGTCTTACGACGACCGTAACAAATTCAATTTCTCAAGGAAGAGGAACCATGAGCATGAAGTTGAACCAGTTTTGAAATCCAGGAGCTTCATCCGCGCATGAATATGTGGTAAGTTGTTTTCACAGTTGTCCTAGATTGAACAAATGATTTGAGTTTTGTCCAAGCAAAATTACATGATAAAGTTGAATAGTTGTATCAGTGTCACATGATTCGCTAATTCCCTCGCGAATCGCAAACCGTGAATCGATAAAAGCGAATTATGGTTGGTTTCAGGCTATTTTTTAACCATTTTGAGCGAATTGCGAATCAAAAGGCGAACTAATTAGCGAATTATGTTTCATTGAATGCACTTACATCAATTTGCCTATTTTCGCAGTGTTCACTGATTGATCACAATGGTTTTGATTTGTGACGTAGTCTTGAGATTCGTTTGAGCTCCTGGGTATTTTTTTGTGTTTCACTGAAATAAAGGAAAACATTGTTAATTTCAGTATGAAACCATTGCAGGAGGAGAAATGTAGGGTTTAGAGATATTCCTGATCACCTCTGGTGCAAACACACAAGTACATAGAAAAGGGGAAGTAGCATCAATGACATAATTGAGGCAGCCATGTAAAGCACACTTGTCTCCTTCTGTATAGATGTATAAAAGAAAATTAAATTATATGCTAAAAAATATATCTACAGTCGGGCTAAAATCTCGCACAAATTTTTGTGTGAGAAGGTTTCACCGTGAGACGTTCTCCATACATGGATTGAATAGCCCAACTAATACAATCATTAGCAAGGTCGTCTCACCAAGAGACGGACTCTTACAAGAGTAGCTCAAAATCTCGCTTCTCATATTTGACAAAAATTGAATCTTACTACATAACTCTATAACGTAAAGCTCGAGTCTTTCACCTATAACTACTCACGTTTTTTACATGAGCTATATCTTTCAACGCCAAGCGAGCAGTAGATCACTTTTACTAGCAACAATAAAATCATGAATTGCTGACACTGATCTATTTTCCTAAAGATACAGTTGATGATCGCATAATTCATTTGCGAACATAAGAAGAATGCTTGTATATGTTGTGACAAAGATGAATGGAAAAAAACTAGACAGAAGCTTTAATTCCCAATAATAGTATTTTTTTTAAGCTATTTATTTACTAGTAAAATAAGGAGGAGACATTACCCTTCCTCCTCTTGAAAACGGTTTTCTTCCTCCTGAGCAAGTGTGAGCGTGACAAAACTGATCCAAAAATATCTCTGCCAGAAAAGTAAAGAGTTGCAAGAGTTAAGTATCCCGGACAACGAGATTAGTGAAAGTTGGGTAGTTCCGAAATTGCAAATTCTATAGTGCAACTTAGTTTCTATTGCAGAATTTCCACTATGCTCACATACTCGGAGGCGGATGCAGCCCAGTTCAATGTTGTCAGCTAATAGCATTTAACAAGTTATATCTCTAAATATGCTAATAAGTGTATTGGTTAAGTTGTTCAAAATATTAGTGTGTGACGGCATTCTCCCAGGTTCAAGCTTTACTATCAACATTTTTCAAAAACAATACATAGTACAGATGAAGAGGAACAAGAACAACACAACACAATAAACTTTGTATGACATGTTAGTACCATGAAGTCGGCTTGCAGATGGTCCTTGACTGACAGGAAAGCAGGCATCAGCTAGACTCTGCACGTTACATGTCGGGGTTAAAACAAGCCAATGTATCAAGAATCCATAACAGTGTATTGGACAAAGGTATTTGAAGCAAAGAGGAGGGGAGGGAGAATACGGGCCCGATGTTCTCTTGTTTGGAAATAAAATAATGAAGGAAGGGGAATCGGAAAAATCAAGCTTCCCCCTTTTAGTGATGAACTAAATTTAGAAAGAAATTACAAGCCTCCTCATTTCTGCCCCTCCTGTGATTACTAAACAGAGTAACTCATACATCAAGAAAACAACCTCACATAAGTGGCGATTTCTTGCAGCTGCTGCCGGATTGCACTTGGTTCGAGGTGATTTTGAACTCAGAACATGATCACAATGCAATGCACTACATAAATCAGCCAAGCACTTGCTTCCAGTCTGCAGCAGATGTGATGCATAAACATCTTAGGAAGTGAAAAAGAACAAAAAAACAAAAAAACAAATATAATTATCAAATCAAGTTTTTTATAAGAAACTAAGAAGTTAAGGTTTCTTGAAGCTTAAAGTGAATATTTATTCGACATATGCAGTAGCCATCTAAGATTAACTGGATAGACTACTCAGCTACTTCATTTATGACGCAAGAAAGTGTCCAAAATGTATCTACAAGCTTACATGAGATATGTAATAAGTGCAATTATTTGCACTCATTGTGGTTATTTATATGTGCGGTGGTTTAGTGGTGATATAAGGCCATTTGTAGCTTGTTTTGCTCTATTTGGTATTTTATGGTCAAATTGTGAAGAAGTGTTTAAATCGTATGCATTTGCGTTGTTTATTGTGAATATAATGGTTAATCGTGCTTACAGGACATCAAGAAGGGATCAAACCCTTGAAAACATCAAGCCATGTGAGAAATGATCAAGGAAAAAGTTCAAAGTCAAGTTTTTAATGTTAAATCCCCTCCAACACATAAAGTCGAGTCTGCTAAGGTGTGCCAATGCACCTCGACAACTCAGCAGCTATTGAAACAAAGAGAGTACTTTTCCAGTAGATAAAGCCGAGTCGGCTAAAGGGGGAGATTTGCGACCGCCGACTCGGCGGCCAATGAAGAAAAAGAGATGATTTTCCAGCAGCAAATGTGGACTCAGCGTGATAAAGTGAGTGACCGCCGACTCGGCGGTGAGTGCTGACCAAATGCCCATCTTTCCAGAACCTTAAGTCGACTCGACGGTTGTCTCATTATAGGGGCAGCCGACTCGGTGACGAACAACTAGCATCACGTGCTATTCTTTGCGGCGGTTTTTCATTAAATTTTAGGTTAATTTTTCATTAGTGATATAAATAGGCCCAAATAACTTATTAGGGTTTCTCTTTCTTCCTCCTTTTTCCTTCTCTTTTACTCTTTTCCCATTAGTTTTGCTCTTTAATTCATCCTTTAGTTTATAATCTTCCTTTGAGAATTGTACGTTTCCTTTAGTGTTTAATTTCTTGTACTAGTGCTAATCCTTCATTAGTGAACTTTAATTGTCTTCAATTAATCATCCTTTAATTAAAGTGTTAGGGTTTGAACCATGAATCGTGAGTAAATCTATTTTCATGTTTGGTATCAGCTTAGGATTTTTGTTCATTGTTTGCACCATGAATAGTGAGTAAATATATTTTCTCGGGTTAGGGTTTGAACCTATAATTCAAGTATGATTTGATTACTGAAAGTGTCTATGAAATTAGAATTAAAGTCATTGAAATGTGTTAATAACCCTAAATTAAACATGCTTTGTTGAACTAATCAAAAGAACTAGCGTGTGAGATTAGGATCAACTTTGCTTTAGAGTAAATTCTAGTTAAATTCTTATGAATTCGTTCAATAGAACTAGCGTGTGAGAATTGAATCAATAGGGCCTAAATCTAAAAGTTAATCAACCAAGCGAGAGTTTGAGATTAACAAGATCATGTTTAATCACACAATTAATCCGACATTTCATAGACACTAATAAGAGTTTGATCATACAAAAATTTAGGGAATTTCCGATACCCTAGATCTCTTATCATATAATTTCAACCCATTTTCTTATTGCATTTTTAGTTTGTTAGATAAATGGTACAAAATATCAATCAAACAGTTTTCTCCTTGAGCAATATAATTGGTACAAAATAGCGAATTATTTGTCCCCGCTTCCTTGTATTCGACCCGCAGCTACACGTACACCGTGCGCTTGCGGTTAAATAAAATTTGTACAAGTATCATTAATAAGGGATTATACAAGAAAAAGAGTGTGTTTTAGGATGTCATGAAGAACATGCAAACCTACATCTACTCTTAAAAACCAAATGACAAAGCCAGGGTATATTCAAACTAAGAATTTCCCAACACCAAACCGATAGTTTGAAAGTAACATACCTTTCCAACTTGAGGGAATACTCGTAAATTTGGGAAGTCATAAGTGACAAGTGATGAGCCAAAGACAAGGGCATATTACCAACAGGTGTGATTCGAGTTGAGGAGCAGAAACGAGGAGCGAAGAAAATTGTGATTTGAAGATGTACTCAAAGTGCAAAAACAAAGCACACCCTATCATATCGGTTGTATCATAAATGTTTACAAATTTAACTAATCTGCATTATTCGCATCGTAAAGGAGTAAAAAACCGCGTTTTTACACCATTCTAAGTTATATTTCATGGTTAAGGTCGATATTTGGCGGTAGGGCAACAAAATCATCCTTGTTACAGCATTGTCACCGCTACCACATTTTTGCACTACTATTGAAATAGACAACCATGTAAATAATATGATGAAATGCAAAAAAAACAAACAAGAACACAAGATTTACGAGGTTAACCAATGTGGTTATGTCCACTTCTAGGCTAGTATTTTGTAATTTATTTGTTCAAAGGATATAGAGCTCACCCAATCTTATGGGCTTAAGGCTCTGACATTGTTGTTGTGTAAGGGATATAAAGCTACTAGCTCATTTCATGTATACATTATAGAACAAACGAGAGAACTCACCCAAAAGACTAACCTAATAGGTGAGAGAGCTCATCTATTCTATAAACTCCACATTTGCAGCTCATAAAATCGACGTGGGATAAAGTCCCATAACCTTGTAATGGCCTCAAAGCCATTCCATTACATTCAAACCCCTATAAGTTCCAACATCCTCGTTGGTCACAGCTACGTTGGTCATAGAAACCTAGGCCACCACTCCGAGTCGGTTTTGATACCATTGTTATAGAGAAAATGAGAGAATTCACTCAAAAGACTACCCAGGTAGAGTAGTAGGTAAGAGAAAGCTCATTGACTCTAAATACCCCACATATATTGCCCATGCAATCGGTGTGGGACAAAGTCTCATAACCTTGTAAAGGCCTCAAATTCATTCCATTACAGTATATTAAGGGTTTTACATAAGGTGAGATAACTATGGATTGTGAAATAAAGTAAAGGCTCAAGGGTAACAGATAATATATAAGCATTGAATCTGAGAGGATAGTTAGTGAAGTTCACATTTGAGCTTGCTTTAGTTAACCCGCAAAAATGCCCATATATACAGGCAAAAGAGTTAGGAAAAAAACTAACGTTGTCAAGCCCAAGCAAACTGACGTCGGATTCTTCTGGGCCAGAAAAGATATGCTCGCCCATCATATCTACAACTAACTAGTTGCAATCAAGGAGGTCAAACATCCAATTCAATCTTGACGAATAATGAAGGCAAGACACAATATTAGATGTTCATTAATTATCTTTAAATAATTCCATAGTATAACTTTTATGCATTGAATTTTAAATTGTAGTTTTATTTTTGTTTACATTATTTATTTCTTGTATTTTAACTATTTTAGAAAATAAAAAATGTTAGAGTGGTGCTTACAGAGTCTGAAATATAATTATAAATTCTACAATTAAATTAGTTCATGATGACCAAGCAAACTCCTAATGGCTTGATCCAAACTAATTCTCTTCTCCATGTTACATGAGAACACTCTCGTGGTCAAAACTCCAAACAAACGAACCAAAACCTCATCGAAATAAACCACATCAATAACCATGGATCACCGTAAAAAATCCACAATTGTAGGACATCAAAGAATTTAGCCATAAAATGTACTGCAGAAACTCTCAAAAAGCGTTCTATTTTCTAGGTTCATCGATAGCTAGATCATAAAACACATAGCACAACAACATCTTAAAAGCATAGATTACTAGTTCGACTTTGTAGTAGTTTTGCATTCTCATTGGTTGAAGATCGAAAAAGAATAAGAAAGAATAATCCAGCTTACAATATTGAGAACATTGTAGTGTCTGCTGTCGAAATGCCGATCAATAAATTCTTCTGATAAAAAACTTTTTTTACAATAACCACATTGCCATTCATTCACATCAGCCTTAATCTTATGCTGTTCCTGATCCCTAAAGAGATCATTATCCGGGTGTAATCTACAACTCCCAGAAATTTTGTATCGTTCCCGCTCCACAAAAGGCATCAAATACTGTCAATTACAAATTCCGGATCATCATTAACCGAGAATTCTAGCTTCATAACAGGCCGGTTTTATCAATTAACACAATGCATTGCAATGTAATACCGTTTCAATGATTTCCCAAGCCGCCCTACTTCTTTCCCTAGAGCAGTGTACCTCATGAATATGCTCATTTTCCTTGCCTAAATCTCTGAACATTTAAACAGTGAAGGAACAAACAATTAAATTTATACAAGTTAAACTATTCACATATTTATTGTTCTTGCCCAACAATATAAGACCAAAAAAATTTCAAAAGAATTATGAGAACATAGATAATAAAACATAAAACAACAAAAAGAATAACATATTTACCGAAATTCAGCATTTTGGTTCAAACCCTGATGAAAAAAATTGTAAATGTGGATCAATTTCAATACAAATCAACAATAAAAGCAATAACACAAACCCCTTTCAAATATAATTGTCACATTAATAATTCAAACGGTTAACAAGGGAATGATCAATTGAACAGAGGGAAAAATTTATCGGTGATTATTTATATTCTGAATATATTGCTTGAATTTATCAAGAAATTAAAACTTACCCACTAGGAAAAATTAAAGTTGCAAGAATAATTAAGTAGTCAAATTTAAGCAATCATATGCATTTATGTAAATCAAACAGCTCGAGAAATGGAACGGAAAACGAGGGTTCAAAAAAAGAAGAACAAACCTGATCTTGGGTATGGGAAAGTTCAACTGCAGATGATCCAAGAAGAAATGTAGAAGTGAGCACAATAAAAACTAAAAACCAAAGGGATTTTACGGCTTTCATGTTGTTCTAACAGCAACCTAATTTCCCTCCCCGTTGAGTTTGATACTGGAGTTGCTCAAGGATCTAATCACTAATCAGGGGTGAAGCTGGAGAAATATGGAATTAAAAAATAATAATTTCACAAATATGTTTTCAGAAATATTATAAATTTCCTAAAATAAGTTTCTATATATCAAGGTTAATGGCGAACAAAAGAATAAAGAGTTTGTTCGATATTTTTAACACTTAAAATCCCTACTTTAAATTTTTAATTTTTTTTTTATTACAAACTTCAATTATTTCAAGACTTAAAATGTCAATTTTTAACTCTTAAAACACCTACTCAATATTCATTCTCCAAAAACTTAACTTTTATTTTTTTACTTACCTACTCGAACAATTATAATGTGGCTTAAAATCTCTTCCTTAAGGTTTAAAATTCCTACTAAATGACTACTCCAAAGCTTAAAATATCTACTCTAAAAGATTAAAGCTGTTAATTTCAAGACTTCAAATTTTTATTCTACAGTCTAAAATTCTAATTCTAATGTTTAAAATGACATCTCCAACAAAATTATAAAAAAGTTAAATTATTTTGAGGAAAAAACAAAATAATGAGTCATGCATAGAATGGATTGGATCTGTGAGTGATCACACATATGCAACCGAGGAGATTCAACAATTCTTAAAAGAGTAGATCTTTTATTGGGTCGTGCATAGAATAGGTTGGATCTGTGAGTAGTCACACGTATCACGTATGTATAATGCATAGGGAAATAATAACAATGATCTTTAGAAGCAAACATGCTCCTGCAAGCAAGTTACACATGCATACTAAGCTCTCTATAAAGATCTTGTTTGATGTTATGACTGAAACGGTTTGATTTGATTTGATTTTTATATCAAAATTTACGAAGTAGTCTTATTTATTTGTCTATTTATCATCTTCTTGTCTAATGAACTACGAGGATTTTATTTTAATTGGAATGTTGATTTTAATACAAAATGCTCATTGATAGCTTATTTCATCAACTTTTTTGTCCAAACAATTATAGTATTGATTAAGAAAGCCTAAACCTCTTACAAATATGTATGTGACTAATACATACTACTTATAGCACGGCCAATATGAGAATGTGGAATTTTGCTTGGCTATTTATAACATATATAGTTGAAGAGGATTATTTTAATTAAAATCAATTAAGTATTCATTTGAACATGAGTAAGATTTGATTCAAATTTAAAAATGAAATGTATATAAATTAAAATTGACAATATATGAGCTTGACTTACACAAAAGTTGATAAATAATAGTTTGAAATAGTTAAATATAAGATTGATTTAGCATGCAAATATACTTATTTTAGTTGAGTTGAAATTATTTTTTATAGTACTCGAACTTAAAAGAATTTTGACAATCAAAAAGAAATAAATGTGAGTAAAGATAAAGAGTATTATTTGGGGTGATAAATCAAACAAAATCTTTGTAGATCTTGTTTTGTATTAATGATGAGAAAATCAATCAAGCTATTAGAAATAAATCAATCAAGATTAATTTTTGCAATCAATCATACAATAACAATGGTATGTTATTGAGAATTATGAATCAGTATATTGGTCGAGGGTTTTTCTATTACCATTGTAATAGAGCTACGATTCTAACCGTCTACAAAAAGGATTAGATAATTCAGATTGATTTAAAATTAGGTCTTGTATCCACATTAGTTTTTTATTGTTGTAAAATCATTTTGAAGTCTTAAAGTCCGGTTCGATTACAAGGTTGAATAAATATTGAATTGTCGAATTTATTTTAAACACCTCTATTTACCTGTAAAATGTAGAGATTCTCTAGCGTATCCCACTACTATCCCTAATAAAAAACTACAACAAGCTATTGTTTTGGTGATTGCCAAAATAATCTTGAATGATTAGTTTCCTAATTACCTTGTCATATTCCATTTCCTTATTTTCACCTCCATTGTGCTTTTATTAAAAACTATTGATAAAAATTCAGAATATTAATTTATCTTATTACATTGTAAAATTTATATTATAAAATTAGATATACAATTAAATTTATAAAAAATTGCAATTATATAGAGTACAAATAACGTAAACAAGGGTTGGATCTTAGCCCTTAGGCATGTCTGAATGGGTATAACCGTATAACCATGATGGGTATACTCAATTAGTCATAGTAGATAGATATAAGTTTAAATTCATATTTGACAGATATAGATAAATTTTATCCGTCTTGGTGATAAAATTTTAAGTGAATATCAGTATGAATATAAAAAATAACATACCAATTCGTAACGATTATCGCCTCCCCTTCTCATACAAAAGGTTACACGGGAGCCTCTTACATAGCACACTCATTAATTAATCATAATTTGGCGATAAGCCCTCCACATCAATTTATGCATTTTGGGTGTTTGATAAAAATACATTTAGCATTTCTAAATATATGATGCAATATTTATAATTTATTACCCCTTTTTAATTTTTAAAATACTTTTTACTTAAATTAAGAAAAATTTCAATATAAAGCTAGACAAGGAGTAGTATTTTAAGTGAACTTTAAAATTGTAGTTGAAGCCTTTCAAGCATGAACCATATTTGTCATTTTGCACTTAACCCATTACTTTGTTCTTTTTCTTCTTCATGAAATAAGCATTCAGTTACCATATAACTAATCCTCATCTTAAAATTAATATATAGAAGATGATCTTTCCCATTTTCATCCATTTTTTTATTTGCAATTTTCTTATATAAAATAAATATATTATATTATTCATTTGATATATATAATTTTTTATATAGGATGGAAGTTAACCATGTATGTTGGGTAAGATTATCAAAATCATGGAAAAATATTGGGAAAATTTTAGATGAAAAAATCGCGAACAACAAGGTGGGGAAGTACTTTAAATTGGAAGAAAGAAATAGTTGTTTTACAAGAGAGTTAAGGGCGGCCACCACAACTTTTCTTTCTATGGCGTATGTTATTACAGTTATCTCGACCGTGCTTTCGGGCACGGGCGGGACATGTTCGGGCCCAGATGGGCCCGCCTTTGAGAATTGTGTTGCATTGGTCAAAAGTGACTTGATTGTGGCCATTTCGTTAGTCTCATTATTGGGTTGTTTTGCTATGGGCTTGTTGGCCAATCTCCCTTTTGGATTAGCCCCAGGAACGGGCCAAACCATGTATATGGCCTACACCTTAGTTGGGCTTCACGGGTCTGGGACCGGGTCTATGTCATACTCAAATGCATTAGGCCTTTGGATGGTTGAGGCATTGGTCTTTTTAGTGATCTCGGGAACCGGGCTTCGGGCCAAGTTAGGTCGGTTCATCCCGCCGCCCATTCGGCTTGCATGTGGTATAGGAATTGGGCTTTTCATGGCTTTTGTTGGGCTTCAATCTGAACAAGGTGTGGGCCTAATTGAGCCTAGTCCAACTTCAATAGTACAAATCAAAGACATGAAAAGCCCAACATTATGGTTGGGCATTTTTGGGTTTTTGATCATGGGTATTGGACTAGCCCATGATGTAAAGGGTAGTATGATATATGGCATTCTCTTTGTGACCATAATCTCATGGTTTAGGAACACCCCAATCACATACTTCCCAAAAACACAATTAGGAGAAACAAGGTATAAATACTTCAAAAAAGTTATAGATTTTCACAAAATACACAAAATAGCTGGTAAAATAAGCTTCACAGCCTTTAAAAAAGGTACTACTTGGGTATCACTTATAACATTACTATACATAGACATACTAGCAACCACAGCCACACTATACACCTTAGCTGAAGTCGGAGAATTTATAAACGAAAAAGGAACATTCGAGAACGAATACATAGCCTACATGATCGACGCCTCAGTAACAATTGTGGGTTCAGCACTTGGAGTCCCTCCGGTGGCAACTTATGCAGAGTCAGCCACAGGGATTAAGGAAGGTGGACGAACAGGGCTAACAGCAGTCATCATTGGGTTATATTTTTCGCTATCCTTATTTTTTGCACCCTTATTGTCTAATGTGCCTCCATGGGCAATAGGCCCTTCTTTGGTTATGGTTGGTGCTATTATGATGAAGCTAGCTAAGGACATTCATTGGGGTAATATTAAACAGGCAGTTCCTGCTTTCATTACCATAATTTATATGCCATTAACTTCTTCAATACCTAATGGGATCATTGGAGGGATTGTGGTTTATGTTGTTCTTCACTCTTATCATTGGATTGGATGGGTAGTTAAATTAGTTTTTAAGCTCAATAAGAAGAATTCTAAAGGACTTGATAACATAGATGTAAATCCTTGAATATAAATATTTAAATATTTGTACTTAGGCATGGCCGACCATTTAGCAAGTACAAAGCAGACTTCATCTAGAATTATTAAGGGCCCAAAAATATGTTTTCGTATATATGATTGATATTAACTTAAATTAAATTTAGATATAATTTGTAATTTTTTACTGTGTAATATTATATAAGCTATAAGGACTATATATATATATATATATATATATATATATATATATATATATATATATATATATATATATATATATATATATATATATATATATATATATTTAAAATATTAACAATACAACACAAAAGGAGTATCTTAATTTTTATCGTTTGCTCTGTGGTCACCCAAAATTAATAAGATGAACTCGTACTTAGAAGACAAAAGAAGATTTGTTATGAAAATGCCTTGCTTTAGTTTTATTGTATTTATACTTTACTCCCTCTGTTTCTTTATATAATTTTACAACACAATATATTTTTTTTGTATTTATTGTATTTATATTCAAAAATATTCAATAGATAAAAAGCTCTTACTTTGATATTTGTAATATAGCAAAATCAAAGAGACAGGGGAAGCATATCTTATTTAGGAACTAGAGCTATATACATGTGTTAGAATATATAACATATTTTGGGCCCTCAACCATCAACTTAAGCTTTTGGTTGAGTTGGTTTCTTGACATAGCATCAGAAGCCAATGTGACAAGATCAGTTCACGAGTTCGAATTTCAACCACTCCTCAATAAAACCGTTAAGGAGTCAACTCAACAAAAAGCTGTAGTTGATGGTTTTGACTTTTGAGACCTCAAAATATGTTATATACTCCAACACGTCCCTTTGAAATAGAAGTGTTGATGCAACACAAGTCCTCCTGTCTTAAGCTTTACACTAATTTGCATTGTCATAACTTTGTTTTCAGTTTTCTTTTACGTGTAATTAACATTAATTTTCATGAATTTTTCTATTAATTCTCAATAGTATGTTCATACCACAATTGTACGCCGGTTTGGTAGCTGGTAACAAACGGTGGTAATAGGAATGAAAAACTGGTGTTATTTTAGTTGAAAAATCTCTTGGCTACCTTGATGGTCATGCTTGTCCAAATTCAATCATCTCCTTTTCTTCATAAAATTCATTCCAATGTATTACCATTAGGAGATGTGGTATTACATGGTAATGAAAATTTGTAAAAAATAACTTTTTTATGATCAAAGTTTCATTACCATGGGAATGATATGGAACTTTTGATGAGATTTTACACTATAAATCATTCCCATTACCACCATTTAATATCACTAACCAAATGGACTGCTAATTTTTTTGCTTGAATAGTGGCCCGTCTAGTCCATCCTCATGGCCGACCCTGTTTATGATTTGAAAACCAGACCATCAAAAATAAGAAATTTGATTTTTTTTTTGAAATTTTAAAAATAAAACAATCTACAAACTGCAACATAAAAAACCTAACAGGTGCTCCCTTACGAGACCGTTTTTTGTAAAGACGACTCTCAAAAGTCCAGCCCAAAAATATGATATATTTAGAATTGGACTGGGCTTTTGAGAGCCATCTTTACAAAAGACGGTCTCAAGTAAGAATTTGTGAAAACCAGAAGGCCTCCTGAGAGACCGTCTATGGCAAAGACGGCTCTCCTAACAATCCAGCCCAATGATTTTAAATTAAAAAATCACAAAAACTTGGACGAGACCGTCCTATTCTAAGACGAGATCTGGGCCGGCCCATTGTTAGGCGCGTGTACTACACGCGCGCGCTTTACCCTCCAAATTTCGTTTTTTCGTTTTTTTCATTTTCTGGAAAATTTTCAATTTCGACATTAAATGTATCAATTTTGACCTTAAAAATATCAATTTCAGTGTAAAGGTACTTAAACATATCAATTAAAGTAAAAATTTCAATTTGAACCTATAAATGATCAATTGTGGCGTTAAATTGATTAATTTCTACCGAAGTATTTGATGTTTTATGATCTAACTAAATTTTGAATGTATAAGCTTCAATTATCGTTTTCAAAATAAGTATTTCAAAGTCTATAAAGATATTGTATAAGTTTTTGTTCAAATTGAATAAGTTAATAGTTAAATTATGACATATAATTTGACAATGATATTTTATAATCTAACTCAATTTTGAACTTCTAATATTCAATTATCGTTTTAAAAATAAGTATTCAAATTGTATAGATATATTGTATAACATTTAGTTCAAATTTAACTATTGATAGTTTTATTGACTATTTATTTGTTGCTTGAAATTCATCCATAGAATGATAGAATAACACCATTTTATATAACTTGGTTCTAAAATTTTGAAACATAACCATATATGAGGTAGAAATTGATCACTTTAACATCAAAATTGATCACTTGTAGGTTCAAATTGAAACTTTTACTTTAATTGATATGTTTAAGTACTACTTTAAATTGAAATTGATATCTTTAAGGTCAAAATTAATACCTTTAAGATTATAATTGAAAAATGCCCAGAAGATGAAAAAAGAGAGAGAAAGCATGTAAGGCACGCGAATTGGGCCGGCCCAACCTTGTCTCAATTTGAGACGGTCTCGCCCAAGACCAGCTGTTAAAAAATAAGGTTGATGACTAATCAGTTGCTTATTTTGCAAAATGAATTGGCCCATATTTACTTGTCTATGTATAGACGGTCTATAGCAAGAATTTGTGTTTATTTTTTTTTTAATTGTACCAATTTTTATGCGGTCTAAACAATTTTGTTTTACTCTTTGGGTGTCATGAGATAAATCAATTCATGGAATGGACGGACCATAACATTGTTCCCAAAAAAGTACTCCTACATCCTTTTAGTTTTAGCCTTTCGTTTTATACTTCTTAAAAGTAGGTGTTTTATGACATAAGAGTGACTCATATAATTAGTGAAGGATTTTTAGTTGAAAGTTACAAAATCATACTATCAATACAGAAATATAAAGGTTTAAAATTCGAATTTTCAACTTCATGATTAAAAAATTATGTTTTTAACCACTAAATTGTATATATTTTTATTGGATGTATTAATTAAATAACCCAAAAAATTTTATGGGGTTAAGCCTAGTTGGGTCGGATTAAAGACTTGTCATTGCATACAATCAGTTTATTTCTCTAATTAATCATTTTAAAATTATAAATGATTATTTATTTTATTAAAATTATTAATGATGACTTTAGTACTATAAAAAGTGATAATTTTAAAACTGTAAGTGATCATTTTACAACTATAACTAATCACTTTAGAGTTGCTAGAAACTATTTAAAGGTACTTTAACTGTTTAAGATTATAAGTAATCTCCCTCTAAAACTATAAAATATGATAATTTCAAAATTATAATTAACTTTAAATATGCATCAAATTAACCTAATATCGATCTTATTTGAAAATTTATGATACTACAACCTAGACGTGAGTACAAACGAGCATAAGTCCAATTCACCCTTAAAATCCGGTTTAGTGGCTTACCAAGGACTGTAATTCGTTGACGTCTAAAAGCTTCACGTGTAATTTGTTTTGATTAAGCTAAAAAATTACTAAGGCAAACCATCTTTTGTAAAGACGACTCTCAAAAGTTCGGCCCAAATTTATATTTAGAGCCGTAACAATATAGACTTTTGAGGGTCGTCTTTACAAAAGACGGTCTCAAGTAAGAATTTGTGAAAAAATTATTGTTTTTGGTTTTGGATTATATATTATGTGGCATTAGTTTGTTAGTTAAAGGAATGATAATAAAAAAAGTGTTGTTGAAAGAATTTTACAAAAAAAAAAAAATTGATTTATATGAATGTGATTTATAGTTTGTGCTTAGATCATTTGCATAAAAGTTGTACTCTTTTGTTCTACTTATTTTGTAGTCTATTTGTTCTTTAGAGTTTTTCTCATAATAAATGTTAACATGAATTAAAAAAAATTGAGTTGATATATTGATTTATTTGAATGATAAATTTGATGGAAAAAAAGTGAGGATTATAACTCGTAAGCATTATAAAATATTAAAATAAAATTAGTGTAAAAATATGAAGACCATAACTATTAAAAAATATTTTATTAAAGTTAGTGGAAAATATATGGGATCATACATAATATGATATTGAAATAAAGTTGGTGAAAAATATGTGAATACTATAAGTATTATTAAAACATTTAAATGAGAATAAACAAAGTTAATTATGTTTAAACTTTGTGATATAACCGGAAAGATTCTTAATGAAAGCAACAAATATAACCCAAAATGATAAGTAGGAACAACTTTTAGTTAGCAAAAAAATTAAAATACTCTCTCTTCCTTAAAGAAGTTCCTATTTGTCATTTATGGATGTTTCATTTGTTGTTCCTGTAAAGTACTTTCTATTTGAATCACAGATTTTGGACAAAAATAACCTTGTTCACCCTCATTCTGAATATTTTAATAACGAGTATGGTCCCCACATAACTTCTACTAACTTTATTTTAACATTTTTATATTTCTTATGATTTTCAGTTTTCACTTGTTTCCTTTTAATTTTATAAAAACATTTTTTTAGTTGTGGTCCCAATGCTTTTTCCACTAACTTTTTTTAATATATTTTTAAAATATTTAGGACCTTAATTTCCTACATCAATTATTACCCAATAAAACAATATAATCTACAATTTAAAATATTTTATATTTTTTTAATTGAATATTTTATATTTCTCAATTCTTGTGAACATTGCTTATGGTGAGCACGGGTCTTGGACCTTAAGGGTCCAGACGCGACCCGACCCTAATTTTAAGGGTCTAGGACTCTAGGTACACCTATTTTTAGACCCTATGTATACGGTTCGGATCTTGGTCCATGACCTTAGGGTCCGGGTTCGAGTTTGGGTCTACACGTTTGAGACCCATATCCGACCCATGGACCCATTTACATCTTTTTTTTTAAATTATATATTAGTTATCTTGTGTATTTAATTATTTGATTTGAAATTTTGTTATATTTTTGAACATTATGTGATTTTGAACTTTTTCGGTTCATATAATTTAAAATGTGGTTGTTGTATCTATACTTTAAAAATTAAAGACTTGATTCTTGATAAACATTTCGTTATAAGAACTTGAATGTTGGAAAACTTCGTATATTTCGCTCAATTAGTATAAAGTACTAGAAAATCCCCGTTAGTCGAAAATGTTTAAATAATTTAATGCGAATGATCGAAAATTGTACTTCATAAGATATATTAAAAATATTTTTCGAAAAATAAATAAAATTGTTCTGGACCCAGAACCAGAACCTAGACTCGCCAGGCCCTAAGGATCTGGGTCCGAGTCTAAAATTTTTAGACCCTACAAATTCGGATTCGGGTCTGGGTCCAATTAAAAAATTTAGGTTTGAATCTGAGTCTTGCTGAACCCGACCTAGATCCAACCCGTACCCATTCCTAATGGAATATTTATTAGAAACAACAAATCTCCTAAGGGATGGTGTTTTTGAGAAACGTCTCTCAGTTCCAATCCATTAAAGTTTAATTCTTACTCTTATCCTATATTTTCTTTTATGGGCCATCCAATTAGAGTTAGTCTCTCGAAAAGACCGATTCTCACAGAAAGTTGTGTATTAGAAAATGGAGAGAGTATTGTTTAACAGAAAAAACTTAAATTGAAAATCATGCGTATGAAATTAGATAAAGCGAAGAAAAATAAAAAATTGTTGTGAAAAGACTAAGCGTGTGTCTGACTCTGTATACCAAACCAAAAACCTCTTCTTTTCTTCACTTTTATGGGTTCCTTTTAATTGCCTTAATCAGACCCTTTTTTGTCCCTTTTTAATTTGATTTTAAGTGAAGAATAAGAGTGATTAAAGGTGGTTTTGTTCTTAATCAATGTTGGGTTATCAACTTGTAAAGTCTACTTCTTGTCAAGAATCTCTCAAACTCATTGAAGCTGATATTCAACATGCTAATATGCTGTAAAGTTTCAATCTTTATCCTCTAATTATGTGTTTTTCTGGGTTTTTTGTTTGTTTTTTTGTTTTTCTGTTAGTTTTTTAAATTAATTTCTGGGGTTTTTTTGATTTTTTATAATTTTAGTAAAGAGAAATAATTAGTTATTTAATGATTGTTTGCTAGTCTTGATTTGTGCATAATTGAATTTTTAGACAATTTCTTGAAAGGTTGTTATTTTTTGTTTGATTATGTCTTTTATGTTTAAATTAATTTTAGAATATATGTTAGGGTGAACCTAGTCATGGATTTCTGGGTTTAATTTCTCGAGTTAGAAATGAATATTGTATTATTTGGAAATTTTCATGTGGTTATTTCATAATTAGTTGAAACTTTGTCTATTTGTCATGGAACCAACTCAACGGAAACCGATGGTTGAGACCCCATGATATCTTATATACTCTGACATGCCCTAAAGTGTGGATGAAGCGCTCCTCCTACCTGGCGCTAAATATTCCAATTTACATATTCCATTTTTAGTTAATTACAAATTGACTTTATTATAATTTATTCAAATATGGTTGTTGGAGAGCTTTTCTTTTGCTATGCCATATTGTAATGGACTGAAGTTTGAACCTTGAAATTCGAATGTTTAACTATTGTTCTAATTTGCTAAATAAGTTTTCGGATTGAGCTTTATGTTGAGGTATTTCATAAAGTTGGGTGTATTCGATTCCCCACGTTATTTTGTTTTGGTACTTGAAGTCGAACCCATTTGTTGAGACTAAGGACAGTGTTGTTTTCCATGGCAAAGTTACATGGGGCCGAAGGAGGCCTGGCCTTCGGTCCAAGCATGCAACCTATTGTATTTTTAGTCTAGCGACCTTTAATGGACTGATCCAAGTTGTAAAACTGAAACTTGAGGTTTATGGTTGATATTTTTTATACTTCCTCTGTTCCATATTACAACATAATGCTCTATTCATTCATCACCCTTAATTTGTGATTAGTTTTTACTTTATAAGTTAAAACTAGACCTGGGAAAACGGTCGGTCGGGCCGGTTACGGGTCGGGTCATTTTCGGGTCGGGTCATTTTCGGATCGGGTCATTCTCGGGTCGGTCGGTCTGACCCAACGGGTTATGACTTACAAAATTTAAAAAATAAGTTTTTCATTTTTTATTATTTATAAAACTTTTTTAATAAAAAAACTATTTCTAATCCTTATGACATTAATCCACATATCAATTGACACAATATTAAAGCCTTATGTGACTCAATTCAAGTTATAGAAAACTAGTTATTGCGATGCTCGTGTTCTAAACTTTAAATCTCTATGTATAGTTGGATTTGTGACATACATGTCGCATGAGAGAAATTAGATGTACGATTTTCAAAAAATAGTTGGTATGTCGGGTTCATTTGAGTGTAAGGATAATAGAAGAATTAATACTTATTTTGAAAGACTTGTAAGATACGCGCTTCATAAAAGTTATTGTGTTTGACTATTAAAGTTGTAACGTTAGATAAAAATGACGCTAAATATCTTCTCATTTCCTAATAAAAATATCTTCACAATTTACATGTTAGAAAGATATACAAATAATTAAGTACTTATTTCGTCTTATAAGATACGCGTTTTATAATTTAGGGTAGCGACATTCCTTTTCTGAAAAGCACATTCAAATGTGCAAAACGTTTTTATAAATTATATTGAATTGCTTCCTGAAATGTAGAAGAATTAAAAGCTAATTTGACTGACTTAACAAGATATATGTATTCAATTAAGATGATTATAACGTCTTTTTTTAAAAGAAAATATTATGATGGATAAAAAGACGCTAAATGCGTGTTTTTTGAGATTTATTGATGAGTTTTAGGGTTCAAGTGATATACTCAATATGTTGAGATACTTTGAAAACTAAAATTTTATTTGAAATGAATTCTAACATTGAGATTACTCTAAAAACTGATATTGGACCTGTCAAAACGGGTCGGTCGGGTCATTTTCGGTCGGGTAATTATCGGGTCGGTCATGTTTCGGATTAAGTCCCTTTCGGATCGGTCGGGTTCGGGTTTTACCGGGTCGGGTCCCGGGTTCATTTTCGGGTCGGATCAAATTTTCCCAGGTCTAGTTAAAACACAGTAAAGTTGGATCTTGTGTGCATTGTCTCAATGCAAAGATTATTAATATCAAATATTTTATAATTTTTTATTATACATAATTAAAGATATTAAGTATTGAATTAGCGCATTGGACTGTATGAAAAGTCAAAAGGTGCAAGTATTTTGGAACGGAGTAAGTACAAGATTTAATTTACAAATAATTATAACTTACTTGTAAACAATTATTTTGCTTTTATATTGATCATTTGGCTAAAATTATTTTACTGGTATATCGGATATTGGACCACTCTTTGCCCGTGGTTGTTGTAATTGCAAGGAAGGACATTGGTTGTTCCTTCTTTGATGTCTTCACAATTCTTTTGCCGTGTTTGCATCTTAAAAACGAAATAGATGATTTGTCAAAGTTTTCTTCACTATTCTAGTTGGTTGTAACTTGTAATTTATGTCAAATGCCTTGACGTTGTGTTCCCCCTTGTTCAGGGCTGCTTCCATTCCTAGAAACAAAAGCGGCAATTGTCTGCAGATGAAATTGATTCATAATGACTTGGCTCCTATTGTTCTTTACTTGCTCCAGTGGATAGATTGCTCATGTACATATCTGCTTCCGAGCTACTTGAATCTTTTTTATGTAGTTATATATAAGGTTAGTTTCTTTGCTTGAATCCAACTGCCGCCATTTTGTGTTTTTCGGGACATAACATAGAACTAGTTGTGAAATGAGCATGTTGCCCCAAATAATATGTTTTCATAGCTTACAGGTAAATGCGGATGGCAGACCAAATACATCGTCTTATGGGAGGAGAGCAACATTAAGGGAATTCTATGGTATGCCAATGGATGTGTGCACTAGTAACCTTTTAGTTTCTTCATTCTGGTACCATATATGTGCGCTTGTTAATTTTTTTTTTCCTTTTCATGCTTTTTGAAATTCAAGTGCAGATGTGAAAATATTGGCTGGAATTTGTTGTTTACTTAGATATAAACTTAGGTAAGTGAAAGAATACCGGCTTTAGCCGATTTGCAGATATGCCAATGGAGGGAAAAAGTATATAATAGTTTGTGGTAAAATAAGAGAAGGTTAATGGAGTATGTAATGTTCATAACCTACCAAAATGCTTAAAAACTAACATAACTTATAGGAACACATTCACGGGAAAATGGATAAAACAAAACAACAGGATACACACCTGGAAAGGGCCATATGGATTAGTATACACCTAATACCATTGGAATAAGCAACAATAATGGACACACCTAGTATAACTACAGGTAGAAAGTTTAGGACATACCTAAAGTGATTTGAGGTAGTGAATTTAGATTACACATAAGAGCAATGATAAACAAATCGCTTAGGACACAACTAAAAACAACCGAATTCAAGCTACCTCTCTTTTTTGGGTACTCACCTTACAATTGAGATAAAAAAAAGATTTTGGGGATGAATATTAAGGACACACTTTAAGTAATTCAAAAAGGTATAATTTCATTGGCTTGTCATTGCTAATTGTATATATAAAAAACAATATGTATATTTTTGTGAACAAGCAACTAGATGACCATAGAGCATCAAAGCATTTAAAAGTAGCGAATATCAAATGATCCATACTCGAATCAAAAGATGAAAACCAATTGGCCACTAAACAAGGGTTGTTGTTTCCTCATTTGTTGAGCTTTGATGCCCAATAGTTTGTTGCTTACCTGGCCATTTCATGTCATTACCCGAGTTATTTCGCAATTGGGGTGGTTGTTCAACTCTACTGGAAACCAAAACCAAGCTAAAAAGGACTTTATTCAAGACAAATTCGTAAATGTTAATTCAAGTATATAGTCGGACCTAATATTTACACCATTCCTTGTCGGAGTACCAAATTAGTCCTAGGGCCTTGAAACAAACTTCTATAATGTATTTTCTTATATTTTTTCCAAGGGCTCCCTTTGGTATTTCTCAATCCTAGCAAAATCTGTGGACATAAGGTTTGCTTGACCATTGAGCTTGGTCGTGTTTGATCTTGTGGCGATGGAGGGAATGCTTCTGCATCAAGGTTAAAAATTACAGGTTTGATCACTTGATCATGTAAAAGTACAAAACTTAGTTTCGAAAATTGTGAGACACCCGAAGGCGTAAGGGGTTGTCCCATAGGTGCTTCTTAGTGCTCTTTTAGAAAAAAAAGGTTCATGAAAAATCACCTTGTTATCGTTGGACATTTGAATTTTATTCCTCAGTCCAAGTTGCCATTGTGTGCCTCTTGCTGCTCCTCATGCACTTCCCATGTAGCTTTGGTTTGTTTCTCACCTGTACTCAAATAGGCATTCTTTCTCACGCTTGATACGCCCTATGCGTATGTGCTTTCCAGTTGCGCTTTTAAAAATTAAGATAATAACTTCATAGAAAGTTTGATCCATCAACATTTGATAAACTAGATTGAATCTTAGAGGTAAGGTGGAATGGGGTAATACATAGAGTTGAATTGTGGAAATGAAGAAAACACAAGTCTACAGTCAAACCTAGGGTACTTGCCACTGAAAGCCACCGACTTTGGAGCTCCACGTCCTACATTTTCCCTTTAGGGAGCAGAGAGGCTA
This sequence comes from Amaranthus cruentus, assembly GCA_019425755.1. Lineage (NCBI taxonomy): Eukaryota > Viridiplantae > Streptophyta > Magnoliopsida > Caryophyllales > Amaranthaceae > Amaranthus > Amaranthus cruentus. The sequence goes on along the minus strand of CM033465.1, from coordinate 8,835,689 downwards.
TGGTGTTAATAACGGTAATGGTCATCCATGCAACGTTATAATGGAATTTAACGTCGTGGCAAGTCTCAAACAGGTTACATAACATTTGTTACATAATGTAACGGGGGAGTTTTTATTCCATATTTATTGCTCTTGCTTCCCACTTAAGGAAGGATATTGCTTGTAAAATCGTCAACATGTTAGTTATTAGTATTAAATGTATAAATCTTTCCAACTTTTTTGAAGTAGTCATACTCTTTCTCTGTTTTCATAAAAACAAAACAGAAAACTGCTAAATAGTTTCCATCCTATATTTCATTTATTTAAATCGTTAATATTTTACTCTAATGTAATCTGCAGCCATTATTCTACCCTATCTTCAGCGACTCCATGGGAATTTGTCTGAGCTAGATGGTGATGCTTACGTGACTAACAGTTCAGAGCTCACTGTCAAGAGAATTGCTCAAGAGAGTAATAGGCTTTCAGACATTGATTTAGAAAGAGAAGACGAGTGTGGAATCTGCTTGGAGCCTTGTACCAAAATGGTTCTGCCGAATTGTTGTCATTCAATGTGCATCAACTGCTACCGAGACTGGTAAGTTGATCCGTAACTTAGTTTGCCTTTGAAAACTATATTGTGACTATATGATGACTAGCTCATCCATTCCTAAATAGTAGACCGACACTTTGCCTGTCATAGATTATGATCTATGAAGACTATTAACAACAAGAAACTTTGTGCTTGCCTATGCTACTTTTCATTACGTTCTGTTTGATAATTGGTATTAAATGGTGAGAATGGTTATGAAAAATTAGTGTAATTTTAGTAGGAATATTTCTTGACAAGTTTAATGGTCATGCTTAATCTCCAACATTTTCATTTTATTCGCAAAATTTATTCTAATGCAGTACCATTTGAAAATGTGGTATTATGATCAAACTTTCCTTACCATGGGAATGACATCATATATATTATGAAAATTTACACTACAAATCATTTCCACTACTGCCAATTAGTATTTCCAACCAAACGGGTCTTTATTCTTTAATCTATGAGCTAAAGCAAAGACTATCGTGGTTAGATGTAAAACTTTTAACAGTGTAGGGACTGTGGGCATTGGTGAAGCCAAAATCAACTTAAAAGTTTAATGGTTGAAATAGGGGAAATGAAACTTGAGATTTGGGTTTCAAATCTTTCTTACAAGCTACATATATTAAGTTTTGGTATTAATAATTTCTGAGCCAAACTACTTTCAAATCATTAAAAATTTACGTTGAAAAACCAAAAAAAATGAATTTTAATTTGTTTTTATATAATCACTTTGATAGTGTTCTGATCATTTGACTATATAATCATTTAGTATTCAATCAATCATTCGACTAATTATTTTGCTAGCATATCAGCTATACGGCCCCCCCTAATTTAAATTTCAGGCTTCGCCCATAGTTGTGCGATTTATCTGGTTGTGTTATATTAACTCAAATTCTTTAAAACGATCACGCCAATCAACTGCCGCCTATTGTATAGGGATGGAGGGAGTATGTTAGAATATATAACATTCCTTCTTCTCCATATTTACATGGTATCAAAAGCCTTCTTCTCCACATTTACATATTTACATTCCTTCTTCTCTATATTTACATGGTATCAGAAGCCAACGTGACAAAAGATCACGGGTTCGAATCTCAATCACCCCTCATTTAATGTGGAATATTTAGTGTCAGGTATAAAGAGGGTCTGTGCTGCATTCACACTTCTAGCCCAATGGGCTCTCGTGTGGGGGGGCGTGTTAGAGTATATAACATATCCTGGGGCTTCAATCATCAGTATAAGCTTTTGGTTGAGTTCGTTCCTTGGCAGAGCATTATTCTCCTACACACTAGAATCTGATATCTTGCTATTGTAAATAACAGGAATATAAGATCAGAATCATGCCCATTTTGTCGGGGTTCAATAAAGAGAGTTCAATCAGGCGACCTTTGGGTTCTCACGTGTGGCACCGATGTGGTAGATCGAACAACGGTAATGAAAGAAGATGTATTGCATCTGTATCTTTATATCAACAGTCTGCCAAAGGATGTTCCTGATGCTCTTTTCTTAATGTATTATGAGTACTTGATCTAATGAATGCTTTAACGGGATCTCAAATTCTTAAATGAGACTGTCTCATGGTGAGATCATTTCGATTTGGTTGATCTGTGTACATTTAGTGTGTTAAAGTGATCAATTACAGAAATGTGCTAATTATATGGGCTCGTCTCATCTTGAGACGGTCTCTTATAAGATGAGCTATAACAGGATAACATTGTACAGGTAACAGGTTTCAAAAGAAAATGTAATCCTGAAAATTGTAAATATTGTTATTTAATGGTTCAGTGCAAGTCAACTGACAGGCTGCATATATTGATCCTTTGCTGCTGCAAATGCCATTCTGATCTATTTTCCTTTTTGGAAGTTCAGAAGTTAGTTTATTGAACTCAATCTCTTATACTCCCTTCTGTTCCATAGGAATGTTCATGGAAATTAAGAAAAGTGAAATCTTTTAGATAGTGGTGAACTGGTGATATTATTTTATTGAATAATAAATTTGATGGAGTAAAAATGGGGACCACAAATATTAAAAAAGTATTTAAAGAAAGTTAGTGGAAACAATATAGGGACTATAACTAATTAAAAAATGTTTTTATGAAGTTAGTGGGAAACATATGAGGGCCACAAGGAGTGTTCAATGGCCGGCCCCCATTTTGAGACCTTATCCGGCCCGTTTCTAGAAGGCTTTGTAAGGGTCGGGCCGAAAATGGCTCAATAAGAGCCGAAACGGGCCTTTGTAAATAGTATATACTCCCTCTGTCCCATTTAATTTGCAACATTTTCTATTTTGGTCCGTTCCACTTAATTTGCATCATTTCTATTTTTTGGACTATGGCTCACCACTTTCTTTTAATTTTATCCACACATTTTAACTTTCTTAATTTCAACCACACAATTCATTCTCTTTTTTCATTTATTACTACTTTTTTTAAAAATAACCATTTTTCTCTTTGATGCAAATCAAATGAGGACGGAGGGGGTAATGTTTAATTATTAATATTTTTTCAATCTAATTATTATAAATGATAATTTTATTGTTATAAATTGATAAATGGGGATTAATATAATTTTTAGTAGTAAAAATTGATCGAGTTGGGCCGGACCGAGCTTTGAAAGCTTGGTCCATTTAAAGCCCATATTAGTTTTAAAAGGCCTGGCTCATATTTACGTAAACCCAACCCGACCCTTATCCGACCCATTGAACACCCCTATATGTATTATCCAAATTGAAATGGTGTGCATACTAAGGTTACTTTCTGTTGGCCTTGATTATTGGAGGAAACCACCTCCTTGATGAAGTAAGTATAGGAGTAAAACCTCTACTTATTAGCGTTCATGTTCCCTCAAATTAACCTTGATCCTTTGCTGCTGCAAATTATGCTTCATAAGTTAGTTTCCAACTTAATCTCTTGTACAAACGATGTCTGGTCTTTATTTTATTTGTTATGATCTGAATAGAAGGAATATGCATAGTAGGATTATTTGTTAGTAGGTTTATTCTTGATGAAGTAGGTATAAGGGTAAAACCTCGATCTACTAGTGTGATGGAGTTTATGTGATACTATCTTATGCGTACAAATAGGTTTTCAATTCGACTATATAATATTTTCTTAAACTATTTTCAAACTTAAATAGTATACGTGATGGAGTTGGAACTACTAATTTTTCTAAATTTTGAGAGTTGTCTGTCTTGTTTTTTTCATTCTTGTTTTGCAGGTTAATGATTGGTTGGGATCATGGAGTTAAATTCACATAGAAATAATTTCTATGGGGTGTTTTGCAAACGGTTGATAGTTAAAAGCTAATTTGAATAACTGAGTTTGTTAACTAGTTTAACCAGTTAATTTTTAAATCGCCGCTATAAGCAGCTTATTTAAAAATAGCATATTTATAAAAACAAGTTGTTTCAACTAACTAATTTACCAAACATTAGCATTGAATGATTTGATCGCCTCTATTTGTATTAAAATACCATTAAGTTATTTTGTCAAACACCTCATAGTAGTTGGTTAAATATTAGTAAAAGGAAAATTACCTGAGCTGTAGTTTTAATTTTTCTAAGAATTTCATAAGGTTTGGACTTTGGAAACTATCTATGTAAAGTAAGACAATTGTTAAGTTTTAAAATTTTTACAAAGTTATTTTATAATTATTTAGCCATGTATTTATTTTTTAGAAACAGTCAAACAAGTTTGAGTTAATACTCCCATAAATAGGACTTAGTTTATGGTTTTTCTTACTGATATATTTTTAAATTTAATTTAATTATACGTGTTATAAGTCTAATTATGTGAGGCAGAATGCGAGCAATACGCAGAATTAATTATCAGTCTTACACTTGTGGCATTCTTTATAACCTCGTGTGTGAGAGTGTGTGTTTCGGTCATTTTCCCAATAAAGGGATGTAGATATGCCGGCACTAACTTAGTAGGCTTGTAAGCTAAATTTTTGGGTGACAACATTAGACCACTTCAACCCAACGACAATTGCAAGAGGAGTTAAGCTATTAATATATAAGCCACTAATCAATCTCCTAGTAATTGCAATTTAAATTTAAAATATAATAAAAGTGAATGAATTAAACAATTGAATAAATTCTCTAAAAATTAAGCTTTGTTAAATATACTTTAAGTTGACTACATGATTTTGTTCCTTGAACCTATACTGATGAGCGATATATTTTGAAATCGATGAAGTCAACAATAATTAAAGGCACAAAGATCAACAATCCAAAAAATAGTTTTACCCATAAATATGGAAGAAGATAACCAACTAAATGATTTCATCCAAAAATATAGAAGAATAGAAGTAAAGCAAAACTGTTATTCCAATTATATAAGTATATTCTTCTATTTTGAAATATTTGAGAAAAGATCTATTTTACAAGGTGATTTGATCGTTGAAATATTAGGTGCCTATGCCTTTGAGCATTGTTAGGTTAAATTCAAAAGTTAACGACTACTTCACGTAAAAATTAAAAAGGGTTATGTTTGTAATTAACAAAAAAAAGTAGGAATATCATTGAAATTAAAAAAAACACACGAATATCAAAGATAAAGTGTAATAATATAGGGGTATCATTGATAATTTTTCTTATATTATCTTTTTGGAAGTTCATAAGTTAGTTTCCTGCAATCTCTTGTACAAACAATGTATCACCATGTATGTTAGCTGTTAGGATTATTTGAGACTACTCTGTTGACTTTAATTATTTAAAGTGACGAGTGACAATCTTTTTAATAAAGTAAGTAAGTATAGAGGTAAAATGTTGGCCTACTAGGAATCTTGTTACCTCAAATTAATGATTGGAAAATGTGATTGTCATTATTGAATACTCCATCCGTTCTTTTTTGATTGTCCTATTTGAAGATTTTACAAATTAAGAAAGGTGAAATCTTTGTAGATAATGGGTATTATTTTATTAGAATAGTGATGTAAATTAATGATTGTATTTGAAGATTTCACACAAATTAAGAAAGGTGGAATCTTTGTAGATAGTGAGTATTATTTTATTAGAATAGTGGTGTGAATTAATGATTGTATTGATATTATAAGAGAGAAATGAGGGTTAAATGAGGGATAAAGAGTATATGGAAGGTAAAAACTTTCCAAAATAGGAAAGTATTCTAAATAGGACAAACTTTTGAACTGCACGTTATAGTAATGTGGACAAACTTAAATGAACGGAGGGAGTATTAATTAATTAAGTAGCTTATGTGATATTACCTTTATTTGTACAAATTGGTTTTCAAACTCGATTATATAATATTTTCTTGAAATATTTTCAAACTTAATTACTACGAGTGATGGAGCTGAAACTACTAATTATTTATATTTTCAAATGAATAATAGCTAAAAGTTGATTTGAATGGTTGATAACGGTGTGTCTAATTTATGCCACATGCATAGGTTAAGGGAGTATCAATTACCTTCATCTATCAACTTTATTCAAAGATTCCCTTATTTATTATCTGTTTTTTTTTTACTTCAATCTAATATATATATGAAATTATTATTCCGAATAGCATATTTAAAAGAATAAAATAAACTCATAAAAAAAAATTTAATACTCTTAACTTATACAATTGTGAGTGGTGACATAGATTAGAAAAACAGAAAAAACCTTTTCAAAAACCCAGGAATCAACAATTACCATAGGAGTTTACTTCACTTGTCAAACAAACGACCATTTCCTAAGAGAATTTACTTCTCGTGTTAAACAAACGATTTTTTAGTGATTCCCTTTTATCTCTAGCATTTTTCTCATTTGATATTTTATTTTATATTATTCATCAATCATCGTTAATTTATATTTTTAAGTGTTTTTTAAAAAAAATTTAGATATTTGGTATCAAATCAATAAGAGATAATAAATTATTTATTTGTATAACACATTCACACCATGAGACATTTAATACTCTAATTACTCTTTAGATCATGGGTAATCATTTCAAGGTTATAAGTCATCACTTTAATATTATTTACAAGTAATCACTTTAAAACTCTGATTGATTGCTAAAAGTTACAAATGATCATTTTAGAATATGAAAAAGATTACTCTTTAGTTATTCAGATAAAAACCACAAACCAAATAAGTCTAAACCGAATAAAAAATATGGTTGGGACTTTTAAATTGGTTTGGTTTTGAATTTGAATTTCAAAACCAAACTATTTTTGTTTGGATTAGGTTTGACCATGTTAAAAATCGAAAATCGAAAATCTGAACTAAATCAAATCAAAAGCTCACTTTTTACATTGAGCTGAACTAATTGTTGAGTGAATCTTGTGCAACTTGACGTGCAAATTAAAAATTTTAATTGATAATACTAACAAAAACAATGTAAGCGTTTATATAACAATAATAAATCTTCATTCAATAATTTAAAATTTAATTTTGCATTCTCATTTTTTAAAAATATTTTTGCTTTATACTTTTGAATATCTAATTCGATTTACAATTTAAATTTGTTTTGAGTTGAAAATTTAATTTTTGGATTGGAAAAGTCTAAAACGAAATAATTTGGTTTGATTTGATTTAGACTGCGGTCCAACTTAATTTGTTTTAAAAAATCAAAAACCAAATTTTTTTTTTATTTTGATGTTGTGATATGAAAAAAATAAATCATAAACCAAACTTTCACCCCGATAGCTGTCGCACATGACGTACGACGAAGAAAAAACGAAACCGCTCCCATTCCCGCGGCTCCAATCTAAATCTAATCTAAACTGTGAAAAAGCTTCTTCAATTACATCGAATACGAGTTTACGGTTTTCTTTTCGCAATCACATTTTAAACCCTCTAATTTCCGTTTCTCACTATAGATTTCTTAATTCCCTAATTTCAACCTTCATAACCACAACTTCCATATCTCGATTCCTCACTTCCATTGATGTCGTTAAAAACTTAGGTTTTTGAACGTTTAAGAAAGGGAGGAGAAACAATGGCGAGGGTTCAAGACAATTGGGAGCGATTAGTGCGTGCTACTCTGCGGAGAGAACAGCTTCGAACCACTGGTCCTGGACGTGGCCATGAGCGACATCCTAGTGGACTCGCCGGAGCTGTTCCGCCTTCGCTTGGCGGAGCTTCGAATATTGATGCTATTTTGCAAGCTGCTGACGAGATTCAAGATGACGATCCTACTGTGGCTCGCATTTGTACGTTTCTTTCTTTTTCTACTCGATAATTATGGTAGTTTTAAACAGAGATTTGGTTAATTTTATGATTTTGATGTTTCAAGTTAGTATATGTAGAATAGGATGGAGTTGAAGCAAAAGCTATTTGCTAGTTGAAACAAAAGCTATTTGCTAGTTGAAGCAAAAGCAAAAGCTACTCGATAATTAATTTGATTTGGTTAATTTTCCTTTTGTCCTTTTGAAAATTTGTTATCAAAGGCCATGGCGGCTTTATTAATTTATGGTGGAAAAATAAGACAAAAAACCAAGTTGATGAAAGAAATATGTAAATTTGATTAAGAAAGAGAATAAATTTTTGGATGAGACTAAAAGAGAGAATGTTTGAGCAATGTTGATGTTTTTGATTGACATAAACATTATATAAGAAGACCAAAGGTAAGTTAGTTTGTTGTTGAGGAAAGTAACTAGCTGTTACAATAGTCAACAGATGAGGAGCTTGGTGAGAAACTCTTAAAATGCTAATTTCTTCAACTTTTTTTAGTTATAAGCTCAACCTTTTGGGAACTAATAACACTGGGAAGTATTGTGGGAAGTATTTTTCACATTCCTCCTTCCTTCTAAGTTTGCTATAATTTTTCTTTTTATGAAAATATTCCCACCCTTTTCATTAATTCTGTCACACAATTCTTTCTTTTGATAAGATCCACACAATCAATTTTTTTCTTGTTCATTTTACAACTCATTAGCTCTTTGTATTCGTGCCAAATCCTTTGGTTGAAAAGTCATGAGAGTATTTTATAGTTGATCACGCCTAGTAATGCAAAAAAGGTTGCATTATATCGCTTTGACTGAGATGTAAAGGTTTTAATCATCTGCATCAAGGCGTAAAAATCTTTTCGTTAAGCGGATTCATGGGATATTGCTTGTGATATTCGACGGTATGACAACTGCATTAGTTCCATTACGTCGTCATCACGAGCATTGTTGCTTCGTGATTGAAAGCGGTTTTTTGCAATTTGTTTTAAAGTGGGTAGCTCCTTAAGTTAGCAAAAATGGTGGATACCTTACTACTAAGTCTATTTGTGATGGGCCAAAATATTTATTGTTGGAATTTTTTCTATTATTTTTCGTAATTGAAAGATTGCGAGTTCAAATCCTATAAGCTGGTTTTTTGCAGAAATGTAGGGCAAGGTTTGCCTACGTTACACCTCTTTTTGGTGGACCTTTTTTTGGACCCTGGATTTGTGAGAAAACTTAGTGCACAAAGGTGCTTTTTTATAAAATTTATTTATTTATTTATTTTTATTGTTTTTGAAGCTTCATCTATTGTTCAAAGAGGATTTACATTCAATATGTATTTGTTGGATCCAAAATTGAGTGATATAATAGGTGGAAAGAAAGTGGAATGATTGACGAGGAATAAAAATGCAAAGTATGTCCTTTATTTGATCTCCAAATTAAAGAACTTTGTAATGCTGCCATACCAGGTTTAGATGGTTGCACCATTAGTTTAGTGCTTTGTCATGGCTTCTGCATATAGTTGTGTATGTGTGAGATTTAGGCTTATGTGAATTCATGATTCTATATTTCCTATCGATGGAATACCATTCTTGTTGCATGTACTTCTGTTCAAACTCCGAACATTCATTTGTAATCTCTTATGGTGCAATTTTGACACTAACTGTTATGAATATGAAATTATGTCATGCCTATCACCTATGTTTCCTGATGATAAGTTTTGGATTACCTTCTAGTGTGTGAGCAGGCTTATTTTATGGCACAAAATCTGGATCCAGAAAGTGAAGGCAGAGGTGTACTCCAGTTCAAGACCGGTTTGATGTCTGTAATTAAGGTATCATTTTCAAGTTCATTATCGTTAAATAAATTTTAAATATTGAGGTTTCTTTATGTTGAAGATACATCAATTTGGTTCTGCGTTCTTTTCAATTTCGCAAAGGCAAAACACAACCCATTTGGTAAATCCTTTTTCATTACCAATTTTGGGTGGGTTATCCAAAATTAAAACTAGAGTGAATACTACTAAATGTAGTTTTACGAGTTTGGTTGTTTCATTGCATAAAATGTATCTATTGAGACCATAATCTTTTTGCACTATGATGTCCTATATCTCATTCGCTGAAGTGGTGCGAGTAGTCAAGTAAGGGCCTTGACAGGCAGATGGGACAAGGAATTTGTAGTTTATGATGGAAGATGTTGATGTTTGTGGGTTCCTATTAAAGGTGGTTGTTTATTTTGTTAGTAGATCTATCTAAACTCATCTTTGTTATATTCCTCTTGGATCACCTTTACATCTTGATCACCATAAACTGATTGAGTTGCTTGTTTTTGATATTATACTGAAATTCCCTTTCTCTTTTATGAAGCAACTGTAATGACTCGGGTCAAGGGGTCAAAGGGCATTATCGTCTTTTCATATTAATTAGTCTTTATGTTTTGTAATTAGATTAGTTGTTATCTTTTATTAGTCATTTAGGGGCTTAGGCTATATATAGGCCATCTCTTGTAATAATAAAGAGTCTTTGGAATAATAATAATAAAGATTAGTCTTTTGGGAGTTAGAGGGCAAACTCGAATTGTCCTATTGGAGTCATTGGGCAGACTCGAAGTGTCCAAACTATCACTTTCGGTAACGGATCGTGGCGATCTGCTACAGCAACTTTGTTGATCATGAGCATAATTTGTGATTGTATGTGATAATATATTTTTGATGCGTTTAGGATTTGTAATGGTTTTTGCTAATTTGACTCATAGATCTTTGGGTTTGAAATTGTTTTTGTTTTTTTAATTCAATTGTTTGGACACCTCAAATTGACACGAAGATTGTGTCTTGCTGTTTGTATAAGACCTTGTACAACCCAATCAATTGTATAACTTTAATTATTCAAGTTTTTTTCAGTTTCTGTTACAGGCATTACACGGATTCCTTTAATTGCTTTGACTTTGTAGCCTTTTTTAATCGACCCTTGTTTTAAACTAATACACCGATGAAGTGTTTTGTTTTTGTTTTTATTTTTTTTGTGTTTTTGTTTTTGTTAGTTTTTGTTTTTGTTTGTCTTGGAAAGTAAAAAAAACTAATACTGAAATTTGTTTCCAGATTTTCAGTTTATAAACTAAAAACTAACATGGATGCTATATGGGGACAGGGGAATTAGTATTGAGGCTAGCGGTTTTACTGTGATTAAAAACTTAGAGGGCAATGTTGTATTGCACGAGTATACTACATGTTTTTTTTTTCAGTTATTTTTTTGAATAATGGAAAGTATTTGTTTCTGTAGCAAAAACTTGCTAGAAGGGATGGAGCTCCAATAGACCGTAGTGGTGATGTTGAACGCTTATGGGAGTTTTATCGTCAATACAAACAGAGACACAATGTGGGTGACATTCAGCGTGAAGAGCAAAAATGGCGGGAATCTGGAGTCTTTAGTACCAATTTTGAACAGTAAATGCGAATTCACTCTGCTTTATTAGGATTTATAAATCTATTTGGTTGATTGCTATCTTTATTTTGCTAATTGGATCCATTTATAGTACTTTTTTATGATAGCATGACGTGTTTAATATATTGTGGGTGACTGCTTTCATTTTTTGCATTCTTATTGTCCTTGATTTTTTTTTTCAGAAAAAAATGTGATTGAGCTTGGATGTAGTAGTTATTTCATTGTTTTGTTAAATTAGTCTCAACTTGCTTGTTCATTAGCTAGAAGACTATAATATGAGGTTACTATCATGTTGCTTGATTGCCATAAAAATTGCCATAGGACAGAGAACATAAATGACTATTGTCTTCTAGCTTTATTTTTGATTGCCTATTTGAACACAAAATGCTTCTTGTTTTTGTAACTTTTCTTTAGTGCATAGTTGGGCCACATTGGAAATTCTTGAATTTATTGGTAATTTGAGACCTACATTTTTTATTTTGAAATGAGCAGGTTCTTATCTTTGATGACCATATCTATCTTTTTGAAATTCTAGATTAAAGATGAAAGATCTGGTGTTGTCATCTCAGGATTTAGCACTAGAACTTTTCTTCAAATTAAACGACCCCACCCTTTCTTAGGTTGAGTGATTGACTGAAGTTCCTTTGCAAATATGGGAAGTACACAATCACTCATGTTGTACAGAAACCAACTACTCTATTGATTATCACAACTCAAGTGACATAGGTGAACATATATAATAAACTGATTGACACTAGAGTCTAGACCAAAATTGACGTGATCAAATCTAACCATGAACTGTGATTGATATTGAATTGGATTTGAATTTGACCAATGGACTGAAACGACTTATTTTTCACCTCTAGCTTAGTTTGATATATTGATTTCACTTTATAAATAATGATTATGCTTTCACGTTTGATAGAAATATTCATCCATTTCCAAAAGATGGGCACACCTTTTGTTTTAGTTCATTTTCAAATGATGTTTACACTCTTAAATATGTATATAAAGTATGTGATTTTTATAAATATAATTAATTAATTATGTTCTTGATGTAATAAAATCTGAATTTTCTTAAATAAGTAGTTAAAGTCATAATTCATCTTAAATATTCGAGAATATAGTAGATTTATGTTCTGAACATCCCATACCAAGCATTGAAGAATTATTAGATGAACTCCATGGGTCACTGATGTTTACCAAACTTGATCTCAAATTTGGATACCACCAAATCCGCATGAAAAGCCAAGACATTCATAAAATAGCCTTTCGAACCCATGAGGGACATTGCGAGTTCTTAGAGATGCCCTTCTGGTTAACCAATGCCCCCTCCACCTATCAAGCCCTTATGAATGGTATTTTTCACCCTTTTCTCCGAAAGTTTGTATAGGTCTGTTTTGATGACATACTAATATATAGTAAGAATGAAAGGGAGCATGTGGAGCATGTCGAGCAAGTGTTGCATTTCCTAAAAAAAATTAGCTAGTCGTAAATGGAGGGAAGTGCAAATGGAGAGTGATGGGGTAGCCTATTTTGGGCATGTAATTTCCTTGAATGAAGTAGCTCTTCAATTATTTACCACGCGAAGGAACAACACATACGCCCTGTTCCATAGGCCTTATGAAATCTTGGAAATGGGAGCGTGGTTAAGTTCTAATGGAATTCTCATTTGGAGGAGGAGGCATGAGAAGATCAACCTTTGGTTCGTATTCGTCAATCCTTAGATTAATGGACTTCTTCCCCTATCGGCTTCACCAAGGAAGGAGCAAAGTTTCTCTAGAAAGGCAACCAGTCAAAATCTTCCCCTTTATACTAATGATTTTACAGGAGAAATCTTCAGCAAGGGGACACGCTGGGGAACTCGAGACATATTTGAGAATCTTTGCGGAATGGTATTAGGAAGGAATGAGGGGACATAGTAACACATTAATCGCAAAGTCAGTTACAAGTGAGATCGTGTGATTCTGATTGTGATGCTTAGCTTGGAATGCGATAATTGAATTGATATTTTTTTTTGTTTAGAGGTTGACTTGGAAAATTAATTTGGGATGAGTACACTCCAATGTTATGATATGCGAAGAAGGGTATTTACTTACTTTACATGCTAATAGATGTGGGAAGCATTAGATTTTCCTTGTTTTGGCCACATCCAAATGTACTAATGATCATGTTCTTTTGAAGTGTCAAGTATCTCATCTACATATAAACTTTGTGATTAATCAAAGAACCTAAGCACCAACTACCATAGGTGGATGTGATGTGGTACATATGGTCCAATCTCAATAAGTAATGTACTTTAGTATATTTTGCTTGATAATTTCGTGTCTCTATGTTTATATTATAGAAGTATTTGTAGTTCCTATCGCTAATCAATCATGATTTTATTACATTTTCTTTTTCTAGTACTTGTATAATAATATTCCGAACTTTGATTTTCTGTTGTTTCAGATTGGTGAGAATGAGAAAGGTGTTTGCTACTTTGAGGGCTCTGGTTGAGGTGATGAAGGAATTGAGCAAGGATGCAGCCCCTCAAGTGGGAAGATTAATTACGGAGGAAGTATGATTTGCTTATTTATTTGTGTTGATATGTTTTTTTCGAGCTCCTTATTTTTTAGTTCCTCGGCTGTATGATGTTTGTCTTAGCTTATCTATTTTCATACAAAGAAATGTGTAGTGTGTGTGGCATAGTGTAAAAATGACGGTCGCAGCAACATACGGTGATGCAATAACAGGTATGATGCAGTTATCGTAATGTCTAAATATTGGTCGAAACCATAAGATGTCTCTTGATACGGCCAAAAACCTGAATTTTTTACACCTTTTTAACGCGAGAATTATTGATTCTAACGCGATCGATGTGATGCGATCTTGTTTTTACACTATGGTAAGTGGGGATATTTTTAAATAGAGTGCATGTGGTGTATTGAGAGAAATAATCAATAGGATTAGGTCTTTGTTGCACTGGATGTATGGCAATAAGATTTTTGTACGAGGCGTTTGGGCATTTGATTGTATACATAGCAATACAAAAATCAGGTTAGTTATTTTGAATAGAATATATTATTATGATGAGTTGGATAACATGGCTCTTAAGGAATATATCTTAGTGCAATGCCTATATCATTACATGTTTCCCAAACATGCTTGGGTACTGTGCCGTACCCGTGTCGACATGATACAGGTACAAACATGGAGCACTCTTAATATTTTTACTAAAGGTAAGAACAGGTAAAAGGTTGAAGAAAGAAAAAAGTAGGAAAAAAGAGCATTTCATTGATTTTTTAATTTGTCTAATCGAATGTTGTAATCTACTCTAGGTGACTACTCTTTTTTTACTTTTTGTTTCTCATATTTTCATATTTTTGTTCTCTTTTGTAATTTTAAGTGTCATTGTCTTACTTAACACGGGGGAGGAAATTCCCTAGTCCATGTAATACTAATATATTGCGAATTTATTTTATATTGTTATCTTCTTTCCTTTCCAAATGAAACTCAAGTTAAGTTAATCTTTGTATTGGTGGCATCATATTATTTATTTTCTTTTCTAGTTTTCTTTCATTTTTATAATTAAAATAAAAATAAGTTATTATTTTGTGGATTTTAAAAATAGACCTTTTTCTATATATTTTTAATTACTTATTATTTATTACTTAGGCTTTTTATTACCTAATTATGTTGGGGTTAACTTTTAAATTTTTTTAGAATGAACAGATTTAGTAAAGTAATTAATAAGTGCCTATGCACCGCAAGTGGGGATAACGAATTATTTAAAAAGTAATTCTAGGAGGATCTTGATGATGTGGTGTAAAACATACCAATGAATGAGAAGCTCTAATGGGCACGTAGGGCGCTAGGGGTAGGTCGTAGTGGCTAATGAAAATGTTCATAGAGCTTTTGGCTATGGAACTAAAAATAAAGAAAGAGAGTCCATTTTGATATGATTTGTTGATTGCTAACACTTGGTTTTAGAAGAAAGATAGCCACTTGGTGACTTTTTTTAACTAGAGTAAAGTCAACCCAAATTGGCTAATTTTTGACAAGAATGATAGAGAGAGGTAGTTGCCTAAACTGTAAGGTTACACCAGAAGATTGTGTAGCCAACCAACACAAACTCATTATCCTAGATGATCGACTTCAAGCAACTCAAAAGGTAAAAAAGCCAAAGAAGAATGTGGGATTAAATGATGGATATCAAAAGAGGATAATGCTAAAGTTTTCGCTGAAAAAGTTGTTGAAGAAGCAGATTAAGAATTAACTTCAGATTCCGAGGATACTTGGACACCAATGAAAACTTGCATCATCGAATAACTTAGGAGATCATAGGAGAATCAAGTGGTAGTTTCTTGGTTAAGAAAAATACAACACGGTGGAACAAAGAGGTCAAGATTGTTATTGAGGAAAAGAATAAATGTTATCTTACACAAGGAAAATGTAGGAATGCAGAAACATAGTTAACTATAAGAAAATTAAAACCAAGACAAAAATAGCTTTTTGCAAGGCAAAATTAAAGGCTTTTAAAAAGATATATATAGGATGGTAAAGTGGAGGCCAACAAAAATTAATGACATAGGTATACTATAATGTATTAAGGATAAGGATAAGAACATGCTAGTACAAGACGAGAACATCAAGGATCGATGGAGGAATTGATGAGCTATTTAATGGAAAATATGGACATATTGTACGGGACACAACAATCATTCTCTTCGATGAAAATATAGAATTTATGCGAAGAATACTAAAATCAGAGGCTATTGAGGTTTTGAAAAAAATGAAGCTAAAGATAGTAGTAGGGCCAGATAGTAAACCTGTTGAGGTATAGAGATGCCTATGGATGATTAGAGTAACTTGGCTAATCAATCTATTCAACAAGATTTGGAGGACAAATAAGATGCCAATGACTTGAGAAGTACCCTAAATCCCATTCATAAGAACAAAGGAGATGTCTAGGATAGCTCTAACTATTGAGAAATAAAACTCATGTGCCACACTATTAAGTTACTGAAAAGAGTGATAAAGATACATATGAGGACATGTACCTACGTATTAGAGAACCAATTTGGATTTATGCTAGAGAGATTACAATGGAAGCAATTCATCTTATGGAACACTATAGGAATAGAAAAAGAGACTTGCACATGGACCTTCATTATTTGGAATGGAAAAAGAGGTTGTCAATTAATCCCATAATAGCAAGACAAGAAGAGTAAAAGATCACTTTCCCTATGACAAACATGGTGGATTGCATATTTTCTCAAGGATCTTCATTATTTGGACTCTCTTTGGCTGGCAACAAAGCATAAAAGCTAGCCTTCGGATGAGCTTTTATTGCTAAATGCCATCTATGAAGAAGACCAAGAGAAATTTCCTTTCAAAGAAATAAGAAAATATGAAAAAGAGCCAATTGTCTTAAAATGTCCCTTAAATATTCGAGATGAGATCCGTCTCAATCATTAGGGTGTTCGGTATCAAGATACAAATGGGTACGGTATTGGATATCGGTTAATTTGAAAATTATAATAGATATTATGATTAATTTGTTCTGGCGCATTGCTAAATGAAGTTCTTCGTTCACATATCTTCTGACATTGTGGTATCCGGTGGTGAAACATATCAAAACAATTTTGGGGATTATTGCTGTACCAAATGTCTTGGATTTTGATGTTCTCTTAATGATTACACTTTTGATTTGTTTGGTTTGTGGTGGATTCCGTCAGCAGGATGCCGGACCTTATTGCTTTAGCCGTTGATTTCTGAATGGCTAACAATTGATATTTGTATTTGGTGTTGAAGGGAAGTTAGTAGAGAATGAAGGTAGTGTAAGTGGTCTAGCATTTGCTCCGAGTTACCAAGTAGATTTTTTTTTATCCTGCTTGTTATGGATTGAGATTTGGCTTAGGATTTGGCAGTAGGAGTTTTTGGGAATATGTGATGCCATCTTAGAACTACAAATGAAGAACTCGAAATTATTTGAAGGTTTTAATGTTACAATTATTGTGTGAGAAGTTTTTAACAATAGTGAGCAATGAAGCTTTGATGTCTGGATTTCAAATAGAACCCTCGAATAGTTGAACTAATGATGAGCTTTAGAGGGGGTTTGGACGAACATCAAGTCTTGAACTTATCACAAGTTTATTTATATTGGTGGTCCCTTTGTTATATCTCGAACTTCATTTATACTTGATACAATGATCCTGTTGTTATATGTAGCTTTTATAGCCCTTTTTGGTTTTGATGTTATGAATGTAGCTTTTAGTTTATCGTCATTTTCTAAGTTCTGGTTTATTTGCTCGTCAATCTTCTGAGATGTTTACACTTTGTAAACTCTATCTCTTTTATGGGGTTTGTTTCAGTTAAGGAGAATTGAAAAATCAGATGCTACATTTTCTGGTGAGCTGATCCCTTATAACATCATTCCACTGGAAGCACCGTCTTTGACCAATGCTATTGGAGTTTTTCCAGAGGTAAGACTGTAGACTTGTTTAAGTTGGTTGTTTTTCTTCCTATCCAATTATTTGCGTGTTATCTTGTGAGAAATGTAGAACGTATCTTTCCTTGGAGATAAATGTGTACGTCTCTATATCAGTTTTGTAGAATTTTTTTTGGGATAGCAGTTTAAATTATGCATTAAGTTGAAATTGTTTTGTGAAAGCAGATGGTGTTTTTAACCTCTCTTTTTGTTCAGACTTTTGGGTATTTATTTAACGTGTCCCTGACTCCTCTTTGATGAATTTAAAAATTGAAATTCTTTTTAAGTATTCCCTAATTTTTGTTTGACTTTTGGCCCGTCTATCTTGTGCCATTCTTGTTGTTCAGTTAATTGTTTTTTGTACTAAAACTAAATAAGTAAATCCATGCTGAATTGCTTTTGAGATCTTAAAAGTAAAATATCTGCAAATATTTTGGAATATTCTTGTTTATTGTGCTTGTACTTTGTTTTACTTTATTATTCCCATACATGAGGGCTTATAACAAGATATTGTTAAAGAAATATTGTGAGCCCCATTAATTTCCGGGAAGACTGTGAGCCTATAGCCGAGCAAAGAAAATTTTGGCTTAAACACTTGCTTTCTCAGTTCCACAATCACAACTATGGTATCCCATTCATTGTGCATGATACTTGGTTTGCGTTGTTAACTTTCTTTTGTTTGTGTTGGAGTTCACCCTATGTTAACTTGTGGGATTTCTATGATCAAGTCTGTCTAATGCATGCTCTTTGCAGGTCAGAGGCGCCATATCATCTATAAGGTACATTGAAAGGTTTCCGAGGCTTCCTTCTAGGTTTCAGATTCCTAGGCATCGGGATGCTGACATGTTTGATCTTCTGGAATTTGTCTTTGGCTTCCAGGTTCCTTCAGTATCTTATCTGTGGATTTATTGTCCTGTTTTGTTGAAGTTTGAGTGTTCTTTGACAAGGATTGTTTGAGTTTAGATGTATTTGGCATGTGTTGGATGTTTTTGTTCTTATTGTTGATTCTAATAAGTCAGTCTTTTGGCGTTTTGCATTCACACATTAACCCTTACACATTAGAATGTTTATAAACGTCATTAACTTGTAATTGGGGATTACTCTTTTCTGTATCCACTATGGGGCCAAATAATAATAGTTCTTTGGCTTCGGATTATTTTATACTATATTAAATGACTCATTTAAATCATGTATACTTTTTATTTATGTGAAGTTGCACATGATGTTTTCTATCAAGGGTCAATCGAAACAACCTCTATGTTATTACTAATAAAGGTAAGATTTTGTACATTGGATCCCCTCAAATCCTGCCAATGTGGGAGCCACTAATGATGGTTTAATTACTATAAATCTTTTTGGGGTAATATTACTCGTGTTGGATGTCAAGTTTGACAAGTTACCATCTAAGTTGTCCCCTTGAAGTTTGTCCACCTTTATGAGAAACTTGCTCACCCTACTTCTGAGTTCTGACTCAATGGCTGTGGAACTGTTAGTGGCAGCCTGGTTCTTCATTTTTAATTGGCTCATACAGACCACACCAAGTTCTTTTCTTGCATATCGTGGAAATTTATTGGGAAATTAACATAAACAAGATAAAGCATACGTAGAACCTAGGTGATTACATTACTTATTTATTTTTGAATCTCAATATTCGTCTACCCGTTTATAAAAGTAGAGGCACACTGTTTCCAGTAATTTATCATTGGGATAATTGCCAATCTTATTCCGAAATGTTTATTGTTAAAAGAATTGCCATTTTGCTGGAATGCTGATCGACAACTGTGTTTCTCTGATGCTTCAACTGTGCTCTTCTTTATTTGAACATGTTAAATCGAGAAGATATTGCTCTATCTTTAAAACAATATCTTCATATATAGTCACTTTCAAAAAATGGTCAACCAATTTTGTAAATGCTACTGGCTACACTTGATTTGAACATTTATTTTCTCTTTGTTTTGGTTTGGACATCTGCATTTATTGTCCTGAAACTTCTATTTTGCAGAGAGACAATGTTAGAAACCAGCGTGAAAATTTAATTCTCTTAGTTGCAAATGCGCAGTCTCGTCTTGGCCTCCCAGATTTACGTGATCCTGTGAGTACCTGTGTTTCTATATGTATTTTGGTAGTATGTTATTTCTCATCTTTTGAAGTTATTCTCAATCTTTAACATCTGCTTCTTTGGTTAGTACTTAGTTCGTGTCTGGTCAATTGTGTGTGTGTCTGTGTTTATGTTTGTGTCGGGGGTTGGATTTAGTTCTTGTTCCGTTTTGTAATCTCCATTTAAGAAGTTTTTTGCTTACTATTCGTACAAACATTGGAGTGCAAAATGATTTGTTAAGACATAATGTATGACAACTATATGCTTATATTTTGCTTCACCCTCCACTCCCTAATGGATTGCGCTTTTAGAAGTACAACCATCTTTTTACAAGAAGATTTCATGCTCCAACTATTAGTGTCTTTCTCACTTTTTTATTTTGAACTTGAAAATGGACTTGGCTCTCCTGAAATAACATAAGGTTGCAACTTGCCTGTGTTTTCAACTTCACATCTACTTTGGCTGAGTTCAACAACTTTGAAAAGCACCTTGAATAGAAGTTTTGTAATTTTAATTTTTGATTGGATATCCCAAAATAGGAGCTGGTTGTAAGTATTGGTTTCTGAATAAGCAATGTATTCATCTTGGCTGTAATGATCTTCAATCTAGGGTTTTCCTAGATGGTAGCTATGTTACTTTCATAATCTATAGTTCAAAAATACGGTTTTGGTAACGGCTGCCAATTGACATTCGCTGTTTGCGGCCAATTCCTCCGCAACATGCTCAAAAACTTGCAATAAGGTCGCATTGGGGGAGATATTTTGCACTATGGTCACATCACATAATATTAGTAAAATATAAGCTTATTAGTAAAATATAAGCTGAAAAATATCCTTTTTTGATGATTTGCCAAATTAGCCCTACAAACACTCCCATGAATTACTTGCCTACTCCCAATCACATTCCGCCTCCCTCTCCAAGTTTTTAAGGTCCGCCCTTTATCTCCAAAACCCAATGTCATGCCGTACATTCAGATTGCAGCTGGCTTGATTACATATCAAAGAAGACACAAGAGACGACTGGAGGGAAATGAAAAGTAAAGGGTAAACAAGTATTTAGGAGTTTGTTATGAGGTCATAGAAAAAAAGGGCACTCATCTATTATGTGTCGGTAGTATCCTCTAGAAGGAATAATTCTATCATGGTAGATTTTGCTGAACTTTATTGTAAAGCAAGTACATTATATATACCCCTTAGATATATGTATTTGGCAGGTTGAAAGTAATAGAAAGTACCACAATTGGGAGTCCCCTGATACTCTTTTTTTTTTTTTTTTAATTTTTTTTTTTTGCATTCTTCTCTATGTTGAGGCTTTTTGAACCAGTAAGTTTAGAGCATGCCATGAATTTGGCCACTAAAATGGACCGAAATCAAAACTCTATACCCAAAAAAATGAAAGGGGCCAGGTGGAAAATCATTACCCCTGTCGACACATCTTCTCTAAGACCTACCCTAACCATGCGCCTTACCCACCAAAATACCCAAACTCCTTCCAAATTCCACAGAAAGCCTACCCAAACTCTATCACCATTCCCACCAAAACAGCCAAAACTATCCCATAAATTCTGGTCAAAACCGATCCCGTTTGAAATTAACCAACCGGGAGATGATGGAGAAGAGAGCAAAGGGACTGTGTTTAACTTGTGATGAAAAGTGGTCTCATTATCACATTTGGAAAAATGAAAGAGAGCTGAACGTGATTTTTGGGAGCCACTTAATGGCATTGGGGTAAGGGAGTTGTGGTGATGTTGGTTCTTGTAGACTCTGGATAATGTTTCTAATATCAGTGCTGCAGTGTAGTCACAATTTTACTTTAATGTATATGAGGTAGGTGTTTTAAATTTGTGTTATGCAATGACTTTGAAGCTGTTTACTGGTTCCGGATCAGGTAATGGGGGCAGAAAGTTTTTAATTATGGTTATAAAAGATGGCATATGTGCTTTATTTTCATGTAATATTTGAACTCTGTTAATCATTACTTTAGTATAAGGTTGTTCAATGGGTATTGACGTAGTAGCCTCCTTTATTTTGAGGTTAGAGTTCTTAAATGTTGCTGTGGTGTTGCATTAGAGGAATAACATGTGATTGTTTGTATCTTTTGGCATACTGATATCTCATTATTGCTGTGCAGAAAATAGATGAAAAAGCTGTAAATGAGGTTTATAAGAAAGTGCTGGACAATTATTTTAGATGGTGCAAGTATTTGCGAACTCGAATGGCCTGGACTAGGTTCTGAAGTTTGCATTCTCTATTGAAACAAATTCTTTGCTTTGCCATCCAAGTCATGATTCTGTTATTCCTTTACTAATATATTTGGGTTCTCTTTTCAGTTCTGATGCAATTGATAGGGAGAGGAAGCTTTTTCTGATTTCGTTGTACTTTCTTATATGGGGAGAGGCTGCAAATGTTCGGTTTCTCCCTGAATGCATTTGCTACATATTCCATCATGTATGCGTCTGGCCTTGAGTTGCTTGCTTTCCTTTTTGTTGCCTGTTTTCATAAAACTCGCCCCACTTTGCTATTACCGAAACGTGTGGGTTGAGACATTTGGTATCATTTTCTAGTCATGCATGGCTTGAAATTTTTAATTTTCTTTACTTGGTGCATGCAGATGGCAAAGGAGCTAGATGCAATCTTGGATCATGGAGAAGCTTATGTTGCTAAAAGCTGTGAAATGGAAGATGGTTCAGTTTCATTCCTTGAGAAAGTTATATGCCCCATTTATGAAACATTGGCTAAGGTTGTTATTTCTTTCTGGTTTCATTTCCTTGTTCAAGTAGCGGATTCCATCTTTTTTGCACTTTCTTATTTTAAGATGGTGATGGCAGTATATAGTAGAGAACAATTCATCTAACATTGAGATTGATGAACTATGTTCTGTATAAGTTTTGGCTTGCTCTCAATATAACGCGTTGCATGGGATAAACATAATAAATAGTTTTAGAAAGTTGTATAAGGATATATATTGACATAACCCGGCATAAAATTCTGTTATATATATATATATATATATATATATATATATATATAGGAAGAAGAACCAGTGAGAACCATCCTTCTATGAGAATTGTGAGAACCAACCTATCTCACAAAAAAGTGTTACTTTTCAATTGCAAAGGTGTTATGTTTATGCAAAAAGATGTTACTTTTTTTTTTTATAAAAAAAGATGATACTTTTCAACAAAAAAATGTTAGTTTGAAAAGAACATTCTGAATAAAACTCACAAAAAAGGTGTTACTTTTTACATAAAAAAGTGTTGCTTTTCAGAAAAAACATGTTACTTTGTATAATTTGATTTTTGAAAATTTTTCTAACAGTAACACTTTTGTGTTTTGAAAAATGTAACATATGTTTGCCCAAAAGTAACACATTTTCTGTAAAAAAGTAACAGTTTTTTACCATGTAGATTGGTTCTCACGGTTCTCATATAAGTTTGGTTTTCACTGGAACTTGACCCTATATATATATATATAGGGTCAAGTTCCAGTGAGAACCAAGGTTATATGAGAACCAATCGCCTTGATAAAAATGTGTTTCTTTTGGACAAAAAATGTTACTTTTGTTTAAAAAAAAAGATGATACTTTTTAGCAAAAAAGGTGTTACTTTTAGAAAAAAATATTTTTTTCAAAGAAACAAACATATTAAAAAGTAACACGTTTTTTCCTAAAAGTAACACCTTTCTGTGTAAAAAGTAACACCTTTTTGTGAATTTTTTTCAGAATTTTTTTCTTAAAGTAACACTCTTTTGCCTCATAGTATAATAAAAAACAGTAACACCTTTTTGTCTAAAAGTAACACTTTTATAGTATAAAGTAACACTTTTGTAACAAAGATTGGTTCTCACGGTCTCATATAAGGATGACTCTCACCGGAACTCTTTCCTATATATATATATGTATATATATAGGAAGAAGTTCCGGTGAGAACCATCCTTATATGAGAACCGTGAGAACCAATCTGCTTTACAAAAAAATGTTACATTTTACTAAAAATGTGTCACTTTTAGGCAAAAAGGTGTTATTATTTTTTATGATACTATAAGGCATAAAAGTGTTAAAGAAAAATATTCTGAAAAAAACTCATAAAAAGGTGTCACTTTTCAAAAAAAACGTGTTACTTTTTAATATTTTTGTTTTTTTAAAACAAATATTTTTTTCTGAAAGTAACACTTTTTATGATAAAAAGTAACAACTTTTTTTTAAAACAAAAGTAACATGTTTTTGTTCAAAAGTAACACATTTTTTGTAAAAAGGTAACACATTTTTATTAGGGAGTTTGGTTCTCACGGTTCTCATATAAGCTTGGTTCTCACTGGAACTTGACCCTACATATAGGGTCAAGTTCCGGTGAGAACCAAGCTTATATGAAAATCGTGAGAACCAATTTGCTTGACAAAAAAATATTTTTTTTACTAAAAAGGTGTTACTTTTAGTAAAAAAAGTGTTACTTTTTTTGAAAACAAAGATGATACTTTTAAGCAAAAAAGTGTTACTTTAAGAAAAAAATTCTGAAAAAAAACTCACCATAAGGTGTTACTTTTCGAAAAAATATGTTATCTTGTGTTTATATTTTTTTTCTCAAATTAATACTTTTTTGCTAAAAAGTACTAGATTTTTTTAAAAACAAAAGTAACATTGTTTTGTCCAAAAGTAACACGTTTTTTGTGAGAAAGTAAAACATTTTTATCGGAGAGATTGGTTCTCACGGTTCTCATATAAGCTTGGTTCTCACGGTTCTCATATATGCTTGGTTCTCACTGGAACTTGACCCTATATATAGTTAAGTTCAAGTGAGAACCAAGGTTATATGAGAATTAATCTGCCTGACAAAACACGGTTACTTTTTTTATTGAAAAGGTGGTATTTTTTCGCAAAAATGTGTTACTTTAAATTTTTTTTCAATAGAAATAGATAAAGTAAAATTTCTTTGTCTAAAAGTAATGCTACATTACTGTAACAAATATGTATTTCGTTAAATATAACCTCAGTTATGTTAAAGTCCTCAACCTAATCGTACCCTAGAGTGATTAATGTCGAAACTCAAACTAGGGCTTTATGGTAGTAGAAATTCACAAACTATTGCCCACCAATGTCATGAATCCTAACAACCTATTTCACAAGCAATTTATGGAACGACTACTGTCGCATAATATTGAATATTGTCAAACCTCTCCCTTTTGCTCATAGCAATTTTCTTGTTCCTGCTGATTGTGAATATGGGGTGGCGGTGGCCTAGTGGTTGTGTTGTGCAATTGGTTGAGGTGGGTTATTTTAAAGATCTAATTGTGAAGCTAAGAGATAAAGATCTTATGGTTCTGCAATTGGTTGAGGTGGGTTATTTTAGAGATCTAATTGTGAAGCTAAGAGATAAAGATCTTATGGTTCTTGTGGCGTTAGAAAGAGTAAGGATGAGACGAATTGGTGGTAATGTTGCTGATGGTTGGATATGGTGAAGGGACAAGACCAACTTGATTGTTATGGGCAATGAGTTATTCTAAGCCAACTTTAATTTGCAATTCTTTCAAATTGAGTAGAGTAGACCAAAACGTACCATAATTTGCTTGTCTCAAAGTAATTCACAGGGAGACTGGAGATGAGTAAATCAAGTACAAGGGAAGAGAGAGGGGGTTGATTCGTTGATGGCTTTGGTTAGTGAATTAGGATTTCAATTCAATATATAAGTGCGAAGGTACACTGATATGAATCATGGCACGGTAAAGGGGTGGTGTTGAAGGATCCAGCTAGTCTTCATAACTGATGGAGGTGGTTAAAAGACACTGTCTATACCAATGGTTTATAAATCAACACAAAATTTGTTTATTGAAACAAAAGTACCAAACAAGTCCAGTTTCCTTTTCACCATAAATCAAAGGAACTAAAACTGTAACAGTGCTGAAGACATTTTAGACTTTTTATTGAGACTTAAAACTTAAAAGTTACGAATAATGGTCACGTAAGCTGTCTTTTTCCATAAGGTGTTAATTTGAGTAGAAGTAGGTTCACAGAGATTGTTTAACTGTTTTAGGACAGGTGTATCTGATCTTGCCATGCCCTACAATTGCAAGTATTCTGTAGTATCTTTAATCATCTGTTAAAACAAGTCAATTTTGAAAATATGCACGATGACCAACTCTGCAAATATTTACCAATGATCCTTGTTATTATGCTAGTAAAAAATATGCTATAAATGTAGATATGAACGGTGCAATAGTCAAAGAAAATTAAGGAGCAACACCTAAATGACTTGTTGCGTGTGTAAGGTACCAACTGGTTCATTCTGCATGTCAGAATGTCTGAAATTGTGAAGTCCAACATGTCTGGTTACGTACCCATGAACGTCATTTAGGAGAGAAGTCTGTAATTGCTCCGCTTTCCAACACTAGCAAATAAAGATACCTATAAATAAGGCATTGCTGTTTGAGTTTTATAGCGTGTCATTGTACATTAAGTATATTTCTATTTTGGATTTAGTGAAAAGAGGTTAGAAAGTAAAAAATGTCTACAAACTACATCAAATGGCTGATTTCACCCGCTCCCTAAAGTATTAAAATATAACTTCTCAAGGTGTACCCCTCCTGTGGCTAGTTCATGAGCAAGATAGATTAAAAATGCTAAAGTGGGACATGGGTATTTGGTTGTTTTGAGTTGCTGAACTATGAAGCAAGAGCATTGTATTCTTTCTTAATATTGTAAGAACTATAATGTATTGCATGTGCAGGAAGCTGAAAACAATAAAAATGGGAGAGCAGCACATTCAGCATGGAGAAATTATGATGATTTTAATGAGTATTTCTGGTTCGTTATGTTCCATATTAATCTCTTTTCATTTACGTTGCTGCATTTATAATCTTTATATACTTTTACTTTTTCCCTCTGCCTAGGTCTCCAACTTGCTTTGAGTTAGGATGGCCAATGTTAAAGGAATCAGCATTTTTAAGGCGTCCTAAAAAATGGAAAAGGGTTAGTTTAGTACTTTGTAATATGCAATATCCAAGTTTGTTTGAATGTGGGTTTGAGCTAACCCTTTTCAATAGAAAGTTATTGTTATTTGTGTGTAGGTAACTTCTAAATCTGTATGATTATTTATGCTGAGTGATCTATTTATTTTAGACGATTTATACATTTTAGTGATTTATATTTATATGAAATGGAGTTATTTTAATATTTTTATATTTATTTCCAAAATAAGAAAGGTGGGAGGCAATTTAGAAAGGTGTTTTGAGGAAGATTCGGAGTGATTAGCATATTCTCTCTCTCTCTCTCTCTCTCTCTCTCTCTCATTTTAAAGAAAATCCGTGTATGATTCTTAAAGGCTTTGAGATTATGTCATGAATATGTTTTTCCTTTCCGCATGGCACTTCTTGTCTTTGATAATTATTTGTGCTCATGTTGGTTATCCAGACAGCAAAAAGTAGTTTTGTTGAGCACCGGACATTTTTCCACTTATATCGCAGTTTCCATCGCATGTGGATCTTTTTGGCAATAATGTTCCAGGTTTTTTTTCCCACCTTCACCAGCTTACCTATTCTGTAGCTTGATCAAAGCAACAAAAATCTATTGTATCGTTTCAGGTTTTAGCGATCATAGCTTTCAACAATCAGCTTAATCTGAATACTTTTAAGATCCTGCTGAGTGTTGGGCCAACATATGCTGTGATGAATTTTGTAGAGAGTGAGTAAATCTTCTTTCATCCTTCTACTATAATTGTTTTCACTATACACTATTGAACTTTGTTAATTTTATGACTAGGTTGCTTGGATGTTTTACTAATGTTTGGTGCATACACAACGGCTAGAGGCATGGCGATTTCTAGGCTGGTTATCAGGTTCTTTTGGTGGTGCTTGAGTGCTGTAGCTGTTTTCTATTTCTATCTGTGAGTGAATCTCCATAGTCAACTGTTGTTTTATTTGCTCCATATACTATTTCGATACTAAATCTGCACATCTGTAAATCAATATTAGGAGGGTTCTGCAGGATTGGAACCAGCAGCAGACAAATTCATTATCTTTCCGCATTTACATTCTTATGTTGGGTGTTTATGCTGGGGTGCGCTTAGTGTTTGCTGCTTTATTGAAGATCCCTGCGTGTCATGTTTTCTCTGAAAAGTCTGATCAGTCGTTCTTTCAATTTTTTAAGTGGATTTATCAGGTACTTGCTGCTTTAGTCTTGAATGTAAACCTATGAGCATGCCTTCACTCATGCACATTAACTTGTATCCTCTTTTGTTTCAGGAAAGGTACTTTGTTGGACGTGGTCTCTATGAAAAACCTATGGACTATGCAAGGTTTGCAAAATATTATCAGTTTTTGTTTCTGTTTACACACTAAAGCCCAGCAACTTATGTTTGAATGATTCTGCAAGAGCACTAGTCAAAGATCAATTGACCTGAGATCATCCGAATTAATATTGACCCAAAAATATTGGGTCAAAATTAGCCAAACCCATTTTTGATCCTAAAGACAAGAAAATTATCCTATTTTAGGTAATATTAAAAATATAAGAAAATTTCAGCTTGGACTCGGTATGATGTAGAGTGGATTTCTATAGCAATTTGATAGTTGGGATTGAAATGATTTTAGTTATAAAAAAACAATCTAATACGGACATTAACTTTATTTTATTAAAGCTGTGTCAATCACTTTAGAAATCAATAATACGAGTGTTATTTGATTCATTTGACCGTTGGACAATTTGAACCTCTGTACGTTAGGTTTAAAACAACTAAGTCTACCTACAAGAGATGAAGTTCCTATAAAGCAAAAGCGTAGATAATTCCCACACCCATTTGCTTTCATACTTTTAGATTTCCTATTATAGTGGCACAAACTTTGTGGTTCATTATTATTATGGTTTTGTTTGCTTTTATTACAACTAAACACATTAGAAATAGTTTGTTTTGAATTTTTTGTTTTGTTTCAATGTGTCTCTGCTCTCTACTGCCTCCTTATTTTGCAAATTGCACATGCAAAGCTTAGTTAAAAAAAGCGTGCCCTTGGGCATGCCTCCAAGGTAGGCTCTAGAGAAATCTCTTTGATGGTCACCTTACGTGTTTTGCACTTTTATTTTGTTTAATTAAATTATTTTTTTGTAATTAGGAATAATAGACATAATGATACAGGCTTTATTCAAAGAAAGATGAAAAAAAAGAATTGTGCCCTAGTTTTTGAACTTTGAAGAGAATGGGAGAAGGGATAATAAGGATTTGTTGGTGTCTTAAAACTTATCGGAATTCTCTCCCATTGCTTCCAACACCATTAGTTACCTACTTTATTGGGTTTTTTTCTTTTTGTTTTCTTTTTTTTAATGAATTATTCACTTTTCTTCTAGATTCTTCCTCTGTTTTATCCTTTTTCTGTAGCTTCTTTGATATATTTTTTTTCTGATGATTTTTTTCTTCGTTTAGTTTTCCTTTTCTTTGATTTTTTTTTTCTTTTTTTCTTATCATAAATTTTATCTTTTTTTGTTTTCATCTTTCTTTCAGATTACACAATTTTCTTATTTCTAATGACTTTTTATTATTTTTTGCTCTGAACAATATGTGATTATAATTAGACAGAGTGACAAATTGCTTTCAAATGTGGGTTCAATTATCGTGTTGTGCCATTTTGCGTTATAGTAGCGGGTTAGCGCAATGATAGCAAATATTTTAGATCATTCATGCTATTATAATGAAAATCATACTGTTAAGTATATTGAATATGATCTAGTATTATTTCATAGGATTTTGAGCAAATGGTGTGGCTCACCTATGATAAGTTTACACTTTTGCTTTCTGTTCTACTTCTAGCATAGTTCAAAACTACGTTTTCGAAAATAGTCACGATCTATATTACCTGGAACGTCTTACGGTTGGGGACGTGGGACGGGAACGTGTACGCGTGACGATATCCTAGGTGACTCCGGAGCAATGGATATTTTTTGTTTTTGTTCAATTTACTCTAAATAATTATATTTTAAAAATAGAAAATTAAGCAAAACATTACTTCTGAAGTACTAATAAAATAAAAAGAAAAGAAAAGTAAAAGTAAAAGCAAAAGCAAAATAAATAGTTATAATACAGTAAAAATAGGAGAGACAAAGGACACATGATGTTCATCTACCAGCCCAAGGAAAATTAAGTAGAACAAGTTTAATACTGTAAAAGGCAAACTAAAGTATGTCTCCTTTTTAAGATCGTGACCCGGTGCTTTATCTCTCATTTTTAATTCAAACTATCAGCCCAACAAAAGTGGACTTTTGTAAACCTAGTTTTGAGTTGCGGTTTCCGTTTTTCTCTCCTCTCCATTAAAGCCAGAGGTAAGCTCCTTGTTTTTAATATTTTCTTAGTTTCTTAGTTAACAACAATAAGCTCCGCTCCATAAGTTCTCCAATCGAACGAATGGGGGTTGCTAGCAATCTAGGTTGCATTTGACCCACGATTTGAGACGACTATTTCGCAAAACAAATTTTGCTGTCATTGCGGATGATTTACGGTCAATGCAGCCTATATTTCGATCGTCGTAAAGTCAAAAACCTTTATGATACAGTTGTGATGCAGTGATGCATCCTTGCTTTTGCACTTTGACGCCTAGGCTCCAAGACCTTTTTGTTCCTTAGTAGGCTCTGTCATAAAACTAAGATGCATAGATCCTTGGAGTCGAGTGATGAGTAGCAAAACTCACTCCCATTCAAGGGGTTGAAAAAAGTAACCCAAAACTCATTGCCCACTTAAGGGGATGGCTTCTTTAACAATAAGTTATTTATTATTTAGTTTTAATGGTAGGATTAATTATTTTACCCTCCCCCTCAAAAAAAATAAATTATTTTACCCTCAACATTCTATCTATTATTTTTTACCATAGCTGATTCGTAAAGCTTGAACACTTAGTTATTGGGTTGGAAACGGCGTGATTGTGATATATGATCATAGGTTGTGGTGAGTCATGAGTATTAGATGATTATGAGTATTGTTGTGCGCTGCATGTGTTTTTTAATTAATTATCAATATATGATCAAACTTGCTCCTCAAACTCGATGTTTAATAAGGGAACATAAGGCATTTGGTTTAAATTGTAAAATGTGTTAAATAATACATGAAGTCCTGATCATGTTCATAGATGAATTTCTTTAGTAAGTTATAATTTTATGAGTATATAACTATTTACGAAAAAGGGAAAATAATGATTGATAAGACAAGATTGCTCATGCTTAATCATATATTATCACTAATTGGCTATAAATGGTCATGATGAGAATAGTAAAGAAACTAGAAGGGAGAGAAAGATTATAAAAATTGTTTTGAGTGGGAAGATATACTATTCTTTATATTTGATAAATATCACTTCCAAAATATTTTCGCTACTCTTATTTTTCTACTATAATCATTTGGCATTCTAACCCTTTTGGTATGCCCACTCATCCATCAAAACATTCATATTTTAGCTACTCTTATCTTTCTACTATAATCATCTCAAAAAGTCCTACATTCGGATCCATATAGTAGCCCCGGTTTAATGGTTGTTTGATAAAACATATCCGTTGACTTTAAAGGTACACTTCAATTAAATAATATTCTAGTAATCGCTCTCTATTTTTGCCACCCATACTTAATTCTATGGGTCTCATCTTGTTGGATGTCCCATTACTCAGAAGTATGGACCCAATGTATTTAAAACATCCACTAGAAGAGATTTCTAAAATTACATTTCATGTACTCCGTTTTGCTCCTACTTAATTTAAAACCTCCTGGCTCCAACTCTTGTCTCTATCGTTCTAATTTAGCATTTATCCCCTCCTGTCATCAGCAAAAAACATGCACCATGGCATGTCTCCTTGTATCTATAGAGTTATCTCATTTAGGACCGCCGCGAAAAAAAGGGGGCTTAGGGCCAAACCGTGATGAAGGTCTGTTGTGATTGGAAAATATTCTGTTGCCCCTCCACATGTCCTTACATTTGTCTTTACTTCTCGATACATACCAAGGGATGCCCTTCTTTGTTATTGCCTAACAAAGTACTTCTCTTGTACCTTGTCGTATGCTTTTTCCAAATCAATAGAAACCATGTGCAAGTCTTTTTTGGTATCCCTATAGTACTCCATCATTTGTCTCATGAGATGAATTGTTTCGATTGTAGATGGGCTATCATCAATCCAAGCTAGTTCTCTGATATTGAGGTACATCTGCGCATATGTATCTTTATCACTCTTTTCCATAACTTTAGAGTATGATTGATGAGCTCTATTCCTTGATAGTTAGAGCAAACTTAGACATCTCCTTTATTCTTGTAAATTGACACTAGAGTTCTTTTTTCTTCAGTCATTGGTCATCTTGTTTGTCCCCCAAATCTTGAATCGTCCTTAGGCTTCTCTATACCTCAATAGGTATACCATCTGGCCTAACTCGTTTCTTTGGCTTCATCTTTTCCAAAATGTTGTCCATCTCCGGTTTTTGTATTCTTCGCCTAAATTCTTTTTTCATCTAAGGAAATGATTGTTGTGTCCCCTACATGTCCTTGTTCTCCATCAAATAGCTCATCAACATACTCTTTCCATCGATGCTTGATGTTCTCGTCTTGAACTAGAATGTTCTTATCCTTATCCATAATACATTTCACAACATGTAATTAGTTTTTGCTTGTCTCCTATTTGCCATCCTAGATTTATCTTTTTCTGCTTTGATAGAATCTAATTCGTCAAACACCTCTTTAAAAACTTCTAATTTTGCTTCGCTGACAGCAGGCCCGACCCTTGGGGTAGGCCCAAAGGGCCACCGCCCAGGGCCCCAACTAAAAGTCCAGAAATTAAGTAAGGGAGGGGCCCATAGTTCAATAAATCTCCAGGAAACAGTAAACACACTTGGAGCCCAAAAAATAACCCTTTCCAAAGTAAAAAAACGGAGAACACACATTGAAAATGGCACCGGTACAATTAACAAACTTAGGAAATGAAAAAGCTCGAAGTTAATGCTTGTCAGAAGTAATTCATGCAAATATGGAACCTTTTTCTTATTGAGAGCTAAAAGTATATGTTCTTAGATTTTGTTTAATTAAAAACTTCTTGCTATTCAATACTAATATCCAATATTCCCATTTCTCCTAAAAAAATACTAATATCCTATTTAGATTTTTTGTAATGGGTGAAGATTTAAAGTCATATTTTATCCTTTATTATATTAAATTATAGTTATTGTACATAATTAAAAATTATAAAAAGTTAACATTTATAAGTCTTGCATTAATATGAATCAAATAAAATTTCACTCGATTATGAATATCAAAATACAATGTAAGAATGAGTTGCAAGTAATACTCAAATCAAATGAGATGTTATTACTAAATTGAATGGACCGATGGACTATAACATATTGTTGGATTATCAAATTAAGGAAAATGTTAAATGATTTTTTTTGTCAAATTATCGAAGTGTAGTCATATAAGAAATTGTCCATATCAGCAAATGTAGCTACTGAAAAAGGAACTTGTAGATTAAATTGTTTTTAGAGGGCCACAAATTTTAATTTTGCCTAGGGCCCCGGGAAAGTCCGAGACGGGCCTGGCTGACAGCTGCTTTTGTCTTGGTTTGAATTCCTTATAATACATATTTTCGCACTTTAAGTACTAATAGCGATAATGGATCATATAAACCATAAAACAACACGGGTATTATAAGCATCATTGACGTGGCTTTGTAGTTTTCTTGTTCTTATACTCCCGATGATTCGTATCCCTTTTTCTTTTGTCAATTTCTAGTGGTAATGCTCATTATTATTGTTGAAGTCATTTCGAAAGTTTTCCCTTGATTTGAGTTGTATGGAAGAATGACCGTAAAATTTTTATTTCACGTCGTCAATCCGCTGTTTTTTGATGATAAATACGTCCTGGGGTATTTGCAACTTGATTGAGCTTTGTTTCTTTTTGATGATAAATTTTATTTATCTCAAAGAATTACCTTTTAAACTTGTGCAGATATGTACTCTTTTGGTTGGTGATTTTTGCATGCAAATTTACTTTTGCCTATTTTCTCCAGGTTAGTGACTTCATCCTTTAGCTTTTTTACGATTTTTTTTTATTTTTTTCTTTTTAAAATTGACTGTTATACTGTTAAATCTTATAAAATGAGAATCTCAGTATCGAGGAAACTAAGGTCATTTAGACTTCTAATTAAATTTATCCACATCCACTATAACACCCCAACCGAGAAGTTTGGGGTAATAGATTAAGAATGGAACCCCAGCACTTTTGTTGGGAGGTAGGAACTTTAATATTGAGTTTCATTATCACTTTTTACATCATTGTTTTAAAAAAATGTCCTTTGCATCTTTCTTATTTGTGAATTTCCTGAGGTGTAATTATGCAAAATGTTGCAGATTAAGCCCTTGGTTACGCCTACAAAAATTATTGTGACACTTCCTTCTATTCAATACTCATGGCATGATTTCTTCTCGAAGAGTAAGACAAAATAATGCATTTCTTGTGTTGTATGTGTATTTGAATTCTAAAGCAGATTTTATTGAGAGTGGAATCTTCTAATAGGTTGCTCTATAAGCCTTTTAGTTTCTGATCCTTGTGATAAAATTTTCAGATAATCATAATGCGCTGACTGTAGCTAGTCTTTGGGCACCTGTCATTGCTGTAAGCTCTCTTGATAACTTGTTCGCTTGTTATTACTTCTTTTTGTTTCGTCTGGTGTGGGTTTGGGAGAACAGAAAGATGAAAGGGGCTATCCTGCCTGGTAAGTTGCAATATGGGTCTGTATTTACAAACACAAGGAGTGTGTTTGCTTTTCCATGCAGTGGAGAAATGCATTTTTTCTGCATAAGTTATTTTGTGTAAGTTGAGAGTTGATTGTTGGCTACTCACCGATAAACTTGAACATTAGCAACACTCTTAGAGAAGGTATATCAACTGTATGCAGGAGATTATTGTTTTTCTTAAAAAAATATATATTAATATAATGGATGAGGAATGCCTTTGTAAATCAAAGAACCGATCAACAATACAATTCCTCCATTCACTTTATCTCAAAATTAGGGAAAAAATGATCCTTCAAAATTCTTGTTCCATCCCAGCCAAAATGATCATAAAGCAGTATAAGAACAACTTGTCCACAACTTTCTGAATTCGATCATATCCAAATCCAAGATGGCTGATTTGAAGAAATTTTCGTATCTTCCTTGAGGGAACTCAATCTTTGGCTCTTTGCCATTATACAACGTAAGCATAATATTAAGCATAGTGTTAAACTTCCCTTGGGAACTAACCATATAAATGCTCTTAACTTTTATTGGAATCTTCACACTCCAAACTTTTTTGGATAAAGGGAATAGAAGGGAGTCGAGGGAGGGGAACCATACAAAATAAAAGGAAGCACACGAAAAGGATCTAGATTAATCAGGGGTCCATACTTTAAAGTATGAATATTCTGGAGTATGTCTAAAATTTTAATCATAGATTGCCAATCTCTCACTTGGGGTTCATTCCTAAAGGAAAAGTTCCGGCTCAATTGGTTATCATCCTCACAAAAATTCATATATTGGAGCTTTATGCTTAAAGGAGAGATGAAATAATTTAGGAACATAGAGTAAATTTGCGGTAACGGGAGTGATACGGTACACCTACATTTGCTTTTTTATTGTTCTATTAATGTAGCTTTATTATTTGAATTGTCTTGAACATTGTGATGAATCAATATTTACATATGAGGGGTAGAATAGTCTTTTGATGACGTTTCTAGAAAACGAATATTTTGTAACCAAGTTAGCTCTAGATATGACGATGTAATAACTAGTTAGGGTATGCAATGAATATAAAATGAATTCTTCCTCTTAAACTCCTCTTTCGCTACTCTCTTATTTTTAATCTTCATTTTTTCTTCCTTTTATCCCTTTACTCCTTAACTCTAATCTTCATTGTTTATCATATTAGCGATTAGCGAGGTCATTACAAACATACTCTGTTTTGACTGTTTTCTATTAGAATGACTTATATTTGATGTACAGATTTATCTAATGGATATTCACATATGGTACACACTTTTGTCGGCCCTTGTTGGTGGTGTTATGGGTGCTCGAGCTCGACTAGGCGAGGTAATTGTTGAGATCCCTTTGTACTGTAAGTTATTGGGAGTAAAGTTTGTTAACCGCTTACTTGTATCCATTTTTTAACATTCCTTAAATTCGTATTAAGTTTTCTTGTCTCTTTATTTTACGATTTAATTTTCCTCCTTATTATATTGCTTTGGTTGCAGATACGCTCAATTGATATGGTGCATAAACGTTTTGAGAGCTTCCCTGGAGCCTTTGCGAAAAATCTTGCATCTGTAAGGACAAGAAGGTATGTTCTAGTATTGTGATGGTGTGCACTTGATATAGTGCTATAGGTTAAAGATTTGATAGATTATGTGAGTGTACGTCTGTGTGTGTGGTTTTCTGATATAGATATCAAGTTTAAACCATTGGATCCCCACCACAAATCAGCAAGGATTTCATGTTGTAGCCTGTAGGCAACAGGTGGTGAAGGGCTCTTTTTTTAAACTGGAAATCGATAAACAAGACAAAATCTAAAAACATAATCATAGAATTAAAGTTGAATAGGGAATCGAAGTTCACTGTGCAAAACTACACAACTAGACCAAAATGTAGCAAATGAAGAATATAGAAGCAGTAGGTTGGGGGGTGGGGGGAATTTAGGTTTTCTGTTTGTTTTTACCTTTTTTGATTTTGTGAAGTTTTTGATATTTAAAATTATCAAATCATCTATTTCTTTTTTCTTATTGTTTCGGTTTTCTCGACGAAATACAGGGGTAAAGGTCACTGATTATGTTATAACCATAACTGCGGTTCATCGATTGGATTTCTAAATTCTTGCGTTCATCATTTAGGAAACCAACAACCTTAGGGTTTTCATATAAATTTTCTAGATAAACAAATATAAGGTGAAGGTCAATGAAGTATAAAGACAAATTTTGTTGGAAAAGTATTGTGAGGAATGTAGGCTATTGTTTAAGGACTGTCCATGTTTCGCTTGGAGTGTCTTCATTTCTATCTTCAAATTTCTCTCGCATTGTTCTCATGTAATTTTTGTTTTTCGGGTATTGTGCAGAATTCCTTTTGATCAGCAAAATCCTGAGGTACATTGATGCATACGCATTTCAGCTTCATCATTAAAAATTGTATAAAAGTCAATACCGCTTTCTGTTGAAAATAAAAGCATACAGATGACATTTATTAGATAATTCTTATTTTCTTGCTTCGTTCTTATGCTCGTGCTTGTCACTCAGGGGACTATATAGTAAGTAGGATATTTACTAAAACCACGTTTTTCTATGGTTCTGTTCTATGTCGCACTCCTATGTACAAAAAATAAATTTATTACTCTAATTTGGCCTTTTCCCTTTAGGTAGAATTCTCTATCAAGAAATATGGAAAAAAAATCCACCTGATGAAAAACGTTGGGCCCCTCTCAGGAGGAAGCTACTTATACACTAACTTTTTAAGTGTAATTAAAATAAAATTCCTCTAGTGCAAATGATAGGAAATCGTTAATGTTGGTTTAGTAATAGGCAATGTTTGAAAATAAAATTAGTTAAAAAAGTGGAAGGTTGAAACTTTGAGGAATTTTGAAGAGGAAGAAGTTGGATGACTCAATTATAGGAGTGAAGAATATATTAAAAAAATAAGCATTTGAAAGAGTTTATATTAATAGATAGGGATCAATGTGGAGGAGAGTACATGTGGATAATCATTAAAACTAGTTTTCTTAGTTGTAGATTAGTATTAAATTGGGTCAAATAAAGTCCAATATTTGCTATCGACAATCTTTCACATTGATTTTCTTTTGTTCTCGTAGTGAGAATCTATATACTTATCAAGATACAAGGCCAACCATCTGATATGTGTTCCAATCATCCAGAAAACACCCCTATATTTTGATTGAAACTTTTTATTTAAAGTTACAACTTACAAGAGTTAGAGTTGTCTCTAATTTTTCTTGAAGGATCTCCCTGATTATGGTCATTATGTCCATGTTGAAAATGCGATTTCTATATATTTATGTTTCTCGATTTATGTTGAAATCAAAATATTAGTTTGCGTTTGTTGTCTACTTGGGTTTATTATTTTCGTGGGGTTTTCAATAAGTGAATAAAAGCTATACTATTGTAATTTTTTAGGTTATTCCCTTTTCTGTTTTCTCTATATAACAAAAAGATCAATAATTTGTATGTTATTAACATTACCCAATGGAAGATAAAAGCTATGTTTCCCATGGAAAAAAATCGTGGTCCCGGTCGCGTTTGCGAAAACGATCGCGGTGTCGCTGAAAACGGCTTTAACGAAGAAATAACGCGAATCGCGGCCAATGCGGTGTGATTTTTGAAATCATAGAAGGGGTTTTGAAGTTATAATTTTTGTTTTTGAACTACTATTATTATGCAATAATATGCAACTAGCTATTCTGATTGCAATATTTGAAATTCTTTAGTGTATAATTAATTAACTTATTAGTTATTAGTTAATGTAACAGATTGGGACTGTTACAATATGATTTTGCACTCAAGAACACAAAAACAGAAAATTAGTGATCAAACAAATAATGAACGGTAGTATTCGAGCCACTACCAAGCTCCCTCCAAGATTCCTCTTTGTTATTGATTTATTTGATGAACATGGGTCTTTATATACAAATGATTACAACATGGGTCTTTATACAAATGATTACAACATGGGTCTTTATACAAATGTTATTGATCTATATACAAATGATTACAACATGGGTCTTTATATAGAAGTCCCTATTAGACTAACTAAGACACCTCATCCTATTTATTACATCTCATCCTAATATTCTAATTATTTGCCACCTCATTTTATTTATTACACCTCATCCTTCTAATTAATTGCTCTTCTTTTTATTTCTCCTAACATAAGTAATAAGGGTCGGTTTAACCGGTTTAGCCGGTTGCCCATGTGTTACAATACCCCCCGCTAAGACCTTCACCTTGTCCTCAAGGTGAGCAAAGGGATAGGTATCAAAAAATGACTTGCGATCCTCCCAAGTAGCATCCGTAGGGTCTAAACCCTCCCAAGCAACCAACACCTCTTCGGACCCTGTAGACGACTTCCGTATATCCAAGATGTCATGTGGCTGGGCGCTGAATTCCAACTCTTCAGTGACAGGAGGGCTGGTTGGGGATGGCGACGTTGCCCCCACAGCAATCTTTAGTTGCGATACATGGAAAACGGGGTGTATTTGACAGTCACTAGGTAAATCCAACTTGTATGCCACCTTGCCTACCCTCTGAATAATTTTGTAAGGACCATAGAATCGTAAACTCGGCTTATGATTTGGCCGTTTGCTCTACCGATAGCCATTGCTCACACATTTCTCCCTCACCCCAAGGCCGGAATCGACTCAAAATTAAGTACTTCAAATCTTGCCAATCCCTAATCGATTCATTTTGTTCCTCCCAATCAAACCAAATCTCAGCTTCGCCCTCGAAACTCACCGCCGCCGCCTCTAATTTCTCCCTTTCACCTAGTTGGTAAAATGAGAAATATTTTTCCGCCTTTCGTATCCAAGAATCTGGATTTTCTCCATTAAACATTGGAATTTCTAATTTCCTCTTCCTCCAATTAGAAGTTGACCCCACAATTTGCTCCTACCGTGACCTTCTCTCTCTCTCACGGTCCTCCTCTTCTTCAATTGAAGGCGATTCTTCAAGAATTTCAGCTCCTCTGCTTCGTGATTCCTTTTCTGCCAGCATTTTCGGCCCCCTTATTGAATGGGTTGGGATTTTGCATTCAATTTCTTCCCCAATTGAATTTTTCCCCAAATTCCATCGCCAGAAACCCCAATCTGCCGAGTTTCTTCTCCCCCTTTTCTTCCATCAGTTTTTGTCTTTTCCTCTATCAAAATTGATAGAATTCGCTCTGTTTTGTCCATCCTTTGATTCAACTTATCATCCGAGGCTTCAAGATTATCCAAACGTTGAGTCATTTTACCTTCTAAACCAACTATAGCGTCTGACATTTTTCCCTCTAGGCTGATTATGGCTTCTGTCACCTTGGCCAGCCCTCGTTCCCACTTCTCCAAGTTTTCTTGCACCATTTTTACTCCAAGAACGTATTGCTCTGATACCTTTGTAACAGATTAGGACTGTTACAATATGATTTTGCACTCAAGAACACAAAAAAACAAAAAATTAGTGATCAAACAAACAATGAACGGTAGTATTCGAGCCACTACCAAGCTCCCTCCAAGATTCCTCTTTGTTATTGATTTATTTGATGAAAAACAAATGATTACAACATGGGTCTTTATGTAGAAGTCCCTATTAGACTTACTAAGACACCTCATCCTATTTATTACATCTCATCCTAATATTCTAATTATTTGCCACCTCATTTTATTTATCACACCTCATCCTTCTAATTAATTGCCCTTCTTTTTATTTCTCCTAACATAAGTAATAAGGGTCGGTTTAACCGGTTTAGCCGGTTGCCCATGTGTTACAGTTAATTAGTTTGTTTATGAACTAAAATTATGAGTTACTATAATTTAAGTAATCTTAATAATTAAAGTTAATGGGTATTAATAAAATTCTAACGGAAAAACAAATAACATTATAACGGTGATAAAATAACCGGTGTTACACGTTATATAACGGTCAACCCGGCGTTTTGACCGTGAAATTCCGTGCACCGTTATATAATGGGATTTAACGTCGCCAACTTTCAAACAAGTTTTATAACGGGCGTTACGTAACGTAACGAGGGAGTTTTCATTCCATGATGCTACCCGTGCTCATCATATATGGCAGACGTATTCGTGTCGACATGACACAAACACTGATATGAGCACAAAATTCGAGGAAATTTGACCGTTCGAAGTCACAAATTTGAGTTGAAAGCTCAGTGTGCCATTTTTTACTACATTTTTTCCAGCAAGACCTCGCCTTTTTTTATTTTCTCTGTTTGCTATTTCAAGTGATTTTTCTTGTGTGTGAAGGAAAAGAGAGTACGATGAAACTCTTTTGTTTTTATTCTTTACTTTTTAGTTTTAAAGCCTTTACTTCCTCATTGCCATGCGGTTTCAAATGTGTTTCCTTTTCGATTTAGGAAAATTAAGCACCTCTCTTAATTACAAAAAGTGTGCTGAATACTTTTTTTGTATTGCTTAATGATGATTACAAGAGGTGTTTAAATACACCAAGGCTAAAACTATTCTAAGGAACTAAATATACAGAGAATAATATCCTCCCTAAAATACAATATGTTGTTAGTGTGTCTCGAACTCGAGACCAAAGGAGAAACAAAGAAACTGATTTTTTTGTGAGACGGTTATCTCACGGTTATTTCACTTTTTTAGTGGGTAGTTACATTTAGTGCAAGGAGCAATTTCTAACTCCCTTGCTGGCCGGTTTCTTGGTGCAAAAATTAGTAACTTCTCTTAATTAGTTTTATATAAATACTCTATCATTATTAGAGTTAGAAACGTACACAAAATTAGAGAGAGAGCCATTGTTTTGTGTGATCGGTTCTTGATTCATCTTGTAAATCTTTGCGGTTCATAGTGAAATTGCTTGATCTCGGTGCCGATGGACGTAGCTATCACATTGATAGTGAACCACGTAAATTTCTTGTGTCTTCTCTTATTGTTTGGTTTGAATCTTTATTGTTTCGTTATTGTTATTCGATCATTGCTTCCGCTGTCGCACAACAATTGGCATCAAGAGCTCAGGTTTAGTCCTTGGAAGAGTTTTTTGACTGAAACAATGGCTGGAGATTCTACAATTAGAATTGAGAAATTTACCGGGAAAAATAGCTTCGGGCTATGGCAAATTAAGATGAAGGCTCTGTTGAAACAGCAGCAAATCTGGCGTCCGTTGGCTCCAAGGAGTACTACTTCGGGGTCGGAAGACGGATTGACTGACGGGCAATTAGCAGTGATGGAGGAAAAGGCTCATTCTACCATCTTGCTGAGTTTAGATGATCATATCATCACGGAGGTCGCTGATCAGGCTACGACGGCGGAATTGTGGTTGAAATTGGAGTCATTGTATATGACTAAGTCGCTGACCAACAAACTATTGCTGAAGCAGCGGTTGTTTAGCCTTCGAATGCAGTCAGGTACACCCTTACGGGAACATCTTGAGAAACTTAACTCTATTTTGCTTGATTTACGTAATTTAGATGTTAAGATAGATGATGAGGATGCTGCATTGATTTTACTTGTGTCTCTACCGTCTAGCTTTTCGAATTTTGTTGAGTCTTTTGTTGTTGGTAAAGACTCATCGACTTGAAGAAGTGAAGGCAGACTTCATACTAGGGAACTTCCGAAAAGCTATAGGTGATAACGGGATAATGGCGATGGTTGTTTGTTAAGTCCGGAAATCTAAAAAGAAAAGGGGTTTAACAAGGGCAACAATACTGGTCGGTCGGAAACGAATGATGGATGTAGTAAGATCAGCTGGAAAGACCGTATTATCAGAAAGAACCGGTCACTTTAGGGCTAATTGTTCGATGAGGAAGGGCAAATCCCAAGTCGCAGTAGTTGAGGAGAAACCGGGAGAGCTATAATTGAGGAAGACTTAGCACTCGTGAGTTCAGCTAAGTCCGGGTATCTTTCGGATGGTTGGGTTCTAGATTCGGGGTGTTCGCTCCATATGAGTCCACGCCGAGATTGGTTTGATACATAGAGTCTTAGAATGGGGTACTGCTATTGTAGGTAACAATGCACCATGTAAGGTTAAGGGTATGGGTCCATGAGATTGAGGATGTGATGGGCTTAAAGTTAACTTTGACTAATGTCTGCGATGTTCCTCGCTTGGGGAAAAATCGATTTCATTGGGTACCTTGGATGATTTGGGGTACAATGGGTGTTTTCTGGATGGGAGGTTGTCTATTTATCGAGGTTCCGAAGTTGGTACTCAACGGTATCAAGAGGAACACCCTCTATGTCTTCGAGGGTGTTACACTGCCTAGTTCCATTGCTTGCGATCGGAGTCTCACCGGAGATGACCAAGATTTGGCAACGAGGCTTGGTCATATGGGGAGAAGGGATGCAGACTATTGTCTAAGAGGGTCTTATCCCGGGATCAAGGTGCCAACCTTGAATTTTGTGTCATTTGTTGTTGAAGGTATGGGAGGTTTCCGCTATTTTGTGTCATTTGTTGATGACAAGTCCCGATACACATGGCTTAGGTTGCTTAAGTCAAAGGATGAGGCCTTCAAAGCTTTTAAGCAATGGAAAGCTTTGGTGGAAAATCGACAGGGTAGGAAGATCAAGAAGCTACGCACAGACAATGGGCTGGAGTTTTGCAAAGAGGAGTTTAATCACCTGCGCGATGAGGGTATTCGGCATCATACCGCCGGATGACACCACAGAACGGTATGCGAACCGGTTAATCGATACGCTGAGAGAGTTCGATGCATGCCTCTAATGCGAGGTCGGGAGAAGGTATTGGAGTGAAGCTGTGATGACAGCTTGTTATATCATCAATAGGGGTCCTCATTCGGGAATTGACTTCAAAATCCCGTTTGAGATTTGGAGTGGTAAGTTGCCTAG
Organism: Amaranthus cruentus; assembly: GCA_019425755.1. Classification (NCBI taxonomy): domain Eukaryota; kingdom Viridiplantae; phylum Streptophyta; class Magnoliopsida; order Caryophyllales; family Amaranthaceae; genus Amaranthus; species Amaranthus cruentus. Next base: position 8,792,413 of record CM033465.1, on the reverse strand, counting down.
CTTCTCAAATTTGAAGATATTTGGTTGTGTTGCTTACTACCATGTTAGTGAGGGTAAGCTGGATCCACGGGCCAAGATGGGGTGTTTTGTTGGGTACGGTGATGGTGTGAAGGGGTTTAGGATCTATTCGCCTTCAGAGGGTCGGGTCATTCTTAGTAGGGATGTCACATTTGATGAAAGCACCATGTATTCCAAGAAGAGCTCGGAGTCTTCCGATTTGGGGAAGGAAGGGGAGAATGTGCCACAGTCCGATGGGGTACTTGAGGTACATCAGTCATCCATTGCTGATTTACCTCGAGTGCAATTTATTGATGATGATGCTGAGGTTCCAGTGCCTAGTACTCCTGAGCCTGAGGATGTTCCACCTTCACCTAACTCTGGGGTGGAGGAGGAGCAGTCTAATCAGGGGTCATCTAGTCAATCTGACACCATTCTTGAGCGGCCTAAACGTGCTATCAAGAAGCCTGTGAGGTTGATTGAAGAGATGGAAGGAAGGAATTGCTGTGTTGATAGTTTGACAGGTTATGCATTGAGTGTAGCTGATGATGTAGAGTCATATGAACCTGCCACTTATAAACAAGCAATTAGTTGTAGTGAGTCGGCGCAATGGCTTGCTGCGATGGGTGAAGAGATGCAATCTCTTTACAAGAACAGGGTGTGGGAACTTGTGAAGGTGCCAGAGGGGAGACAACTTGTTGGGTGTAAATGGATCTTCAAGAAGAAAGAAGGGACATCTGAATCTGAGAAAGTTCGCTTTAAGGCAAGGCTAGTTGCTAAGGGGTTCAGTCAGGTAGAAGGGGTTGATTTTGTGGAGATATTCTCACCAGTGGTTCGACATACTTCTATTCGTGTGCTATTGTCAATTGTAGCACATTATGACCTTGAGCTGGAGCAGCTGGATGTTAAGACGGCTTTCCTTCATGGTGATTTGGAGGAGGAGATTTTGATGAAGCAGCCCGAGGGATTCGAGATTCCAGGGAAGGAGCACTATGCATGTAGATTGCTAAAGTCATTGTATGGACTTAAGCAATCCCCTCGCCAGTGGTACAAGAGGTTTGATTCCTTTATGGTTTCGCATGGTTTTGATAGGAATTCATATGATTGCTGTGTGTATCATAGTAAGCTGGATGATGGTTCCATGATTTATTTGCTGTTATATGTTGATGACATGCTTGTTGCCACAAAGAATAAATCTGATGTTGCTAGACTTAAAGAGTTGCTTAGCTCGGAATTTGACATGAAAGATTTGGGTCCAGCTAGGAAAATTTTGGGTATGGAGATCTATAGGGATCGGGCTAGGGGTAAGCTTTTCTTGACTCAGAAAAGTTACATTGAAAAGATTTTGTCTCGTTTTGGGATGGAGAAATCGAAGCCAATAAGTACACCAACTTCTGTGAGCTGCAAATTGTCTTTGTCTATGTCACCTCAAACTGAGGAAGAGTTAGCTTATATGTCTAGGGTTCCTTATGCCAACGCGGTTGGCTGTTTGATGTATGCTATGGTCTGTACTAGGCCGGATATTGCGCATGCTGTTAGTGTTGTTAGTAGGTTCATGGCTCGACCTGGGAGAGAGCACTGGCAAGGGGTGAAAAGGATTTTTCGCTACTTGAGAGGGACAGCAGATATTGGGCTTGTGTATGGAAATGATGTAGAGTGTTTGGTAACTGGGTACAGTGATTCTGATTATGCGGCGGATGTGGATACTAGGAGGTCCGTGACCGGTTATGTATTCACCTTGGGTGGTTCTGTGGTGAGTTGGAAGTCGACTTTGCAGTCTTCAGTTACATTGTCTACAACTGAAGCTGAGTACATGGCTTTAACTTCTGCAGCAAAGGAGTCTATTTGGCTCAAAGGCCTAGTGGGTGAATTGGGTATCTCGCAGGATTATGCTACGGTGTATTGTGATAGCTTAAGTGCCATTTGCTTAGCTAAAGACCAAGTACACCATGATCGGACCAAGCACATAGATGTCAGGTATCATTTCTTGTGCACCGACAAGAGGGTGAAGGTAAAGAAGATCGGGACCGCTGACAACCCAGCTGATTTCTTTACTAAGTCTGTTCCTGTTAGTAAGTTTAAACACTGTTTGGACTTACTAAATATTGATTACTATGTGATGTGATCGGGCCCTTAGGGGCGGTGTTGGGGAGTTCCTGTTGTAGGTGTGTTGGCCTCAAGGTGGAGCTTGCCCGGGGCTTGTGATGTAGGTGGAGCATTATGAGTCGTTTTATACTTGTTTGTATGGTTTTGATGAGTCTTGGTTGAAGATTTGTCGGATGGGTCTTGGTTGAAGACTTATCGGGATGTATGGCTTATGCATGAGCTCTGCATCGGGTTTTGGCTTGAGATATGTTCACTATGTGTTGATGAGATCGTTTGCTGAATACGAGTTCTCGTCAAGGTGGAGATTGTTGTTAGTGTGTCTCGAACTCGAGACCAAAGGAGAAACAAAGAAACTGATTTTTTTGTGAGACGGTTATCTCACGGTTATTTCACTTTTTTAGTGGGTAGTTACATTTAGTGCAAGGAGCAATTTCTAACTCCCTTGCTGGCCGGTTTCTTGGTGCAAAAATTAGTAACTTCTCTTAATTAGTTTTATATAAATACTCTATCATTATTAGAGTTAGAAACGTACACAAAATTAGAGAGAGAGCCATTGTTTTGTGTGATCGGTTCTTGATTCATCTTGTAAATCTTTGCGGTTCATAGTGAAATTGCTTGATCTCGGTGCCGGTGGACGTAGCTATCACATTGATAGTGAACCACGTAAATTTCTTGTGTCTTTTCTTATTGTTTGGTTTGAATCTTTATTGTTTCGTTATTGTTATTCGATCATTGCTTCCGCTGTCGCACAACACAATATTTGGCAAATATAAAATATTCAGTTTAATTCACTTTCCTACACTCCCCCTCAAGTTAGGTCGTATGGTTCGCCAAGACCTAACTTGCAGATTGCATCGTCGAATGTCTCTGAGGATACTGCCTTGGTGAGGATATCAGTCAGTTGATCTTTTGATCGGACAAAAGGAAGTTTAATGATCCCGTTCTCCAGTTTCTCCTTAATGTAATGTCTGTCGATCTCGACGTGTTTCGTGCGGTCATGCTGAACCGGGTTATCAGAAATACTAATGGCTGCTTTATTGTCACAGAAGAGGTTACATGGTCCCTTTTGAGGAAAGTTCAGTTCTCCTAGAAGTTTTCTGATCCATAGCACTTCAGTAACACCTTTTGCGATTCCACGAAATTCTGCTTCAGCGCTGGACAATGCTACCACCTTTTGCTTTTTACTCTTCCAAGTCACTAAGTTTCCTCCAACCAAAGTGAAGTACCCAAATGTTGACCTTCTGTCGTCTTTATCACCTGCCCAGTCTGCATCCGTATAGGCCAAGAGATCTAGATTCTCATTCTTCCCAAATAAGAGCCCCATGCTGCTAGTTCCTTTCAGATATCTCAAAATTCGCATTACTGCAGTCATATGGTGTATCTGAGGCATATGCATAAAACGACTCAGTACTCCCACAGCATAAGCAATATCAGGTCTGGTGTGGGATAAGTAGATGAGTTTTCCTACTAATCTCCTGTAACGATTCTTATCTGCCTGTTTCTCCCCTTGGATTATCTGAAGTCCATGATTAGCTGTTATCGGTGTCTCGGCTGGTTTACAATCAAGCATACCAACCTCTGCTAGAAAGTCAAGAATATACTTTCGCTGATTGATAAAGATCCCTTTCTTCGATCTTAGAACCTCAATGCCTAGGAAGTACTTTAGATTTCCCAAATCTTTCATCTCAAACTCGCCTGACAACTTCTTCTTAAGACTCAGTATCTCCTCGGGATCATTGCCAGTCATCACCATATCATCCACATAAATGATTAAACATGTGATTCGATCTCCTTTCTTCTTGAGGAACAGGGTGTGATCAGAGTTGCTTTGTTGGTATCCAAATTTCCTCATAGCAGATGTGAATCTTCCAAACCAAGCTCGGGGAGACTGTTTTAGACCATATAGTGCCTTTCTGAGTTTGCATCCTTCTTGTGGGCTGTACCCTTCTGAGAATCCCGGAGGTGGCTTCATGTATACTTCTTCCTCAAGTTCCCCATGCAGAAATGCATTTTTAACATTGAACTGGTGTAGAGGCCAATCCTTGTTTGCAGCAACAGAGAAAAGGATCCGGTAGTATCAATCTTCGGAACTGGTGAGAATGTCTCGGAGTAGTCTATGCCGTATGTCTGAGTGTAGCCTTTTGCTACAAGACGTGCCTTGTACCGTTCTATGGAGCCATCAGCATGATACTTGATTGTAAAGACCCATTTGCATCCCACCGTCTTTTTACCTTTAGGTAACTCACACTTCTCCCAAGTCTCATTTTTCTTTAAGGCTGTTATTTCTTCCTCCATTGCTTTCCTCCATTTCGGATCCTGGATTGCTTCTTCATCATTCCTTGGTAGTTTTCCAGAGTAGAGCGATGTATTAAATGCCATAGCTGCTTCTGCAAGGGATTCACTATTTCCTCGATCAACCGGATATCTCGATCTTCTTGATTCATACTCTGGGTCATACCGTTTTGGGGGAACTCCTCTAGTGCTTCTTGGGGGTAGATTGTACCTGTTAATTTCATCGTTCCTTTCCTCAGGGGAATGCTCATCAACATGATTTTCATTCGGCTCCATTTCCGTCACAGCATCATTATCATCATTATTCACATCATTAGCAATGTCATTTGGGAGAGAAATATCAGTTACCTCATGTGTGTTCGGATGCTCAGGAGTTGGAGTGAACTGAGGAAGTGGAGGAGGTATAGTCGTCTCTGAGGAAGTGTCGGTGGTGTAACCTACTTGCTCTTTTGGGTCGATCCTACTAGGGTATGTAAGCCAGTTTAGGTCCTCACTTTCATTCTCCCCCTGAGAGCTAAGCTGGGTGTAATAATATGTCTCCTCAAAAAACTCACAATCCATAGTGACATACATTCGTTTTCCTACTGGGTCAAAGCATCTATACCCTTTCTGTGTGGTCCCGTAACCCACAAACACACATTTGACAGCACGAGGTTCCAGTTTAGTGCGAGCAATTTTGGGCAGATGAAAATATACCACACATCCAAAAACTCGAGGATGAAGGGAGTGAGATGAAGGAATAGGAACATGAGATTTGAGAGTGTTAAGAGGGGTTTGAAATTGTAGGGTTTTTGTGGGTAGACGGTTGGATAAGTATGTAGCAGCTGCAAGAGCCTCAGGCCAATATGAGGCGGGCACATGAGACTCAAACATGATGGATCGGGTAATTTCAAGAAGGGTGCGGTTTTTTCGCTCAGCTACACCATTTTGCTGAGGGGTAGCAGGACAGGTGGTTTGGTGTATAAGGCCATGGTTGGTGATGAATTGTTTCATGTTAAGGTTCACATACTCCCCCCCATTGTCAGATCGCAGGATTTGTGGTGAAGTGTGGAATTGGGTAACAATCATTATAGAAAGCAACAAATACTTCAAACACATCAGATTTATGTTTTAAGAGATAAACCCAACTCATACGAGTACAATCATCAATGAATAGAACAGAATAGGAAAAAACATGAGAATTAAAACTCGGAGTTGGGCCCCACACATCAGAATGTAGCAAAACAAAAGGTTTATGAGTACGGGAAAAACTAGGAACGTACGAATGTTTTTGACTCTTAGCCAAAACACAAGCCTCACAATCTATCAAATTATTACAACTATGAAGTGAAGGAAACAGACACTTTAGATAACCCACTGAGGGATGTCCTAGACGCTTGTGCCACATCCTTAGTTGATAATTAGGAGACCCGCGAGCAAGCGATGTATGACCTTTGTGACCTTCCTCATCCACATAGTACAGTCCTCCTTTCTCAGTACCACGCCCAATGATCACTCCCGTTTGAGCATCCTGCACAATACAACCATTAGACGTCATCAGAACAGTGCAATTTAATTCCTTAGTCAGCTGACTAACAGACAGAAGTTTATGAGTGAGACTAGGAATTAAAAGACAATTTTTAAAATGTAATGACGGGGAGACATTAACAGGTCCAGCTTTAGTAACATCAATAAATTCACCGTTTGCCGTTTGGATTTTTTTTCGAGAGGTGCGTTCAAAAAAAAGTAAATCATTAGATTCATATGTCATCGTGTCCGTCGCCCCACAATCGAAAATCCATTGAGAATTTTTCCCCCACATACTAAGCCCACACGGTTTTCAATGGGTTGAGGGTCTTGATTTTGGTGGGCCATGTCATGTGGGTCTTTAGGGTTTTCTACCCCCTTATAAAAGGGAGTATTTTGGGAAGGTTTGACTCCCGCCCTTCTCTCTCTAGAACCGGCTGTCCCTCTCTCTTCCCCATTTCTGCCATTGTTTGTGTCTTTTCCAGACTCTTCATTACCTCCATTGATGTGATCTCCTTCATCACCTGTGTTACCTGTCATGACCTGGGACTCGAGATTCTGCTCCTGAGGTGTTTCGGTTTGGTTTTCCATTGCAGGTGAGTGAATGGTAAATGATGATGCCGGAAAAATTGTCGTCCCGGAACTAACCGTACGACTCTGATACCATGAAAAGCGGAATAAACGATGTTTGGGTTAAGGTTTTGGCTGAATACTTTTTTTGTATTGCTTAATGATGATTACAGGAGGTGTTTAAATACACCAAGGCTAAAACTATTCTAAGGAACATAATATACACAGAATAATATCCTCCCTAAAATACAATATTTGGGAAATATAAAATATTCTGTTTTATTCACTTTCCTACAATAAGAACCAGATATAAAACAATTAGACGTAGTTCCTTAGAATGTGGGTTAAAAAAAATACCCTATTGTGCCAATTTGAATTATTTTAGCGGCTTAGTAAAATGACAACAAATGTTTTAGATCTTTATGCAACAATAATAAGTAAGTCATAGTGTTTTAATTTTCAAATATGCCTCAGTATTATAATATAAGTTTTTGAGCAAAACGTGCGGCTCATCTAAAAATGCTATGTTTTCGCCTTGTGACTTTTTTAAGCTCGCCTCCAACCCTCTTCTTCACCTCGATTGATGTGCCTTACTCAGGCTTGGACACCCTTGCGCACCTCAATTCATGCGCCTTGGCCTTTCTTAAACGAAGAGACCTCTATACAACCGTTATCTCAAAAGAAAAATCTTACAACTTTTGTTTTTTGTAACCTTTTTATTTGGAGTAGGTTTGCGTAACTAGTGGGGTTTTGATACACAATCTACAAGTATGTACTTTTTACATTAGAATTAGGCTATATTATATAAATTATAGATGGATTATATATATTTTACATGGGTATTTTTATTGTTAGTACTTATAACTAAAAAATTAGTTAATAAGTTTTTATATACTAGCCATTAGAAAACAAATCCAATTTTTGGCAAAAAGGACAAATCTATCAGTGTAAGATGCCATAGTTGACTTTTGCTTTCCCAAAAGCAATGGTCTTATAGATCGAGTTTGTACGGAACCTTTGGTTGATAAAATAATTGGAAATAAGATTATTGGAGGGATCTGATAATCTTTGTGAATGTTTATAATGGAAAGCATCTATCTTACATGGCTTATGAGGCTTATGGTTCCTAGTACAGTCTTTTTGAGTATGTAACTCCACCTGAAAATTCGGTATTCCAAGATATTCGTTGAGGAACTAAACACTTCTTAAGAGATTGGTTGATGATAATTGGAATTGCAAACTTTGTTGGGTTAGGACTGGTTTGTTATGAATCGTTAAGTGAGCTAATTGGATCTAGAAGGGTTAAGGGACAGGATTCATAATCTATTGGTTCTGGCTGACAATTTTCTGTTTTATTTTGCGACTGAAAAAATGATCTGTCTGCGTAATTATAATATCAACCGAAATTGCTGTAAATAACTTGTTCTCTCTGAAAGCATCTAATTAGTGATTTGTTGTAGAATTTCAGATTCTATTTTTTCATTATTTAATAAAGCTTTAGTGAAGAGTTGTCTATGTATGTCGCTTGGGATCCTATATGTATTAGTATTTTTTGTGTTCGATTCTATTCCTTGCAGTCCGCACAAGAGAATAACAAGACATATGCTGCCATTTTTGCTCCCTTCTGGAATGAGATCATTAAAAGTCTACGCGAAGAAGATTTCATCAGCAATCGGTATTGAATCAGCATGACCCTTTTCTTTTAAATTGGTTTCCAGCTTGCTAAAGTAGATTGATCTATGCGGCATTCATGTGCCACATGGTTTTGAAACATTCTATTATGGATTTTCTTTCAGGGAAAAGGACTTGCTTTATATGCCTAGCAACACGGGTACACTTCCTCTTGTTCAGTGGCCTCTCTTTCTTCTGAGTAGCAAGGTCAATTTAAATGATTCCTTTACCCTTTTTTGTTTGTTCTGTTAGTGTTTGTTATTGCACCTCATTATAACTGTTGATGTTGCAGATTCTGATGGCTATTGACCTGGCTTTGGACTGCAAAGACACGCAAGCAGATTTATGGAATAGAATATGCAGAGATGATTACATGGCTTATGCAGTTCAAGAATGCTATTACAGTATAGAGAAGATCTTACATGCCATAGTGGATGGTGAAGGGAGACGCTGGTATATTTTTCCTTCATGTTACCCAACTCTATCACATTAGATCAAAACCTACCCGCGGGCCTAAATTCAAAAGCCTGCGCACCTTAGCCAACTCTTTTTCTTAGCCGACCTGCGACTTAATTATTTTAATATTTTTTTTGTAAAAAGTCCTTTCAACTATTATATAAAAAATTGTTATCACGATCGCTATCGTGGAAATGGTTGCAGTCGCAGTAGCTGAATGGTGAAGCGTTAATGGGAATTTTTCTGTTATCTTAACGCCTAAATATTGGTTGAAACAATAAGATATCCCTTTATACAACCCAAAACGCACATCTTTACTAGGAAAATGGTTTTTGTTTTTTGAAAACCTTTACAACGCGGCTGGCGAGATGTGATGACATGGTGTAAAAATGCGATAATGATCGCAATTGCGATCGCGTACCAGAGTAATGTGGTTATTGTAATGCCTAAATATATGTTGAATCATAAGATATACCTTGATATGGCCAAAACACGATTTTATCTACACCTTTACAACATAGGAAATGCCAGTTCGTTTTTCTTGAAACCTTTACGACGCGGTTGATGAAATGCCATGTGACCTTATTTTTTCAATGTATGCTTTGTGACCTTGTTTTTACACTATGAGTTCAACAAGTTATTTCCACCTATAAATAGGAAAGGATTTGATATTTTTAAGGTCCTTCATGGCTAGACTCTTTCTTCTTTTTATTCGCAGAGCTTAGGTAGTTCCAAATTCTTTTTCTCTTTGTAGTAGAGGATGAAAATCTTAAATGTTAGATGTGGGGGTATGTTCTTTTGCACCGAAAGATTGGTCCAAGACAAGGCTGTCGAAGGAGAGTCACGTTCATCTTTTAATGAATCCTTTCATGCATTGTTGACCATGTAGTATGGAAATAAAATTCTCCACAAAGGGTGCATGAGAGGATCCAACACAACACTATCTTTGAAATTTAAAGTGAATTGCTACTTACAAGTATCATATTTAGTATAAACTATATAAGGTTATTTTCTAGTGAGAATCCTAAGTCAAAAGTATTTGACAGGTTTATGTTTGCTTTTACCTCTAGTATATTATGAGATCTGAAAACTTAAGATTATATAGTAGGTTTCGCATTCTCTTAGTTTCTGTGTATGTAAATATTATTGTAGGGTTGAGAGGATCTACAGGGAGATCAACAATAGCATTAACGAGGGTTCACTTGTCATAACGTTGTCCTTAAAGAAGATTCCTCTAGTGCAGTCAAGATTTACTGCATTGACGGGGCTTTTGGTAAGTTTATGAATGTAAAAAGTAGTCTGTAAATCTATGATGTAGTGTGGTTTCTACAGACTAATTTCAATTTATGTAAGTTTAGATAAGGAATGAAACGACTGAACTCGCAAAAGGTGCTGCAAAAGCTCTCTTAGATTTCTATGAAGTGGTGACACATGATTTGCTGTCAACTGATCTCGGGTAATTTTTCTGTATATTCATGCTTGAATGATTCTACAATATTGAGAATATTTGTATTGATCTTTTTATGATCCCATAGGGAACAAATCGGTTCATGGAATATTTTGGCTAAAGCCAGAAATGAAGGCCGCTTATTTTCGCGGATAGAGTGGCCAAAGGATCCAGAAATTGTTAGTATAATATCCAATCATACAATTTGTTGTTTTTGCAGTATTTGTTGTAAAGATGACTTTAGTTTATCTTGTAATGAACTTCTATTTTGCAGAAGGAGCTAGTGAAAAGACTACACTTGCTACTTACAGTGAAGGATACGGCAGCCAACATACCAAAAAACCTTGAAGCTAGGAGGCGGCTAGAATTTTTTACAAACTCATTATTCATGGACATGCCTCCTGCAAAACCTGTGTCAGAAATGATACCTTTCTGGTAATTTGAATTTTCTATTTGACAAAGGTAATTTGTACAGAAGCTGCTTACTCTTTCTAACAGGATTCTTCCAATATCTCCCTATCTTTCTGAACCAAATATGTCAGTGTATTCACTCCATACTACAGTGAGACAGTGCTGTATAGCTCTTCAGATTTACAAGTTGAAAATGAGGATGGAGTATCTATACTATTTTATCTTCAGAAGATTTTCCCAGGTTTTTTGGGTTCCTGTTGCCACTATTTTTCTTATTTGTATATCTTGTACTTTTGTCAGCTACTTCCCACACACCCTTGCTCAGAAAATAATCATTGATATACTTCTACTTGGTTAAGGCCAAACAAATATATTTTTATCACCTGTAATCTCTTTTTTTTTTTCAGACGAGTGGGAGAATTTCTTAGAGCGGATCAATCAAGGAGATTCCTCTGGAGATGTAGATTTTGAGGAAAGTTCGAGTGGTAAATTAGAGCTGCGTTTTTGGGTCTCATATCGTGGACAGACCTTGGCTAGAACAGGTCTGCATTTTCCCTTGGAAAGGCGGCATCTCTTGCTGTAATTGTTATTGTTGGAACATATTCCAATTTCAAAACAGCAGTAGCAGAGTACTAACTTCTTGCCTAAATGCAGTTCGTGGTATGATGTACTACAGAAGAGCGTTAATGCTTCAAAGTTTCACAGAAAGGAGAGGATTGATAGGTATCATATCAAAGTTGATTTAAACTTGATGAGAAATGTGTTGATATATCATTTAGTTATATTTTCATTGGTTAGATGAGGGAAGTAGCTCTGTAACGAATCAGTTAGCAAGCCCCGGGTTCGAGTTGTCGAGTGAGGCACGAGCACAAGCAGATCTGAAATTTACTTATGTTGTTTCATGCCAAATTTATGGACAGCAAAGGCAAAAAAACCTTCCAGAGGCTACAGATATTAATTTGTTGCTACAGAGGTATTGTTGGAATCATACTAGATCATAGACTTGCTTCTATGTTATTTTAATTCTTTGTTTGTATCGCAGAATATGTTCTCACATGATATGCTTTTTTTTCGGATGCATTTCACATTCTCACTTTTAAAAGCACTCTATCGTTTGACATGTTTTTTTCTAAAGGCCAAAAAGTATATAAATACAAACAGTCAAAGTCGGATAGAATATGGAAGAGGACAAGCTGTCCTTAGACACAAAGACATAAAGTATCAAGTAGCCTAATTTATTCAAATCTCCCAGCCATATAACTCCAAAAGACGTCTTGCTGCCATAACCCATGATGATGCAACTTAAGTTGCTTTGTTCCGACAACTAATAACATGTAACAAAAACTCCACGAAAAACATGTGAGTTCTGCTCCAACCGCACTGTCCTCTTTATTTTTGGGGAACTTTTTACATCGATATTTTTTGGTTGGAAAATTTTAATTTTCAGTTGTAAAATTTCTGTGGTAAATTATTTCTATCTTCCTTTTCCCATGTGTCTTCTCCTGTCATATCTGCAAAATCAATTCAAAACCCAATTTCTCCTCTTTACTTTATATTCTTTGTTCTTCATTTAATTTTTCTCTTTATTTTCTTTCCTTGATTTTTCCTCCATCAAATTTGTGTTCTCTTTATCGGTACTCTACCCATTAACAACATATTCTCTCTCCTCCCGTTTTTTGCTCTACAATGGTGATGTATGATTACCCCAAAGGCCCAAACTAAACCTCCTCAAAACAAAAAAGGAAATAAAAGCTTCTAGTAATTCTAAAACAACCGTAATCACAAATAAAATTGTAATTTGAGTGTGAAAAGGAAGAATCACATTTCAAATTGTTCTAAAAATGAGAAATTGAATCTAAAACATGGAAAGATTTGACTTCTTTCTATCCTTTGACGACATGGACAGTGGTGGATGGCATGGCAACGGATGGTTGTGGATGACGGTGGATGGTAGTGGCCAAATGGCTATGGAAGATGACAATTGCGGCAAAGAATATTTGGGTAGAGAAAGTGAATCCAAATTTTAAGTGGGAGATTTACCCTTTTGTATATTAGGGTCAATTTACTCGTGATATGAGGGTAAAAGATTACTTTAACAAGAAGTATTTTCTTACAATCTAGGCTAGGAATGATTTTGTGAACATTTTACTCCCCTTTAAAGGGTGATCTAGGCATGGCCTTAGTGGGACCTCTTTGCCTTTCTAATGAACTTTACCATTAGAAAAGTAAAATATGTGTGGAGTTTAGTTAAAAAAAGAAATTATACAAGGAAAACCGCTAGAATATCCTTCTTAGTTAGAAGCTTCAACATTTGCACTTATGTACTTGGTAAATCCTAGGTCCTCTAATCACATGTCATGAGTTTGCCTATGCAAGTTCCTAAGCACTTGAGATATAGATGTTCTCGCTATTATTAGGTGAAGGCAAGAATAATGTACTTAGGATTATGAAAATGATTGCAACAAGGATGCTTTGTCTTCTCAAGAGAAAAAATTGTGTTGACCACCCAAATTTAATCTAGACAAAATGGGAAAAAGAAGTGGAATCTTAATAAGAATGTTTCCAGGAACAATCATGGATAGTTCAGGCAGCACTATGGGCGTCCCAACCACTTTTTATGCAGCCCATGTAATTGATAATGAGGCTCAAGAGGAACAAGTTCATATCACTTCCCTTGTAGAGCAATAGATATTATAATTGCTCGGTTGAATTGACATGCTAACTAGGAACATGCAAAAAATTGATCCTGAAATATCTAACTCCGCTCTACTGAACTACTGAATGAATACCTTTTGTCATTTACATGTTTCTCTATCATGGATAGCATTTATATTTTGCCCACTGAGATGTTTATCGTATGCACTATACCTCAAATGACATGTTTAAATTGGCTACAAATTGTCCTGCAGCATGGTTGTTTGACTGAATACTTGCACAAATTGTTATTTTCTTGCTACTCTATTTTTTTTACGTAGTACTTTACAATCTCAGAAATGAGGCACTTCGGGTTGCTTTTATTCACCTTGAAGAAAAGGCTGGAGCTGATAATAACGTTATAAAGGAATATTACTCCAAGCTTGTGAAAGCGGACGTACATGGAAGAGATGAGGTAGAATACAGTTAATGCTAGTTTCTTATCACATATTTTCGAAAGTTGAAAAATGTCACGTTAGTGATGATTTGATGATCTTCTTGTTTTAAACCTTTTATTTGATGCTTTCAAAATAATTCCTTTGGACAAGCTGAAAGAACTGATCCCAAAAAGCCACCAGGTGTCCATGTCGGATTGTCTTCAAGTTTTAACTCAATTACTCCACTCGAATATTTCCTAGTTGGAATGTACTCCTAAATCCAGATTTCTTTATTTTAGTTGTAGTTCTCTAGTGCATTTTCAATATGTTTTATCATGTTTACAGGAAATATATTCAATTAAGCTTCCTGGAGACCCAAAACTTGGTGAAGGAAAGCCTGAAAATCAGAACCATGCTATTATTTTTACACGTGGGGAAGCTATTCAAACCATTGATATGAATCAGGTAGATAATGATGATTTTGGGCCTTCGTGGGTATCTTTATTATTCTATATAGGTTAAATTTCTGAACATAACAACTAATTTTTAGTTTTTTGTTTTATATTAAGTACAATTATAAATTTCCAAAACTTTGTGAATTTGCTCAATCTTTTGTGGTCAATCTCAACTTTGATAAGCATGCCTTTTGTTTCAGTCTTAGCTAACTTGAACTTAAGTGTAGTTTATGAGAGTTGAGAACTAAACTTTGATGAAGCTGAGACCACGTTTTCAAGCGTAAGACACAATTATTGTTGGCGAGTCATGACTACACGCTATAGTGTTTTCCTCTTATCCTTCTTTTTAGTATCGCTATACAATCCTGCCAAACCTACAACTTGTTCCCGAAGTGGCAGACATAGACAAGTAAAGAAATAGCACCTAGATTATAAGAATCTTTTTACTTATAGGATGGTGGAGAAAGGAGAATGAAGGAATAGGGAATTACATCTGCTTGGTAGATTGGGGAAGAAGGCGGCTTGGGAAAATGGTGTAATAAATAGGAGGAAGGGCAGAGTATCAATCAGAATCAATCGACATTTCAATCACCCTTTTATTCTTGAGATTGTGTACTTCTAGAAATCAAGTGGCCGTTTTGCGCTTAGTTGATCTTCAGATCTTCATGAATAGAATAAATCAACCTATTTTTCTGTAATCTTCAGCTGTGTGAGTTTGGTTTAGCTAGTTTGTAGGAATAGGTAATTGTTTCATGAGAGTAAAGCTTCAAATTTGTGCTGGTGGTCTTGGTTTCCATGAATGTGATACGATACTTGATTGTATATCCCTGGAATCTTTCCTACATTATAGTCTTTGTCTAGTCAAAGGTCTTGTTTGTTAATTTTTGTAAGAATAGTTCTAAGTCGCCTTTCATAAATTTGAATGAGATTGTCTGATGTGCTTTATATTTTACATCACTTCTTTTTATACTTCTTCATGCAGGACAATTACCTTGAGGAGGCAATGAAAATGCGCAACCTTCTTGAGGAATTTCATGCCAAACACGGTATACGCCCTCCAACTATTCTTGGTGTAAGGGAGAATGTCTTTACAGGAAGGTAAAACCGTTTCCTTTGCCTGTAGTGACACTTCTATTTTGTTCTTCTTTACCTCTTTCTAAACCATATCGCAAACCGCTGTGCAGTGTTTCTTCTCTTGCTTGGTTTATGTCGAATCAGGAGACAAGTTTTGTGACATTAGGTCAACGAGTATTGGCAAAACCTCTCAAGTGAGTTCTCGTTGCTTGTTGATGAGTTTGTTTTCATTAAAACTTTATCTTTTTGAAATTCGACGTGGCTTGTAAATCTGATGTATTTTAATTGTCTTCCGCAATCCAAAAGAAACTTTTGAGCTTAATACAGATTAATTGCACATGTGCCAAAACCATTTCATGAATGCAAATATTGCTTGTAGTATGTGTGTTTGTATGAAAAAAACATCAAAAAGATGTAACCAGGATACACTAGAAACAGGGAATTTAATTACAACTTCATACTTACTCGCCAGGTTTCTTTTGGGACTTTCCAGTTCCCTACAGGCATAACAGCTTCAGTGAATTCTTCAAGCTATCAAAAAACTTTTTTAGGAAAAGATATAGTACAAATTTACAATCTACTTGATAGTTTAAGAACATGTGCATATTTATTCATTGTTTTTAGGTGTTTTTTTAATATATTTTCCATTCATCAGCCTGTTGAACTTGTAGCTGTGATATGTCAATTGTCACATTCAATTGAAACCTTATTTGTCCGCATTCATTATATGATCAAAAGTTACAATCTATTGCACAAGCTTGCAGCTAGTTTAGATCTTGGAATAGACAAGTCTAGGATCCCATATTTATTCCCTCTCTTTTGCATGGCTTGTTGTCGAAATTAACTATCCGATATGTGAATATAATCTGAGTTCTAGTCCACTACTGTTGGGAGCTAAAGATACTGCCAACTTTTCTCTAAACGCATTGTTTTCCGTCTTTGTCTACTTTGTGGTACTTCTGTCTACAGAAACTCAATGTTTGAATTTTAGAAACTTTTGATTTTACTGTTTTTTGAATTGGAGTGTTTTTGAAGGTTTGGTCATTCGATATTTATTGTAATGGTCAACTATAGACTGTAGTGTTTGGTCATTTTACTTTTATTGTCATGATCTACTGTAGACTGTAATATTGTCATGGTCATTCTATTTAGTCATGGTCTACTGCACATACAGTGATGAGGCTCTTTTCCTCCTATTTGCTCATACAGCTGTGGACTGTCAAAGTTATCTACTTATTGCGGTTAATTTTTTCCTTATTTTAACTAGTAAAAGCAAGAGTAGTATATTTGAAAGACACCGGAAGGTACCAAAAGGCTCATGCCCTTGATCTATTATGAAATATGGAGTCTAGTAAAACTAGTAATGAATATATTTTAGAAAGTAAAACTTGATTCAAGCTATACAGTAGCCTGAAAAAATTAAAACTTCAAACATTTACAGGCGAGGCTATGCCCTCAAAAACTTGATGCTTTCTTCGTATCCATGTGCAGTTTCACCAAACTGTGAGCGAAACTATCTCCTGCACTTCCAAAAGTAAACCTTTCTTCATCTAGTTTTTCCTAGCTACAATAATATTTTTCATGTTGCGAGGCTGAACACAACGTATTCATAAAGCAAGGATTTAGAAGAGAATTAATGAGAAAGATGACTAACTCACTCTATCTCTTTAAGATACAAACGAAAAAAGCTTTGGTAAAACTTGCTTTGCTTAGTAATGTATTTTGGTGGGATGGGAAAGGAGATGAGAAAAGGATCATTCGGTGGGAAGGGAAAGGAGATAAAAAGGATCTTTTGGTGGGTTAGCAAAAGGTGAACTTGGCAATAAACAACTGGGAGCTGAAAATTGGTAATCTAGCATCTGAGAATTGCTCTTTACCTGGGAAATGGCTTTGGAGGTATCCTCAAGAAATGAATTCTTTGGATGTTAATTGACATAGGAAGTAATTTTTCCTAGGAGATAACTTCCCTCATAATAATCCTTGAAAGTCGATTTTTGTGTTTGGCACCACAAGTTGTAGGAACGAACTTCCCTTGGAATTTTAAATCTCTATGTTGATTGCTAGTCCAGCACAATCTGTTTTGGCATTCCTAGGAAGTTCAAATCCCTATGCTAGCTGGTGTCAACCAAATGAGCTCTAAGATTATTAGAATTAAGTAAAGTTCACATTTTCTCTCTTGGGACATGGTGGCCAACCGGGTTTCTTCATGGACTAGTCCTTGAAAAACAATTTCATAGGTTCATTCTAAATTTTTCGCTTTAACTAGATCTAAAGTTGATTTGGAGGATTCTTTTTGCTAGGTGGGTGGATCCTCAACTTCTTAGTAGGTTGTTTCCCAAACTGTACCATCTCTCTTCCCTATTCATCCCCCCCGACCCCGATAGAGACTAAGAGACATATATTCCATCATGGTCCCTATTTCTTCTTGTGCCTCTTTTGACTCTCAATTAGTGAGTCCATCACAAACTAATGAACCTCTTTTGGCAGCTAATTTTATTTGGAAGGCTAGATCGCCTTCTAAGGTTAGGACGTTAGCTTGGCTTGTGGCTCTAGGCGAACTAAACACAATGGAAAATCTTTAGACTCGTTTTGCCGAATTGGCTCTCAATCCTTATCAATTTATCTTGTGCCGTAAAAGTTAGGAGTTCAATGATCATTTATTCATTCAGTGATTATGCAAGAGAATTGTGTGAAAGACTCTTTCACTTCAAAGAGAAATCTTGAATTGCTCCACATGTCTTTGTTATCCTTCATATGCCTTGGAATATTTGTTTCATGGCTATCATTTGGTCCATTTGGTTAGAACTTAATCGTTGTGTTTTTAGGAATGAAATAATGTGGTAGAAAATTATTTGTTTAACATCTTTATGGACGATAGCTTTGGGATTCTTAAATGACATTTCTTTGAGAGATCTTTGCCATGTGAACTGAGGGTTTTTTGTTACTCTTTTCATGGACGGGACATTTTGCCCCTTTTAAGTGTACTTTAATTTTTTTTATCAATATATTCTCTTCATCAAAAAAATAATGTCGTATGATCGTTATTTGAGGTCTCTCTTTGATGATTATATATTATCATTCCCATTCCTTAATAATCTACAAAGAAGGAAAAACTTTTCATTCACACAAACTAAGTTAAAGTTCTGGTCTTTAAAGTTTAACCTTATGTGTTTCATCTAGCATAATTTTGTAATGAACTATTATTTTTTGTGGTCCGGTGTGGCTTTGTTAGAGGGTTTGTATGGGATGGGATGGGGGTCTATGAAGGTAAGCTACACATATTTATGGTATAAAGCAGAATATGAAATAGAAAACCTTTATTTGTATTTCTTGAAGAGGATAGTGAACTATTCGAGCTTTTCGACCAGCTCAAGGTGTAACACATGGGCAACCGGCTAAACCGGTCTTAATCACGTATCAAAGGAAACGGGTCAAGAAAGGGGCGGATAGCGTTTAATTAGAACGGGTAGCGTTTAATTAGAAATAAATTGTAAGGGCGTTATATTTTGTTTTGTCCCATACCTATGATGTAGAGATGTTATAATAAAGTCCCATACCTATATATAGGGACATGATAATCATTTGTAAATCTGTCAAATAATCAATAAAGAGGAATTATTCTTTGAGGAGCTTGGGAGTGGCTCGAACACTTCCCCACATTGTTTGTTTGATCTTGGTTCGTTGTGTTTTAGTGTTTTTGGGCAGAATTTTGCAAGTAACAGTCCCAATCTGTTACACAAGGATCCCAAATGTGTAAACACATTACTTGCCAATACATTGCATGCTTCTCTCCCTTCCATTTATATATACAAGAGTATGAGGATACCTCTAACAAAAATTTCTCTAACAAACTTAAAAACAAAAACAGAAATATTCTCTAGGATTTTCTGGGTTTTTTTAGTACAACATACCGTCTTCTAATGATGAATAAAATAAGCACATCATCCAATGTTGAACTAAGAAAAATGTGCATGTTTCATCTCTTTGCTATCCTTTACTTATTTTATACTTTTTATATTTGAACTTGGTTAGCTAAACAGCACACCAACAATTTGCTTCTCGCAGTCTGCAATGAACTGATATTAACACAGTCTCTCCATTTACCACTTATTTTAGTTTTCCTTGCTAAAAATATTACAGGGTGCGGATGCATTATGGACATCCTGATGTGTTTGACCGCATATTTCACATATCTCGTGGTGGCATTAGCAAAGCATCTCGTGTAATTAACATCAGCGAGGATATTTATGCTGGTACGTACAATTCTGGCATAGGTGCTTGTATTTCATATACAGCTCATGCTTGTGGTGTATCCTATCCACCCTCTTTCCTATCCAATTAATTTGACTGCATTGCTGTGACATTACCCTTTTTAATGTTAATTTTTGTCATTAATTTCTTTGCTACTCTTTTTAGAATGCAAGGCTTGTTAATTCTTACACTTAAATGTAGATGAATAAATTAGTTAAATTACATTCATTACTAAAGTTTAATATGCATAAAATTGTAAAGTAACATTTATAGTTGCACATGTATTGCGAAATTTCTTGTAAACTAGAACTAACAATTTGACTTAAAATGATTTGTGTTTCGTAATGTTGGAGCAATTGGGAACACGTTCTTGATTGCAAACCATTTCATGTTCGAAGGTCTAGTGCTTCAGTTCATTCATTGAAAAATTATTTAGCTTTTATTATTGTAAATGGGTTTGATTTTCCTCACTATCTCTCTAAATTCCACAACAACATCATTAATACTAGAGTCTTAATCCCAAAAGATTGGGTCAGCTACATAAACCAATACATCAGTTCCACTAGTCGTCCACATGGATTTTTCTTCACCGTTCATTCCAATTCTACCATCATAATTTGTAATATTCTTGAATTTATCTTCGTTCTTCCTTTGTCTCTTTTTAAGTCTCTTGTGCTGCAACGTTCTACCTTCCTTATTGGTTCGCTACTATGTCCAACATTTTGATCCGTCAAGGTATTCCACAATATTTGCACATGCCCAAACCAACTTAAATAATTATCTTTCATCTTTTCCTCAATATTTGCACCTCCTAAAACATTTCTTATATCTTCGTTTCCAATTTAATCCGTCAAGGTATTCCTACTCATCCATTAAAGTATTCACATTTCCACTTTTTCTATCTTTTTACTATGATCCTTTCTAGGAGCCCAACATTTTGATCCATTTAGTAGTGTTGGGCTAATGACTTGCGACTTTTCAATAAAACTTTACCTTTAACATTAAGGGTACACCTCAATCACATAATATTCTTGTAGTCGCTCTTCATTTTTGCCACCCACACTTAGTTCTATGGGTCACATCTTGTTGTCCCTAGTGCTCTGAAATAAGGACCCATGGTATTTAAAGCATCCACTTTGAGCGGTTTCTTTTTCTTCTAGCTTTCTTTATAGTGCCTACCGTTATCTTGTTTGTGCTAAAATATTATGTACTCTTTCTTGCTCAGACTTATTTTGAAACCTCATGTTTCCAACTTTTGTCTCAAATCAATCATTCTTACTTAGCATTTACCCCTCTCTAGTGTCATCAACAAACAATATGCACCAAGGCACATCTTGAATGATTGAGCTATCTCGTCTAGGTCCCTTGCAGAAAGAAAAAGGCTTAGATTTGGGTCTTGATGAAGGCCAATTGTTCTTGGAATATCCTCTATTACCTCTCTACATGGCTTAACATTCTTGTTTACTTCTTGATACATATTTTGCACTATATTAATAATTTATTGAGAATATCCTTCTTTGTTTTTGCCCACTAAAGTACTTCTCTTAGTACCTTGTATGATTTTGTCAAGTCAGTAAAAACTATGTGCAAGTCCGTTTTTCTAGCCCTATATTCCTCCATCATTCGTCTCCCTAAATTCCGCATAGAATTATTCAATAACAAACCTAATGAATTATCACCAGGGTTTATTTTGTGTCCCCTTGCCGAGGCATCTAACTTCTGTCGCACACTGTCTGGATTCTCTAATTTCTCTCAAGTAGACAACTCACAAGTTTCTGAAGCACCCAAAAGTGTACTGAATGGATCTTCCTTCCCTGACCAATAACCCGACAGTCCGACACTGTTAACGACAAAGGGCAATAACAAGGTCGCATTGCATCACATCGGTCGCGTTATAAAGGTGAAAAAACATGTTTTGGACTGTATAAGAGGATTTTTTAAGCTTCAGACTAGTATTTAGGCATTTTTATAGCCACATCATTTTCGTTACCACATCACAGTTCTGTTACCGCGATCATAACCGTTTTCGCGTTTTTGTACTATGGTTAATAGCGAATTCAGAACTTCTAATTTTGAAGTTTTAACCAAAGTTTGCCAATCAGAATCAAAATTTTAGTCAATTGATCTTATCGTCAAACACCTAAATAACCTCCAGGATTGTCCTTTTGTTGCCAGCTTGGGTTTGCTTTTGCTTCTCCATATTCTGAACCTGCTTAGAGCCTTAGATTGAAGTTCCCGACTGAAATATAGTTGTATTGCAACAGAAGAGACATGTCCATTGCACAAGTAGGGGGCTTTTTTGGAACATCATCGACACTGAGTTTTACACCAAAACTTCCTTTAATCTTGGACTATTTAATGTTGTTCACAGAACTTTCGTACACAAAGCGAACAAGGGGAATGGAGATTGACCCATAGTGTAAAAATGCGGTAACAGTCGTGGTTACGGTAACAAAATGTTGATGCGGTAACGTGAGTGATGTGGTTATCATATCGCCTAAATATCGGTTGAAACCATAGTTACATCGAACGTGGAACATAGCCACGTTCCGCGATCCGGGAACGTTCGTCCCCAATCACCACGAAACGCGTTCCAATTCGCTAAAGTTGACGTCCCGGTATAGAAGATCTTTTTCAGAAGGTATTTGGCCTTCATTTACTAATTAAAGAAAAAAAGAGAAAGAAAAAATAGGAGATGAAACCTAGAAATCTGGAAAAAATAATTCAACTTCAAAATGATTTCTCAAACCACAATAATCATTTTTATTTAATTTTGTTTTCAAATATATATTTTTATACATACTGTATCTCGTACCATCGTTCCCGAGTCAATCTAGGTTGCGTTCCGTGTTCCCGTTCCCGTTCCCCGTTCCAAACCGAATGTCGTCCCAGGTAACAAAGGTTGAAACCATAAGGATGCGGCCCAAAACGCGGTTTTTTACACCTTTACAACGCGGCCGATGCGTTGGATGCGGCCTTGGTTTTACACTATGGATCTACCCCTGCCCTGGACAAAATTGGAAGATAATTCTTTATGAGGAGAGCCCTTAGTCAAGATGGGGAATTGCACGCAATTGTGAAAGCACATGAAATCGTAAGAATCTGAAATTGCTCGAAATTGTTGAAATGGTCTGAAAATTGACTAAATAAGATTTTAATGATGTCAGTTGCCACCATGTGTTGGTTAAAGCCTATTAATGTTCGAATTCTCATTTGAAGAAAAGTGTCAGTAAGGTGGTTTTTGAAAGAAAAAATTATTGCAAAAGGTGTTTTTTCTAGAAAAGTTTCAAAAACTTAAATAAAAAAAAAACATTAAAAATACTGAAGAGGAGAGTTGAAAAATAGCCATTCATAGTGACATGGGCATTTATTTTGGCCAAGAACTGGAAATCCTTATTTCTGTGAATCTGGAATTATATTAATGAACTATAAGTGAGATTTTTAAGTATGTACTCTTGAAATAACTAAATCTTGACATTAATTAAGATGAATAATGATAATGCATTCTTATATTTGCTAAAATATTGAAGGAGAAGCCAAATGAATAGTATATTTATTGGCCAATTTGCAGTAACTTGAATTCTTCTGAGTTGACATGGTGTCACCTTTGGCTGCTAGTTTCATTAGGCATTGGTTGTCTTTTCACTAAAATTTCTCACTGATCTATCATGGGGTGGAATCTTAAGATTGTAATTTCACTTTACATCGTAGAATCTTGACGTATAATATTAAGATTATGTGAAATAATGCTCCCAAATAAATTGTCTATAATATTCCCAAATATTTATGTGGGCTATATAGAAGTATTCACTATTGGAAAACAAAATCTAGTGGACCAAATAAATTACATACATGATTCAACTACTCAACCTAGAGAATAACAAATTTGCCAACTTCAAATCATAAAACTGAATTTGTACAACGAATTGAAGCAAACAGTGAATCAAGTGACACTCGTCTACCGATGTTTCAATCACCACAAGCTTCACAATATGGTGATATGGGCCCAATTTTGTACTACCAGCTTTGATTTTTTAGGAATTTCATAGAATTGTAGGATTCTACAACCATTTTTTGTGAATCCTCTCTATTCTAGCGATTCTACATGTGAATTTACTGGAGTTTGGTTCTGCTTTTGATTTAACTCATATGGCCAGGCGTACAGGTATTGTACTACCAATTTCAATTATTAGGGAATTTCATAGAATCATAGGATTCAACGACCAATTTTTGTGACTCCTCACTATTCTACGGATACTGCATGTGATTTTACTAGAGTTTGATTCCGCTTTTGATTCAACTCATGTGGGTGTAGCGGGATTGTAAAACTTATGATTCAACGATTCATTACATTGGATACTCTACCTTGATGATATGATAAGACAAGATTGTAGTTTTCAATTATACTAATTTCAAGTCTTTGATTTAGTTGCAAAGCTCCATCTGATGCTTGATTCTTTTGTTGTTGATATGTAACCACAATATTAAGAACTTGCTCATAATTCTTGCCCACCCCCTTTGCCTTTCTCCCTAGAGGAAATTTAAAAAGAAACAAGCTTATTTTCTTACACTCTTAAACTATTTCAGGTTTCAACTCCACCCTACGGCAGGGAAATGTCACACACCATGAGTACATACAGGTTTGGTGAATAAGAGTACTATTTATTGTGTCTACATTCTCTGTCCTCAAAGTAAATGGCATAATTTATGTTTTTTTATGGAAAATTTTCCATAAATTTCATGCTCTCTACTCTTCTTAAACCTTGCAAAAACTCTATAAGTCAAGATTTATAAATGGGATTTGTTTTTTACTAGGTAAATTTTTTACCCTATGTACTAAACCAAGCTAATATATTCCTCTTTCTATAGGTCGGAAAAGGAAGAGATGTTGGGCTTAACCAGATTGCTCTCTTTGAGGGTAAAGTTGCTGGAGGAAATGGAGAGCAGGTCCTCAGCAGAGACATATACAGGCTGGGGCAGCTATTTGACTTCTTCAGGATGCTTTCTTTCTACTTCACTACTGTGGGTTATTATGTGTGCACGATGGTAAATTTCCATTACTTATATTCCATGTGTGTGTCAGTTTCCAGTCTTGCTTATTTTTGTTACTGAGACCAATCTTTTCGTTTTTCAAACAGATGACAGTTCTTACTGTATATATATTCTTGTATGGAAGGGTCTACTTGGTAAGTTTATGTGGATAATTTTGTTTTACCTGTTTCCTTTTGTGTAAGAGCATGAACCATTTACCTGAATGCTTAAAATTAGTTTATTTACAGTGAACACAAAACAATTTTGGATTTAATTGCATTCGGTGCAAGATTCATGAATACATTAGGCAATGTGGACCATCAAGTTGAACCGTTATTGAATCATTCATGTCAAGGTTGTTTTGTTCTTATTGATGTATCAAGAGTTTTCACCGTTGAAGCGCGAAATGGGATCGCTGCTCCGGTCTCCGGCTGTAAACTTCCAAACCGTAATTGTTGGGGAGCACGACTTGAATCCCCGGATCCGTTTTCCGGCAACCTTTTAGATGTTAGAATCAATGTTCAATGTCTGATTTTTAAGGGTTGCGACTCCTTTTCTCTTGATCCTTCTATTTTGAGGGTTGCCGCTACTTTTCTCTTCCTCCATCTGATTTTTTTGGGCGGCCTACTCTTAATATGTTCCTCTTTCTGATTTTTCTTTACGAATGATAGTAGACTTTACAATAGTGGGCTTATCATAAATTGTAGGTAAACTTTAATTAGGCATTATTATTTATAGCCCATTTTCATTTCACGTAGCAAAGTCTTTCTTTTCTTTTTTATCATTTCCTTTTATACTTTTCTTACTCTTTTATTTAAAGTTGTTATAAAATACAATATAGACCAAACTGTACCTACATTTCCTATCGCTTCGGAAACTATACTTAACATTTCTCGGTTCCGTTTCCGTTTCTCGTATCAAATCGAATTTCGTTAAGGTAACTTTTGTTTATACTTCTGCAGGCATTCTCGGGACTTGATGAAGGGATTGCAAGAAATGCCAGAACACTAGGAAGCACGGCTTTGGATGCAGTATTAAATACACAATTCTTAGTTCAAATTGGAGTTTTCACAGCAGTGCCCATGATAATGGGCTTCATATTGGAGCTTGGATTGTTAAAGGTAATTGCTTATGTTTTTCCTGTTATTAAATAGCTCATTTGTGCTGTGTAACAGTTGCTTGAACTCTCTTGGTATTGGCCATTTCCGTCATATCTCATTTGTCATTTCTGTTGAGAGTATCTTTGTGCCTTTCTTTGTTTTACTTTATTTTGTCAATTTGTTTTTACAAGTTGTAAAGGATTTATGGATGATGAATGCAGGCTATTTTCAGTTTCATTACCATGCAGCTGCAGCTATGTTCAGTCTTCTTCACTTTCTCACTAGGAACAAGGACTCATTATTTTGGTCGCACAATCTTGCATGGAGGTGCCAAAGTATATGTTGCTAACTAATTCTCCTGTGCATAAAGTCTTTTTCGTTACTGAATTTGTATCACTTCTGCTAAACCATGGGTACTAATGCTTTTTTCTTGCCAATTATTGTGAACAGTATAGGGCTACTGGTAGGGGATTTGTTGTCCAGCATATCAAGTTTGCTGAGAACTACAGGCTTTATTCTAGAAGTCACTTCATCAAGGCGTAAGTGTTCATATTATTATTATTATTGTTATTATTATTGTTATTGTTCTTGTTACCGTTATTGTTATTGTTATTGTTATTGTTATTGTTATTGTTCTTGTTTCCGTTATTGTTGTTATTGTTATTGTTATTGTTATTGTTATTTTTATTCTTATTCTTATTCTTATTCTTATTCTTATTGTTACCGTTATTATTACTATTACTGTTACTGTTAATGTTGTAATTATATTTTTATTGGTATTTTATTTGTTATTGCAAATGTTAATGTTACTGTTACTGTTATTGTTACTCTTATTGAATATTTTTGGCTGAGATGGGCATTCTTTAAAAATATATTCTAAAATGTACACTATTTGCTACAGGCTTGAAGTGGCATTGCTG
The DNA here is from genome assembly GCA_019425755.1 of Amaranthus cruentus. Classification (NCBI taxonomy): domain Eukaryota; kingdom Viridiplantae; phylum Streptophyta; class Magnoliopsida; order Caryophyllales; family Amaranthaceae; genus Amaranthus; species Amaranthus cruentus. The sequence goes on along the minus strand of CM033465.1, from coordinate 8,766,055 downwards.
CTCACTATTTACATTGCGTATGGCTACACAAGGGGTGGTGCTGTATCTTTTGTGCTGTTGACACTTAGCAGTTGGTTCCTTGTGATTTCCTGGCTCTTTGCTCCATATATCTTTAATCCGTCAGGCTTTGAATGGCAGAAGTAAGTTTGATAAACAAATGTTTTCAAGACAGTTAATTTCTCTTCATTTATATCTATATTTAATCTTCATCTTTATTCAACCCTACTTTTTTCTCGAGTGGGAAAGGAATAGAATACGAAAACAGACATAAGATATGCTTTTAGGCTTCACTAGTGTTGCTTTGATCTTCATGTCAAGGATGGAGAAAGATACATAACATTACAGCTGAATTCTTTGTTACCGGGACTCAAGTACATGCATTAGGAATTAAACTCTAAATTACCTGTGGGAAAGGAAGGCTAATTTTAGTTGGAACTCCCCAGGATCATATCCTGAGTCATATTTCATTGTTGGTACTAATTGTTTTCTTGATATTGTATGTGCTCTCAAACATGATTAATATAGTTATGGATTATTAGTAAATAGAATTTTCCATGATAGGATTGGCTTATTGTTATCTAAGGAAGTTCTAATATCACTAGCCTTTTGTCAATAAGTGGGGGTAAATAATTTAGAAAACAACATGACATTACCACCAATGCCGATTGGCCCCCATCCGGATAAGTATCGAGGGGGATAAAAAAACAATGATAGATAATTTCGACTTTGTTGGTTTAGACCGCCAAAAGGCCAATTATGACATGTGATTTAAGTTTTGGTCAATTGATTATTGTAAAATCTTTTAAAATATTTAAGCTTAGCCCAACTATTTTACGTTCGGGTTTTCTTGGAGAAAGATCGTTTTTGAGATTTCTTGTTCAAGACCTATAACATTCGGGTTCGGGTTGACCTTATGGCAAAGAGATTTGTTTATAGTTTTTCATTTTGATTGTTTAGTGCAACATTACTACATTATTTCAAGAAAACATATTAAATATACATTTGAAAGATTAAGTTATAGAAAATCTAACCTGAAAAATGATGTTCAAGTCCATAAAAAATCCAATAACAAATAAATGAAGGTACCTGTAATTTTACAAGGGAAATACTCACTTTGTCCCTTGATTGCTTAAATGTAGTACTTATTTTGTCCCTTGATTGAGTTATAGCAAATCTAGTGCAGAATATGATGCTCAAGTTCATCAAAAATCCAATAACTCAAATAATAGGTAAGTACAACTTTTGATTAGGGAAATACTCACTCTGTCACTTGATTGCTAAAGGATTTAAGTATATGGTTTAACCCAAAATTACAAAGGCTCATGTAGTTTAGACCGGTGTCGCATGATTTGCTAATGTCCTTGCAAATCGCGAATTAAAAAAACGAATTATGGTTGGTTAGGTCTATGTTTCATCAATTTTGAGTAAATCGTGAATACAAAAGCGTATTAGTCGAAGAATCATGTTACATTAGACCTCTGATATATTCGGGTTTCAATTTCATGTTCAAACCCTTACTTTTGAGCTTCGTTTTCAAGTTGGAATACAATGGTCAGCTTTTGACAAGTCTACAAATACAACGGTCAGCTTTTTTGAAGCCTACATAACATGCCATGCAAACTTTCTACAGTCCAAGAAAAGACTTCTCATGTTCTAATTTTTCCTTGATGCCTTCACTTGCCGTTGCTTTTGTTATGCTTCATATCTCTAATTTGGAGTCATTTCCTTTGTATACATCAGGACCGTGGAAGATTTTGATGACTGGGTCAGTTGGCTTCTCTACAAGGGAGGAATTGGTATTAAAGGTGATCATAGCTGGGAATCTTGGTGGGATGAAGAACAGGTTTGTGTTAACTAGGACCAAACTCTACATGAAAATTGTTATTCTGTATGTCATCGTTCTTGCTTTTCTTGGTTGCTGTGTCTGCTTTGCAGACATTGCCGTTGTGTGCTTGCATAAAATAAGCTAGATAAGCTATACCTCTGAACTTCTTGTTGCGTTAGACAATGAGATGGTTAAATAATGATAAGCAACTCTATGAGGCAGAACTTTTAGAGTGCTAAATGTCCTGCAGTTTCCCATGTTAAAGAGACTCTTTAGTGAAGTTTGGGTTGTTTCACCAGGATGCGTAAACCAAGTCCATGCCATGGACTCCCTATTCAGCAAGGCCTTTCAGTTTCTCCTCTATTTTTAGAAGCCTAGTTTATGGTGATTCATTTGATTTGCCTGTTGAGTAATATAAGTTTTCATGAAATCAAGGGCAAGTGTGAAAATTTTTGCTGAATTTTATGTGCGTTACTTAAGAGTGCTGACAACATGTTTTCCCTCTAAAAATATTTTTAAGGCAATTATTATCAGTTTGGGTTCGCGTTATCTCTTAACATATTTTTGATTATTTGCAAATTGTCGGACAGCTATGCAGATTCATCAAGTTGATTATTGTTTGTTCCTTGTTTTTAATCTAAATATTAAAATTGAGAATTATGCTTTCTTTTTTCCAAAAGGTTTTTCGATTTCCCCATATTCTTTTTTGCCAATGTCAACATTGTTATGCTCTTGCAGATGCATATCCATACTTGGAGAGGTCGTATTCTAGAAACAATTTTGAGCCTGAGGTTCTTCATGTTTCAGTATGGAATTGTCTACAAGCTCCATGTTATGCCATCAAACACATCTTTGGCGGTTAGTTTCTGTCCTATTTGTAAATCTTACTTTTATTTCTAGCTTTTTTTAACGTTGGATTAAGATTAAGATGCTTGTATACTGGGTTATACATTAATCTTGATCCGGATATTTTATTCAATGTAAGAAATGATCAAAAATCTGAAACACTTCTTCACCTTCTCCGGTATTTGCATTGATCCATTATTTTATCACAGAAGTTTCCAAGCAAAGATTTACCCATTTTAATTTTAGTGATTATCATTTTGGTGCATGTGTACAATAAGTTTGTTTGAGTTTTTATGTGCTTTTCTTGTGTTGGAAATGGAATTTAACACCTAATGCTGACGAAATTTATTGTCCTGACCATTGCTGCTATGTTCCCAGATATATGGCTTCTCCTGGATTGTTCTATCAGTCATCGTAATCATATTTAAGGTTTGATTTCATGTTCAATTGAAAAACTTTCTTTTTTATGCAAAAACTAATGATGTTTTGACATTCTGCAGATATTCAGTTTTAGTCCCAAAAAGTATGCTGGATTCCAGCTGTGGATGCGTTTTTTCCAGGGAGTCACTGCTTTGGGACTTGTGGCTGCCATCACTCTTGTTATCATGCTCACCGATCTCACTATTCCAGACGTGCTAGCCTGTGTCCTTGCTTTCATTGCAACCGGATGGGGTATATTATGTGTAAGTATCTATTGCCCTGAAAATAACGGTACCTGTTTTAGTCAAAGTAAAAATTAGCATTTTATTTAATCGAGATGAAACTAGGAAGTGACTTGTAGCTCTTAGAAAATCTGGGAAGTTTTTTTCCGAGTTACTACTAATCGTAATCTCATACTTTGTTCGAAAGTACCTAACAAAAAAAAAATTTGTAAAAGAGTACCGAATAAAAAACAATTTCCGAAAGATACCTAATAAAATTTTTTACCAAGTAACGTTTTCCGTCAGTTGACCGTCAAATATAAGGGTTGACTAGTCAAAATCAAAATTCTTCTTCCTTATCTTCAGTTCATCAAATTAAGAAATACCCACTTGCTAAAAGATCAAAAAAATTCTCACTCGTCTTCTTTGCTATTAGAAGTTAAGTTAACCTAGACTAGAACAACTTCCCTGTTTCTCAGCTCAATCTTAGATTACTTGAAAAAATAATCAAATGACTCGTCTTCTCTGCAATTCATTCTCGTAATTCCAATATTCTGCAACACCCTTAGTTTGTTCCATCCCCTACAATCTTATCAAATTCCTCCCTTTATTATCAAATTTTCGCAAACCCAACATTTTCCATCTTTGAACAACCTTTTTCTAACCCATCTCCGACCAAATGTCTAGATTACATCGTTGTATGTTGAAAAACTCATCTTACAACAATGATTTTAATAAAGCACTTGATTTTTTCAACTGGGTCGAAACTTAATGTAGGTTTCAGCACAACTGAAAACTTACAATTCCTTGATTGATATACAGGGTAAGTTTTTTGAGTTTGACAAATGTTGGGAATTGATTCAAATTATGCAAAAAAGTTCATTTTCAATGCCTAATTACATTACTTTTCGTATTAAGTTTAAATCCTTCTCTCAGCTGCGTAAATGCTTCTCTCAATGAACTTACTTGTTCATCACTCAAATCTTTCCCCATTTGCTTGTTTTTTGATTGATTTCAGTAAGAATAGATGCGTTTGTTGTATTTTTGATTTTGTGGGAAAAATTTTGTGGGTTGAGGAAATGGAGGAGTTCAGATGATGGCCTTTTTCTTCTTTGTGTTGCCTTGAGACCCTCCATCACCACGGCTTCTGAAAGCTTGTCACTTGTGCGAATTTTCGATTTTGATGTCAATGTAGAGAAAGAAGATGAGTGAGAAAATTGAATTGGAAAGGAAATTGAAGATGACTGAGGAAATACAGAGTTATTAAGTAGTCATGTGCACTTCATGTAACCAGTCAACCTCATATTTGACGGTCAACTGAAGGAAAACGTTACTTGATACTCTTTGAAAAAGAAAATTTTGCTAGGTATTTTTCAGCAAAACCTTTTTTATTAGATTACTCTTTGAAAAAAAAATTTATAAGATACTTTCTGACAATTTTTCTCAAATCTAATTAGTAATTCCTGAATCCTAAAGACACTAATACTCTTTCGCCTATGAGTTTTGTTTTTTGGACCATTAATCAGTCGAATGAGATTTTATTTTAATCTATAGGCACATAGTCAAATGAGATTTTATTTGATTCGTTTAAATGTAAGTTTTATTAATATTAACTTTTTGAAATTTTTTTAAGGAAAAATTACAAAAAACTACCTAATTTGTAGCACTTTTTGCAAAAAACTACCTAATCTAATTTTTTTTTGCAAAAAACTACCTTATATGATGATTTTGATTGCAAAAAACTACCACTTGACGGAATCAGTTAATTGACTGTCAAGTGGGTCTTTGACTTTGCACGTGACACACACCTGACTTCTTTTTAGCATTTTAAGATCAGATTCATCACTGATAACACTCAATCAACACATCCGATCTACTAGTTAGGCCTTAAAATGGATGAAGTAAAACCAGATTCATCAATTAATATCTCATCTAATTTATTATAACTATTTTCATATATTTTGTCATTATTATTTTCCAATCTTTGTAACCCAAGAATGATAGAAGCCAAATTTGAATTTTTATCTTCTTCAAAGAAAACAAAACCCATTCATAAACCCTTTAAATTCTTCAAACTCAAAGTCTGATAAACTCTTACTAAAAACCCTTTTTTTCCATCTAGAAGCAATTCCTGTACATGTACTAATGCTACTCCCCTATAATGGAGAAGTGGTCTTTGATAATTTTTCATGGGTTGTTTTCATTTTCGCCATTAAATAATCTTCAAGCTCTTCTAGTATTTTCCTAGAAAATATAGTTTGGAGTTTGGTGTTAAAAGAACAGAATTTGGAGATGCAGAGGATTCGCTTACTACTTTTGAGGTGAATTTGAGTTAATTTTAGGGATTTAGTGTGAATTTTTGGTAGAGTTGGGATTTTTGGCTGTGATTTTAACATTTATGGAAGTTTATGTTTTCGGAATGCTTTTTTTGGCACAGATTATTGTTAAACCAGTAGTAATCAAAGAGAGTTAGGTTAGTTTCAGCTTCCATTAATGGAACCCAGAAAAAAGATAAAGAAAGATGAAAATGGGGATGTAGAGAAAGGGAAAGGAAAGGGAAAAGGAGAATGATTGTCACGTGCAAAGTCAACGCCCCACTTGACGGTCAACTGACGGTTTTCGTCAAGTGGTAGTCTTTTGAAAACAAAAATATCATATAAGGTAGTTTTTTGCAAAAAAAACTTAGATAAGGTGGTTTTTTGTAATTTTTCCTTTTTTTTAAGTAATTATACACAATTAGAGATGCTAAGGATATGAATATGTATTGGCAAGTGTGTAGAGTTAAATGGATTGGCTTTGTTTGGTTTATCAAATAGAAATTTAAGTAGCCATATACTACTTCTGTATAGAATGACCCTTCCATTACGACTTACCAGACTTTTTAGGGTTACACATATTCTTGTTCAGTGATAGCTAGCTGCCTAGCACAAACTGTGAATTGGTATTATTCTAACAGTTTAGTACCGTTGACAAACAAGGATCATCCTTTCTGAATGCAAATGCCTTTAATCTTTTTGTGTGTTAATCGCTTTGCTTTCCTGTTTGTATGAAATGAAAATTATGCATGGAGAATGATAGTCGCTTTGCTTTCCTGTTTGTATGACCTTTCACCTGCCTGCCCTGTTTTTACTTTCAATATTGTCTGTTGTAGCTTGCTATCACTTGGAAGAAGGTGGTGAGAAGCATTGGTTTGTGGTATTCCATTCGAGAGTTTGCTAGAATATATGATGCTGGGATGGGTATGATCATCTTTGTACCTGTAGCAATCCTTTCTTGGTTTCCATTCGTCTCAACCTTCCAGTCTCGGCTTCTCTTCAACCAAGCCTTCAGTCGAGGACTCGAAATCTCAAAGATCCTTGCTGGAAACAAAGCCAATATTCAGTTATGAGGGTTGTCATAAGCTCTTCCGGATCTCTGAACTGTGAAAAGGAGAACATGTATGCTTGAAATGATCGGATGCTAGGATGCTCGGATGATCTAAAAGTGCACTCCTCCTGGTTCTGCTGATGCCAATATTTTGTAGCTCATGTATCTTGGTTTGTCTCTAGTTTCATCTCTTTTTTAGGTTGGTGAGGGGTTTTTGTAAATGCCTAGATGCAGATATATTTCTTGGACAATTAATGATTTTGACCGTTAGTACTATGGTTTCCTTCAAAGCTCTAATGCATGATTCATCTGTGCAGCGCTAATTAAATCATATTCAATTTGAGTTGTATGATTATTTACTAGTAGGAAGTGATATATTAATGAAAAAACCTAACTATTACAAATCAATATTTTGTTGCTCTATTGGTTATGATTGTTCAGGTACTACCTTTCTTGCGACGAACTCAAATTCAACCCCTTGCGGTAACTATTAGGAATTTAGCAAAACTTTAATGTTGACATTTTTCTTTATAATGTTCCTCTGATAAAGTAACTTCAAAATAATGTATCAACTTACTTTTTGAAAAAAATAATTGTAATATGTGCTATTCAAAAATTAAATTAATTAACAAATGAATATAAATGATCGAATCAAATTATTTCGCTATAAAGAAAATGAGAGGAACAATGGAAAATTAGAGAAAGAAAATTTTGGATAGGTTGATAATTGAATTTTAAGAATGAAAAATGTTGGTGGAAATATAAAAAAGAAATGTATGGTATATTTTTAGAATTAATCTATTGGCTAAAAGATTGATCTCTGTTGGTTTCATTTTAAAACTTCAAAGGATATGAAATATTTCTTTGCATTGATCATGCTTTTGTGAATGATGTTTGGTTGGAGCAGAATGGGAATACTGTTGTTCAATACTTCAATCATGGTAGGTCAAACCACACTCGTCTTTTGTGGCTGGTTGTGTCCAGTTGGTTAATACCATTATTCAGGGCATGCACTCTTATTGGGCCTAGTTTTTGTGCTACCCAGAAGGATTATCTCCTAATGATTTTTTTGGTCTCTGAATAGCCAAAAAGGTTCTAAGCCTAGGATTTCATGGGAGCATGCTTCTTTCCCTAGATCTTTTGGGGGTTGAATATTTGCAATCTCCATGTTTGGAATGATGTTGCTCTTCTTAAGAGTTTATGGGCTCTTTCGTCAAAGAAGGACAGACTATGGATTAGTTGGGTTCATCATAATAATATCAAAGAGGCTGACAACGCTGTGTATTAGGTTTGGCTCTAATGGAATGCTAGGATTTTGGGGAAAAGGATTTAGCGCCTTCTCAAGTTGCTAACAAAGTCATTTTCTTTGTTACTTCGAGACTTAAGGACGATGGGAAAACTAGTCTCCTTGTTTAGTGTGCCGAGTAGCTGCTTTGTTCTTTGCTTTGTGTTGATTGTTTGCTTAGTTGGTCTTTTGTTGGTTGTGTGTTGCTTCCCTTTGTGTTTTGAGAGGTATTTTTTTCCTTTTATAGCCTAGGTTGTAAAAAAAAATTTATACTCCGCTTAATTGCCAAAAAAAAATTCTTCAGCTCTAAATTTATAATATTTTCTTTATGAAACATAAACTCACTCATTTCCCATTCCTATTTACAAATCACAACTCACAACCTGTTTAGTTAATTGGGTCAAAATCACAACTCTGACCTAATTAGTAATTAGCCAGTCTCCTAAGAGACTGTCTTTTTGATAGATGTCTCACAGACTCAGCCCACTAAAGCTTAATTATACTAAAAGATGATAATAGGCTGATCACTCTCAAAGAGGTCGTCTCTCACAAAAATTTGCGATTACTAATAGATCAGGTTGACCTGAGTTTGACTCACTTAATCCATTTAAAGTTTTAAGAAACTCTCATATGCGGCGGGTGTACACATGCAACCAGCCCAATATTCCAGCCCAATTTCAAAGTTTTCAATGTCTCTTTCATAGCTTAAGGTCCAATGATTAAAACTCTTATTCTAAATATTAAAATGTCTATTTTAAATCTTAAAATGTCTATTCTAAGGCATAAAATGTCCATTTTAAGAATATAATCTTCATTCTAAGCCTTAATATTCCTTTTCCAATTAAAGGATTAAGTTTAACAACCTACTTCAACGTTTTAAATCTTAATTTCAAGGCTTAAAATTTTTATTCCAATGATTAAAACACTCATTCAAAGTCTTAACCTTCCTTTTATTATAAACCATGGAATTTAACATCCAAAGTTAAAGTTTCTAATGCCTATTTCAAGGCATAAAATATCAATTCTAAAGCTTAAAATGCCAATTCTAAGCCTTAACTTTCATTTTTCAAAAGTACAAGTTTAACGTCCTACTATAAAGTTTTAAATACCTATTTTAAGTCTTAATATGTCTATTCAAAGAACTAAATTGCTTACTTCAAATCTTAAAATGTCAAACCCTAAGCCTTAAATTGTCAAAAGTATTGATATGATAAGTCTACATTAAAAAGTAGAAAATACACAATAAATTTATTTATGAAAAAGCTTTCATAAAGAAAATCAAAAATTTTAATTCTAACACGGGACAAAGTATTTTACCAATTCTTTACTAAATAAATCGTAATTTTACTTATTACAGAATAACTATAATACCAATAATTCACTAATATTAATGCAATTAAACAAATGCAAACACAAGAATAAATTATTATATTTAAATAATTGAAATGTATCCAATTTAAATAACATAGTTTTGGATGTCATGACAGTTTTTGTCCTTATTTTTACAGAAGTCAATAGAATGTATTCCAATTGAAGAAGACAATTGAAGAGAAAGAGGTGAAGAGAGAGAAAGAGATAGAGAATTAAAGAAATAGTTTTTTTCTTTTTATTGCTAAATGGGCTACTAAGCCCAGGATAACATGAGAGCGTCTGACACATGAAACCATCTCACGGGAGAATTGTTGTACAGTTTATTGTTTTCATTTTAGGATTTTTGAGTACATCTTTTTTTAAGCCTAAATTGTACTTTTTTTGGTTTTTTGAGTTGTTTATTCTTTTAGTTACTATGAAAAATATATTAAAAGAATAAAGTTAGATTGTTCTTATTGATTTAACTCGAAATTAACTCGTTTAATTAGATGAGTTATACAAGTTTATTTCAGGTTTATAAATTTGACATGAACTTAACCCGTTTAATAAACAGGTCTGATCAACCAATATAATTAACTAATCGAATTAAAATTTTCAATCTAAACCCATTAATTTTAGATCAAGTTAAATCGAATTAGCAAATCTTTTGTCATGCTTACTGATAACTGTTGATGTCCTACGGATTGCAACTTTACATAAAATTTCCTCAGTTCGTGTATTAAGTATATCAAAACATCAGCATCCAAATTTGGGAAATTATTGTACTAGATGAGAAATCAGGAGGTCAAAACTAAAGTTCTCAAATGAAAATATCGGGTTAATATTTTACATACTGTAATAATCTGGAAAAATAATTTACAGATTGCCATCAAGAAAATATTAAATTAGACAGCCTTCTGAACAAGCTCAACCAGCGCTTGATAACAGCAAAAGTTTTCATAAAATCTCTCTAACCAGAAACATGTCATTACAGCTTGTAATTTACATGGCATTTTAAAAAACGTTTGCTACCGACTGAAGATTTAAAGACGCTAGCTACTGGCTGCCATGGCGATAGCTTGGTTGTTGACCCTAGAATCACCCAAAACAGGAGTATGATCTACCTCTGCCTCTGAGACGCTCAAATCTGGTGAATGAACATGGTTTATTGGATGGTCATATTTACATGCAGGTCCATACTTGCAAATTCCATATCGACTGAAATAACTGCAAACATTTTCACCCTGAAAGTGTAATCAAAATTAGAAAATTTACAAAAAATATAGGAAAAATTATCGTGATTAATTCCTACAATAATACAACTATTGATTAACCATGAATAATACTAACTTAAGGGGCATTTTCCTAGAATAATACCAACTTTAGTTTGTTAACTAATTTACTAATTTTTTTCGTCTTATAATCACCTATAGTTTGATTTTTTACATGTTAAGAATTTTCTAGGAAAACACCACTTCAAGTTGGTATTATTCATGGTTAATCAATAGCTGGTATTATTGTAGGGAAATGAACAAAAGGTTGTATTATACACGGTAATTTTCCCAAAAATATAATATCCAAAACATGAAATAAATGATCATAACTCTCTCAGGTATAGTTCCATCAAACCAAGCTCCTCACATATAGTGATTAATGGTAAGGTCCGTAAGGATGGTTTGTCCAGTGCAAATCTATTCTTTCTCTCAACAAAATAGACATTTATGATTTATATAAATCTATTGATTCATCAAAATCGCTTATACTCAGTTAGGAAAACAGTTTCACCATAAACTCGCTATTGAATTAAAGTTCTTTTACAAAGACAATCTTTTTTAGCACCTTATATACTTAAAGTCATCACAGGTTCACAACTATTAGCTATTTTCAATGGTTTTCTTCCAACACAATCCAAATTTAGAGCCTTACTGGTCCACCAAGAAGCATTAGGTAAAAATATCATGCGCTTCATTATATCAAGACCTTATTGTAGAGGTTTTATGATTACCAGGACCTAGATAGGTTTAGACAACTGCAAAGCCCATACATTGACCACAAGGCCGTTTTGAAACGTCACGGTGACTGCGATCAAAAATGCACTTTTGCAATGTGACTAGAAGGTCTAAAAAGGGATCACATTGGTGAACACTAGGTTGCTTCCCGACATATATCAAAATGATCTGCAACTTACATGGAGGAATGTATATCTACCTCATCGAGTTTAATCAAACAAAATATAGCAGGTTCTCGTACACAAAAAATACTATAAGCATAAACCAAGAAACCCAAGAGAGAAAAGGTTGCAGAAGTAGTTTAACTTACAGGTCTTAAAGGCAAGCCCAAGTCACTGAGATGACACGAAGGTGACTCAGCCATCACACGTTTGGGATGGTGGAATTTACATGCAGATTTGTATTTACAATTCCCATTTTTTACGAAGTAACTGCATTCAGGTTGGCCAGGCCTTTCTGGAAAATCATCACCCAGCATCTGCTCTGGCCTCTCAGGAAGCTGATTATTCATTGTATATGTTGGTGGCAGGTGCATACTCCTCTGAGGTTGATATACCTGAGCCTTCAAGGGGGAACAAAAACGAAATATGTGATAATTGTTGCAAAGACAATCTGAAAGTCAACTCAAATAACACTACTCCGTCCATCCATGTTTAGTTTGCCACATAATCCTTTTATGGTGTGCTAAATTAGTTGCTAAATTATCATTTTTAGTATGTTCTACCTAAATAACCTTATGTATTTTCTTACTTCGCCCCAGACAACCCTAGGAATATAAGTGGACCCAACTTTCCATTACCTTCTCATTCATCAGTTGTAGTATGTTCTACCTAACCAACCTTGACTATTATCCTACTTCGCCCCAGACAGCCCTAGGAATGTAAGTGGACCCAACTTTCCATTACCTTCCCAATCCTACCAAACCAATCCGAAACTCATGAGTGGCAACTAAACTTGGATGAAAAGAGCAAAATTCTTTTTTTTCTCTCTCTTCTTATTCATTTTCTTCCATATTTGGTAGCAAATCTCTCAGCTTCTCAACTTTACTTTCTCATCACCCCTTGCCAAATATAAACATCATTAGCACGAACATGGTATATCAAATAATCACATTCTTCTGATATTGTTTAGTACTCATGAAGCAAGATAGAGTAGAATACACCTATAATTTGTCTGCTCTATTTATAGCATCAAAGACAAAGCAATTTACCATGACTAGAGCTATCAAATTTCATGCTTTGGGTTCGGATTTCAGGTATTTCATCTCAGTTTGGTCATCTCGGGTTGTGTAGTCCATAATCATGTACATTTGTATTTAGTGTGCTTCTTAGGTTCAGTGATATTTGTACTTTGTCACGTCAACTAAGACTTTGTTGTCATTCTTCAACACTTATATTGAACAAAATAGGCATGTTATTAGAACCTACCTGGTAAGCATTCCATTCTGGCTGCATAGGAACACCTTGAGTAGGCGGAAATATCATAGATACATAAGGAGGGCTTTCATTCAAAGCAGGAGGAGGAGACCAAGATGGGACAGTCGATTGTGAGGCATTGGGCGAATAGACAGATCCTCCATTACCATATTTGGGCAATGCATCAGGCCCTCCAAAAGATGTCGGGTCAGGATGGTTAAACCTACAGTTAGCTCCAAACTTGCAAGAGCCATTACGCATGTAAAAAGGGCATTCTTTCTCTCCCTGCAAAGACAACCCCGTCACAAAACATAAAATGAAATAGAAAAGGTAAAAATAAAATGCAGACAGTGCGTGGTGATTGAAGCATTAAAGAGGACAATCAATCACCATAACAAAAATCTAATAGCCAAAGATCGAGATAATAAATATTTATTTTCTGTACCGGACGAATCGGCAAACCCATAAAATTAAGCGTGAAGGTGGAATTTGTTTTTCTGCTGTGATTAAATTTACAAGCTTTCCCAAACTTACACCCACCAGGACGATCAAAGTACTGCATTAAGAGGGGACAAAAATAAATTAGTCAGTTAACTCTTACAGCAAAATGTAGTGATTAAGAAAGAAAATTCTGTATCAAGAAAACAGTTCGGACTAGTAACAAAATCAGCTATATTGATTAAGAAAAATAAGTAACTACAATGAAGAACAAAAATAAATTAACGAAATTCAATTTCGAGCAGTAACACGCAGTTTCACGAATCAAAACTAGTGAAGTAAAAATAAGATGAAAACAACAATGTGTCAGTATCCAATGCCATGAGGGTCCTGCCTAGGGGGGACTTGTGGGTCGGACATACACAATGCAGCCTTACCTTAGTTCCAAACACATTGGAAATTTCACATAAATAAAAGTAGAAATAATTTAGCTAGCCATTCTATAATAGTCCATAATAATTTCAAACTAAAGAATTATATATCTTTGGTTCCATCAAAAATGGATATATCATGAAACGAACAATACAATTTCAAACTACAAAATTGTACATAGGCTCCATCAAAAATGGACATATATGTAAAGAGCAATGAAAATGCCAAGGCCAAAAAATGAGGATCCTGCTTAAAAAATCAAAGACATATTTGAGATGAAAATGAGATCCCTACTTGTCCAAATGTTAATCATTTTGAAATAAAGAAAATATACGAGGAGTCGAGAACATTATTTTTTGGTGTTTTTTGGTCGTAGTCGTAGAATTGTAGTTATAAATAGATCATAAAATGATATACATGCATAATTTTTCAGATAAAGTTGTAGATTTAGATATCCGGCTAAATGAAGACGTATTAGAAATTAAAAGTACCATTGAAGATATTAATTTTAAACAATAACGCGTTAGAATAAAAAAAAAAAAAAACTAACGAGGAATAAAATAACTCTTGGATCATGCTGAGACTTTCCTATTATATGATGCAATATATGATATGATATGATGTGATATGATGCAATAATGCTGAAACTTCTTGGGCAGATCCATCACACTCTTGCTCTTATCCTATGATATGATGCAATATATTTCAGAGTTCACATTATACTAAAAAAATTGCAAGTATTATTACTCCCAAAATCTGCTACATCTAAAAAAGCGAATTATGGTCGGTTTTAGGCTATTTATGGGTCATTTTGAACGAATCGCAAATTCAAAAAGCAAATTAGCCAGCGAATTATGTAAGAATGCTTCAATCATAGATTTAGCTAGTTGAAAAATTGTCAGGGAATTTTGAAACGGGAATTTTGAAACAGTGTGCATTGAAATTTTCCTCCAGGCAATGCCAGAAAATCTATAATAGGAATAACTGGGATCATTCAGAACATCCAAACATATATAAGATCATAGGTGGAGACATACATCTTTTCTTTCACACCACATAACATCCAAATTTTCTACAATGATAAAAACTCAGGACTGCCTTTAAGGCTGCAGGAACGCTACGTACAGACTCGTATCAACAATCCAACAGACAGAATTTACCTTGTCGATGGAGCATCTAAGTAAGAATTATAGCAACACACAAGTACATTCAAATACAACTTGTATAAAAGCATCACTTTTTACTTAACAATACCAATAGTCAAGTATTCACAATACCAATATTGGACATACAGCAAACTATGGGATACAAGTTATGAATGTATTGTTAAAAATCCTTAAAAATCAAAATATCATGAGAAATGTAGGGATTACTGATTACAAGAAAATTATTACACAATTATTACAAAGAATTTCCCATTCTAAAGAAAAAGAACATATTATACCTTGCAATCAATCTGTTCTTTTTGCAAAGATTCATCGTTTTCCTTCACCTTCTGTGAAGCAGATTCAGCAGATTCTTCCTTCACCTTCACCTTAACACCCTATAACAATGGTGAAAATAAAGATTAATACTTTCCTACAAACAAACCCTACGACTAAAAAATCAAAATCAAAATCAAAATCAAATTTAATGTTTTAAACCTGATATTTCCTATGATTAGAAGGGTGATTAAACTTGCAATTCATTCCAAATTTGCAAGTCCCATTTCGGACAAAAAAGGAACAATCTTCTGCATCAGGTCTCAAAGGAAACCTACTAGTATTATTATTACTTTTCCTACGACTCAAATCTTTTTCTCTCTCCTCATTTTTAATCGCATTCTCAATTTCCCCGTTACCTTCTTCCTCAACGCCGTTTTCCGTCTCCTCATTTGTTTCATCCTCTAATTCCCCTTTTTCTTCCTCGTTATTCTCATCTTCTCTATCCTCGGAGCGACGATCGCAATCAACGCCACCATTATCGTCAGCTTCAACCTTGGTATCGTGAATCGAAAGAGAAGTTAGCTCATCATCAACAGACTCGGAAGATTGGTGATGATCATGATCATGATCATGTGATGGAGAAGAAGGAGAATCAGATTCTACAGAGGTAATTTGCAAATTATTTTGATGAATGGAAAGACCTAAAGGACAGGCAATCGAAGAAGAAGATGAAGATTGTAACCCTAACTCCATTGTTGTTTCTCAAACATTTCAAAACCCTAGAAAAGGGAATTTTTGAGGTGGTTTGTAGAAAAAAAAAAAAAAGAAAAAGTGCACACAAGTATAGATATTGGTAGTAGTAGCAGCACCAGTGTAATGGCTTAATAGTGTTTGTCAATGTCCTTACGCGCTGTATAATTCCTCCCTTCTAAAATACTGCCACATAACAATTTTTGACACAAATTATCATTTAAGTTTATTTTATATATTGCGGTTAATATACAAAAGAAAATATAATTAAGTGGGATTTTGTTTAAATCGTCTAATCCAATACTTTTGTAATTAATTTTTCATAATTTTTAGATATTTATAGTTCAATATATAAATAAACAAAATAATGCATTAAATGTTGTAAAAAGTCAAATATAGCAAGTATATAGAAAAGTAAAAAGTATATACATGTCACTCATTTATTTATGATTGTTATTTACAAATCTTTGATTTATTTTGTTAGTTTTAATATTTGTCTTATTTTATTTTATTGCGTTTTTACCATGTTAACAGATCGTGCGTTCTTAACCTTCAAGCTTTTTATAGGTCTTTTTCGAATTAACGACTTTTTTGGCCTTATTTTCCTTGACAAGGATTAAGGGTAAGGTGTGCAATCTTTTAATGCTCCTTAGACCTTATTTATGACTTTTATAAACGAGATATATTAATATACGTAGTTTTTTCACACATATGTGTGTATTATCTATATATTAATTATTAAATATATTAGATAATGCACGTTCAAGGTACGGGTTTATTAAATTCTCTGATATATTTGCATAAACAAAAAAATTAAAATTTACGGCTTTATGTTTTAACTATCTCAAATCCTATACTCACTTAATAAATAACATTATAAAGATTTTATAAATAATTTAAAATAATAAAATAAAAGAAGTACATGATTTTCTAATATATTAAATGATGTGATCTAAATACTAAAAAATTAATCACTATGGACAATATTGTAGTCATAATTAGAAAGTAGAAAAGTCAAAGATATAAATATTAGTCATAATAACAATACATCATTATTGAGTTTTATAGGAAAAATTTTTATTGAGCAGGTGACACGTAAGCAGTTTTAAAAAGTAATGACATCAGCAGTGTTTTGTTTTAGTAATAGTTAAGATAGATTATAGATTATAGATTGAGTTTTAGAGGGAAATTTTTTATTGAAAAAGTTACACGTAAACAATTTAAAAAAATAAGCAGTGTTTTGTTATAGTAATAGTTATAAATAAATATATTATAATTAAATGCGTCATTTTCAATAACAAGTGTCAAATCATATTAAATTTTTTCTGCCAAAATTCCTAACAAAATTATTTTATTTAATTATTTTCAATTATTAATAGTTTGATGTTTTTTTTATCAAAATCAGTATTTTAGCAAATTTCAACTTTTATATTTTAAAGAAAAACATTGACAATAATTACTTTAGTAAAAAATTTATTAGAAATAGATATTATAATTTTTTATCTCAATACTATGAAATTAGGTACATCTCAATTAATTATGAAACTAAAAATAAATTCTATTTGTGAATACTGAAGGGTAGAATTTTCGTAACCATTAGGATTCAAAATATCTCGTATTAATCTACTGGAATCTTAAATCTACTTAGAAGATCTCAATATTTGATAGTCACACTGGTTCTTCAAATAGAATAAACAACGCTTTAGAAAAGTATCAAAAACATACAGGGTCGGCCCTAAGCAAGGGCAAAGCGTGCCTACTCCTAGGGCTCCTAAAAAATTTTAGTTTTCAGTTATTGATAATGTTCGAATTTTTCAGTGTATTCAATAGTTTAAAAGGACATAAATAATCTTTCACCCCGGGCCCCTAAAAATCTAGAGTCAGCCCTGAAAACATTAGTTTTAACAAAATGCAACTCACATCTAAACAATTTGATTTTAATAATGATAATGAATGAGAAAACCTTGATGAAAAGCTTTTAAAATGATGATGTACATATGTGTAGAAAAGTGTCAAAACATGTTATATTGTAAGTTGTTCTTCTTCTGTTGTTGAGAGGCATTTATATGGGTAGAGACCTTTAAAAATACCTTTTAAATCATCATATATATCAAATAATAAATTGGCAGATTTCTGTCCTTAATATCTCGTTCAATGCTATAAACTATCAATTCAAAAGCTTTAAATTTTTTTTGGAAAAAGTTTTGAAATAAAGAATATTTCTAAAATATTAAATCACCTCATAATTACCTTAAAATGACAATAGGATGTATCAATTATATTCAAAAATCTTTAAAAATATGAAAATTCATTTAGTCTATAAAATAACTCTAAAGTAATTCAAATTTAATTTTTTTTTGTAACAAAGGATTTTGATTAACTTTGTTTCATAGATCAAATAGGGGTAATAAAAAAGAAAGATTTTGATTAACAATTGTTTTGTTTCATAGACCAAACGGTACAATTAGTCGGTAGCTTCTATAAAGTTGTTTTTTTTTTTTTTGAAAATTGACATTAATAATTCAACCTTTCACTCATTTCTTATGAATAATCTCACGTTTTGATTATTTTCTAATAATCCAACCTTGCATATGTCATGAGCTGATGAGCACACCAAAAGAGAAAATGATCATTTCATTTGCGGTACGATCGATTCTCACTTTGATATTTATCAATTTTCTCACTTTGATATTTATCAATTTTATGTATCTGCAAAAGGACTTTGCATAGTCTGCAAAGGAAAGTATATGGCCGAAAATTCTAATAAAAACTTTCATGTTAGTAACTTCAACAATTATAAAACTTTGGACATTCGACCTATAATGTACCAATTCCATGAGTTACGTACAACGAATCATCACGAGCCGGGGACTCTTTGGTCGTGCTCTCCTACATGGGTATGAGTTGCCACCGTCCTTCCCTCCTCAGACGCTGACCAAAGTTTTTTATGGGCGAAATATACTAGGTACGGAGATGATAATGATGATGACGAACGTATCATCACTTACATGACATAAACATAGATGAACTATACATTTTGTTCGTTATTTTATCTGTTTTTTGAAGTGTTCATTAAGACATGATAAGCTTTATGTTTTCTAGCCTCCATACTCTAGTCATGTTTTATACAACACAATTCAAAAATAAAGAACGATTTTAAAGAAAACTGAATACCTTGAAAGACTTACAAGTTTTCTGATCTCTTTATTGCAAGAAATTTTACATAAATGATAGTATTTTTATTATTTTTAGGAAAAATTATAAGAACTACCTAAATTATAGGTCTATTTGTAAAAAACTACCTTATGTAAATTTTTTTGTAAAAAACTACCTAATCTAATATATTTCTCTGTAAATGACTACCACTTAACGGAAAACGTTGACCGTTAAGTTTGAGGGTTTGACCAATTTGAGAGGTTAAGTTGTCTATGTGGCAGTATCTCATTAGTCCTCGTATTTTTCAATAATTTAAAATTAAAACACATAAATTAACAAAATAAAAATAAAATATATTTGACTATCGTAACGATTTTTTTTAAAAAAAGGATGTCGTGATTACCCTTATGGGGTAATTCTTTCGACATATTTGTCGACACAAGTACTTATTTAATTTGTCTATTTTTCGATACGTAAACCGAAAAATGTTTTTGACGTCATTTTTACCCATCATAAAGATTTTATTTAAAAAACAGACGTCGCGACATGGGTACAAATGACATTAAATATCTTTTTCGGTTTACGTATCAGAAAATAGACAAATAAGTACTTGTTTCGACCAGATTTTCAAAAGAGTTATCCCATAAGGTAATCACGACGTCCGTTTTTATATGTAATTATGTTATGTGTTTTAATTTTAAATTATTTAAAAATACGACTTAACCTCTCAAATTGGTCATACCCTGAAACTTAATAGTCAACTAACGTTTTCCGTTATATAGTAGCCATTTGCAGAGAAATATATTAGATTAGGTAGTTTTTTGAAAAAAATTTACCTAAGGTAGTTTTTTACAAATAAACATATAAATTAGGTAGTTTCTTATAATTTTTCATTATTTTTATGACTTTTAAAAAGTCATATTTTATATGAGACGGAGGCCTTAGGGATAAAGTTGAACAAAACTATATGATGATCCGAAAATCTGATGATTTGGTCTGATATCTGATTTGAAATTAAAATTTAGGTATCGGATACGATTTCAATTTATGAGAATTAGGATATCCATATCTTTTGGATTGTCAGATATCCGCAAATAAAGACTAAATTCGGATATCCGGATATCCGATATTCTTATTAATTTGTTTTATAAAAATCATTTTGTTTAGATTAATTCAATTGTTGGGTATCGAATATTTCAAATATATACAATCGTAATTTTTCAACTTTTTATCACAGGTATCAGATGTCGAATACCCGATTAATATTGTCGGGATTCGAATTTGAATATCCTAGTCTAGTCGGATCGGATATCAAATTTCATATATACTATTATCGGATATTCGATTATGTTCACCCCTGCTTACAGAGTATTAAAAATAAATTAGAGAAATTTCACTTGCTAGCATCCAACTTTCATGAAACGCGAGTGGCATCACTTTTGTAAGAATTTTTCACATGGTAGCATTCAGTTTATACACTATCTAACTATCGTAGCATTTTCCATTAAATTCTTGTTAATTTCCGTTTAATTCGCCATCTTGTAAGATTTTTCACATGATATCATTCACTGGCGTTTCATAAAGATTAAATGCTACTGTGTGAAATTTCTTATTAAATTAATGGTTAGAAGGGAAATGAAAAGAGGAGCACCCAAGCAATAAGCAAGTTAATTTGTAATTATATCCTTCACCGACACATAATTGCTGCTAAGTGTCGGCACAAACCTCATACTCAAACTCAGATCTAATCAACCAAATATAAAATGGACATTTAACTAATCATTATTGGACTTCGTTATCGTCACTATTTTTATTTTATTTTCCAATAAAAAAAATATTTTTGTCCATGCAAAATAATCGGAGTTGTTTAATTGACTTATTGTGAATGTTAGCTATAACCGGAATATATAAGGATCATATTTTATAAGCCAAGAAAATATCATCTCAAAACCATATGACAATGAGAGGAATAACTCTGACTACTTATAAGATGTACAACGACTCTCATCTTTACTTCATCGATGGACGATGTATGACAAATTATTCCAGGGTCATCCTAAGCAAGGGTAAGAAGGGTTTGCGCCCAGGGCCCATAAAAAATAGATAAATTTAGCTTTCATATGCATCGAACATAAAACCTTATATGATTGAATTGTGCATTTAACTACTATGTCAAAGTGTTATTAATGTCAATTGATACCTTTACTAATTATTTTTTTTTGAAGATATCTTTACTAATTATTGAATTATAAATACATGATTATCATACAAAAAGTGAATAATATCGAACTCTATTATTGGCGTATAACAGTTTTTGATATTATAATTTTGTAATTATAAATATATATTTTATGATTAGAGCGCATAATTTATTTTTTTGCTCCCCTAAAATCTCAGGGTCAACCCCGAACTATTCAATTTCTATTGCAGTTGGTTATCGTCACTATTTCTATTTTATTTTCCAATTAAAAAACATTTTTATCCACGCAAAATTAATTGAATTGAAGGGTGAAGGAGAATATCTAGCAATTTGTTTAGTTAGATTTATCGCAAAACACGAGGTACATACTTTATAAATTAAGAAAATATTATCTCAAAATTATATGATAATGGGAGAAATGATTTTGACGACTTATAAAAATGTGCAACTCTCATCTTTACTTCATCGATGAACAATGTGGGACAAACTATTTCAATATTTATCTATTTTTTTGTCTACATCAATGAAAATTTATAAAGTTACATCTATCTCAATTTCATAAGTGAGTCTTATGTGAACTTAGTTCCCATCACCAATCTTAATATTTTTTTAAGCAAATTAGATTACACAAATTCTTACTTGAAACCCTCTTTTGTAAGAACGTCTCTCAAAAACCCAGTTTAATTTTAAATATATATTGTTACAACTCTAAATATGGATTTGGGCTGGACTTTTGAGAGTCTTTTCAAAAGACGGTCTTTAAAGTGATTAGATTATACTCTTTAAATGGAAATGTATACATTATTTTAACGTGAATTAAATTGTTGTTTGACCAAGCTTCTTAAACTATTTCTCCAATAAAAATAATAAATAAAAAATAAAAAATAAAAAAAAGATGGCCAAACATTGAATGTAAAAGAAAGTACAAATTTATTAATTGTAGGAGTACAAGTTTAAATTTTAACTTCAACTTTTGATTCAGTGAAGCAATAATATATCATTAAGACCTTTTTATCTTTCCAAGAACTTGCTTATAATGTTATAATCTACTATGTCATTGTTTTATCTTTGGACAAAGTTTTTGTTTTTAATTCTTAGATGAACATTTGATGTTATTTTATATCGGCTCATCATATTAGAGATTATCTCATCATAAAATGAACTTATTAATTAGTTTATTTTTTAATTAATCAAATACATTAATGTACAAATATCAATCCAATAGAGAGCTACTCCGTCTCGTTTAAGAATTTGATTTATTATTATTAACAACTATACAAAATTGTAAGTAGAACGAAAAAAGCGAAACACCAACACAATTTCCATTTCTCAAAAGGGCAAACAATTTTGATTCTGAAAAGTATTTATCTAATAACAGTAGCCGACCATAACCTAAGTTTACATAAAACTTTTACTCGTATCATATGAGAATATAGTGCAAAATCATAAATGTGCTCTTGAAATGAGTTAACATAAAATAATCTCTAAAATTATCACAATGAATTATTACAATTACAAATTTGGATTGTCCAACAGAATTCATACTTGTAACCAAAAACACTTGATTGAGATACTCCCATTAGTCAAAGCATCAATGACTTTATATCACATAATAAAACAATGGATCCCCAAGGAATTACTTGATTGAACTGCAAGAGTGGGTCCAATGAAGACCCCATCTCACATTATAGATACAACTAATCCTAATTACTTGAACTCGGGTACTATAATCGGATGTTGATATGTGTACAACTATCAGATATGTCTGAATATTCAATTTTACGCGTCTAAGTGCTATACCAATGTCCGACCATTAAGGATCAAACACGGGTATGTAAAACAGAATGAAGAGTTTCAGTAACATATCCCAGTTAAACTAAAAATTTGAACCAAGACCTAAGGTCAATCAATAGAAACAAATTCATTGACAAGAACAATGTCAAGTTTTGTTTACATCCCAACTAAATTAATCATTTTCTAGTCTTCTTTGCTGAGTGACCCGTCTTACGTTTGTGACGGCTGAAATCTGACACAAACCTGAATGTCTGCCCACAATCTAGTTCGGTGCAGACATACGGACGGGCACCCGTGTGGACTCGAATGTGTTCAGTGCGTGCCCACGCCCACTTGAAAGTCATGCGGCATCCCTTCCAAGGACACTTCAATGGACGGTCATCCATGTGAACACGCCGATGCTGCACTAGATACTTGTGTGAGAAGAACTTCTTACCACACCCTTTGACGGGGCATATGTTCCGTTTATGAGAGGCCAACTCTTGCTTCGAACCAAAGCTCATGGAGCAACCCTCAATATCGCAAGTAAATTCATCACCCTCGTCTTCTTCTTTGTCAACGTTTGCATCTGTAGAGAAAGACGGATTCTTCCTGGCTGGACCCTTCATTGCTGGACCTCTCGATACGGGTAGCCTCATCTTTGGACCTTTTCTTGCAGGTGTTATGTTCATAGTGACATGAGCAGCCTTCTTTCCTTTGGAATTCGGTACTTGCTTCTTCACCGCAGGTTTATTTTCCCTCTTCTTTAACGTGGGCCTCGAGATTCTTTTCCTCAGACGAGTACTTGGCCCACCATCAACCTCCTCGTCTTCAGTAACCGGCTCAAATTGTTCATGGACCGAGAGTCGTCTCTGAGAAGACGCATAACTCCTTACATTTCTCTCATGCTCCTCTGGCTCGGATTCATCAGACCGCAATCCTTCGGAGTCACTATCCACAGCCTCGTGGGGTTTTACCTTTCTGGTAGATTTCACCTCCGCCTTGAATTTTCTTTTACTATTTCTCGGTCCATGTTGATGTGATATATCATCAGGTGAATCCCCATCAGAAAAACTTTCAAGGGTTGCAGCACTACGATGGCCTTTCGGTCCTTTCAGAGCTCGTTTAGCTCCTCGCTTTGAAGCTCTTGCGCTTTTCAAAGGTTCCTGATGCAAACTAATGTCGTCCTGTGAATCGTCGGAGATGCTATCTTGGATATCTTCATGGTGTTTTACTCTCTTTATAGACCTGCCTTGTGCTTTTGATTTCCTCACACTTCTCCTTGTTTCAAACTCAGGTTTATCGTCCACGGAATCTTCTGGTTCGGAATTTGCAAACTCGGACGCTTCAAATTTCATTTTCTTGACTGTCTTGCTCTCTGACATTGGTTTCTTCCTCTTATTGGTCTTCCGTTTCATATAGGAGGTTTGAGCTTTCGGGATAGCTTCCGATTTTCTCCCAACTTTCTCATTTGATTTCAAACAAGGACTGAGGATTCGGTCATCTTCATCGTGATCTCTACGCAACAACATCGGATGAACTTGATTCGACATCCAGACTTTGCCGCACCATTTACCGGCCATCACCAACTTTTTCTGTCTACCGAATCCTTTGCCACGAACCTTAGCTTCCGAAGACGATATTGACGGAGTACTGCAGCCAAAAGCACTGTATATGACAGAATTGTAAGGCATCTGCTTGTTGTAGAGAGGCGAGCGGCTGAGTATTGCACTGTAAAAGAGATTGATACCGAGCTTTACAGCCCAGTCCCCGTTTTTTGGAGTGGCCTCCTCACTCTGCAACGCCATATGAATCCGCTCCTCATCATCTTTTGTGGCCTCGGAAAACGCAATATCTTTCCAAACATAATTCATTCCCAACTCTTCAGCTACTTTCTTCGCTTCAACTTCTACATTCGGATAGTCTAACGACAGACGACAAATATATTAAAACCCATGTGATAAAGAGAACAAACATAGAAAAAATCAAGCTAATCCGAAAAATAAGAAGACACTGAAGAAATCATCATTAAGCCCTGCGTCAAACGGAAACACCACCCTTTTAAGCCAATTTCAACTGATAATCGACAGCATATTCACCTAGTAATACATAAAAATGACGGTCCAACAAAACTATGATTTAGCGTATAAAACTCGACACACACCTGGATGACAAAGGAGTAATATATGCACTCCGCCGATTGGTCTGAGTTGTTTCTCAACCTCAACAGCATGCTCAAGACAAAAAACATGCATCCTTGAAGAATCTTCATCACATCTACGAGCATAAGAAAGCTGTGGCTTGCTCAACAGATCAGAAGCGCAGCTCATTTTTTTAGCATCATGATCATCGACGATAGGTGAATAATTTTGCTCTGAAGTCAACGTATCTTCCTCCGCAAATTTGGCAGAGCAGTTGTGAGTCTCATACTCATTATCGCCGCTATTCGATCTTCTATGGCCACAGTCCTCATAAATATCAAACCTTTGAGGAGAATCCTCATCGACACACTCCGATCGAGAAGAAATCTGGCTTCGTCCCCTTTCTACACCACTATCATAGCCTTGCTCGAAATTTGGCGATGCAGAATCATCTTGGTGAATTCTATTATCCCATGAACCATCTCCGGACAGATTACCCGCGGAAACAACAGGACTATTGGGCTGAACATCATCTTCATCAGAGTCGGAAGAATTTCCGTATGTCAAAGCCAATAGGCCAAGAGCAGATGATTCTATCTTGTTTTCGGTAAATGAAGTGTCTTTTGTAATTGCAGTATTTGACTTCATCTCCGAGGTGTTATCCATGCTGTGAGCTCGGTAATTACCCGAATGGACAGAGAAATCATACAAGCCGTCAAGAGCATTTTTTTCCAAGGACCCTACAATTCAAATAGTATCCAAGTCAAAATGTTTCGTAGATATGATTGAAGATCCATTATATAAGTCATTCATCAGTAAATTCTGTTACCAAACTACATTTAGAGGATTGCAGAAGTCGGTTTACTGTACACCCAATCCATCAGAAAAATCCATGCAGATCCCCGTTCCAGCCCTCCCGCCGGGCCGCCCCTGATTTTTCCCCTCTATCCCTTATAAACCAAACAAAGTAAGGACATATCGAACTACACAAGTACTCAATCACAATCCATTGGTCAATGGACCTCAACCCTTGAGTCATCATCCAACAACATTACGGAAAGCAGTCGGATAGATTCTAGTTTTATGCAGACCAAGCACATATTTAAACAGAGGAACAAAACTAACTTTCTTGTCTCCATCTTGTGAAGTAATTTAAGTACTTCATTCGTTCTGAAATACTTGCTACATTAGGGTTACTAACACTATTCATCATTCAAGCTTATTTTACATATCACGGCTAACGTGTAAGAAAAAAATAGGGTTAGGTGGGATTTTGTTTGAATCATCTAATCACATACTTTCAAAATATGAAGTTTTTATAATGTTTAGATGAGCATAGTTTAATATATAAATAATCAAAATAACACATTCAGTTGAGTAAAAAATCAAATGTAGCAAGTATAATGAAGGAAGTATTAAAAATAACAATGCTAACTGGAAGTCACTTTGATACATAAATCAAAATCATATTATTCTCCTTAGAACACTTTCATGAGCTAGGTCCAATAAGGACAAACAAATCTAATAGAAGGTCCACAATAGACAGCATAAAAGAGAAATTAACAAGAACGAGGAGCACTTGTCTGCAAATGTATCTTCAATCTACAAAACTAACTAAAAGAATCATGCAAAAAACCAACCTGAAAAAGAATCTGGCTCTGTAGTATTTGCTTCACCGTCAGCAGCCTCCATTCCTTGACTTGATACTCCAGAAGCCGCAACCCAATCATTTAAGGAATTACAATCTGCTGACATCAGGTACTGTGCGGCTAATTCGGTAGGTTGAACAATGGCAACACATGCAAAAGTCCAAATCCCACATTTGACACATGAAAACAGTCCACGTTCTAATAATCCATCTCCAGCTGCACCTCTTCCCTTTTCATTTTCGGAGTCTTGGATATTATGCGGCGAAGTGGACATAGAGCCACCGGACTTAGTTTTGGTAGAATATAAGGTATTCCGTTGGTTAGCATCTCTAGCTAACATAATGTCATCAGAAGCTTTTATAGATTCTTCGGAGCTGTATAAGCTAAAAGGCAACCCGGGTTTCACTTTATACTTGGATCCAACACGCAAATTGGACCAAACAAATTTTTCAGAAGAATTGTGAGGGAGAAGTACCACTTCGGATCCTTTTCCAAGAGTGTGAAAAAGCTCATTATTCTGCATTACGTCTTGCACAAACATCTGTTTAACCAGCATTTCACCCTCCCCCTTCTTTTTATCTTTTAAGCGAGAACTTCGAGGTTCAGCTTTGATCCCTATTGGCACCCTAACACCAAAAAAAGGGGCTGATTGAGACATTACTTAAATTTGTGGTGGAAGTTAGCCAATAGATCACTAAATGATACTATTAACAACGCAATACAAGGCAATAATCAGACTGAGAACTGCCCAAAACTGTTTATAAGACATATAATGACAACGAAATAACATTGTGCAATGACAAATGAAGATCAAGGAGAAACAACAGAGATGTGTGAACTAATAAAATATGATAATTAGTGTTTTATATATATATACCCTCCTATTCTATCCATTAGTCTCATTTATTTTTTGTCACTATAAACTTATCACTCTTAATTTGCATTTTATTCTTAATCTATAAATTAAAACATAGTCATGTGGGGATCTTGTTTGATTCGTCTCAATACAAGGATTATTAATATCAACTTTTTATGATTTTTGATTAAGAACAATTAAAGATATTAAGGGTTAATATATTGTCTGTCAAGTGTTGAAAACTAAATGGGACTAATGGGTTGAACAGAAGGTAATAAAAGATTGCATAGTAAAAGGCAAAAGGTAACTAGCTAGCGGCAAGAAAAATAAACATTCAAAAAAAATGTATGAACTGATTTACTTACTCCATCATTTTTACAAAGTCCATTTAATAATGTAAATAAGCACATGGTTCTGGAGTATAATTGAACAGCATGTCTATCAAGAGAGAGAACGGATACCTTGAACATATTGCCAAAGCAAGATCATACAGCAACTGAAAGTGAGAAACCATTGGAGGGTAGTTTATTGAGGCTCTACGGATAGCAGCATCTTTTGCAAACCTCAACCATTCAGGGGTGGCAATATTTGACGCTTCTCCACAGTTGAACCCTGAATCAAAACATTCAGCTTAAATCAACTACACGATAATTTGAAGTGTAGAGGAAAAACAAACAAGATATGAAAGATAGTTTACCGTGACTGAAGCCAGAATGGTAAGCTCTTGGGAATGTGACAACAAACTCCCCGGCGTTTTGTACTAACCTGATCAGGAGCAAAAGAAAATGTAAATAGGACTGATTATATTCAGGGGAAACCTGAAGAGAAAACCTTTAATTGATGTAGAAATGTCAGCCTAACAATTAGCCAATACGAAAAAAATTCCAGGGCAATTGTTACCTGCAACAGGGAACCCCTGCATTCACGAGTACTTCAGGGGACATCACAGTAGTTTTCTCACCGAGTGTAGCAAAGGTAACTGTTGCACAAGATAAATAACATATCAGATTTTTCTGACCCAGTAAATCAATTTTTGTTCACCAATTAAAAGAATAAATTAAAAGATTGGCACATAAGAGGCTAATCTATAACCAGTGTGTTTCAGAGTAAAAGGTAGAGATGTAACTGATCATTAAATGTATAATACAGCACAGTGTCGCATGATTCACTAATCATCTCAACAATCGCAAATCGAAAAAAGCGAATTATGATCGGCTTTAGGCTATTTTTGAACTATTTTGAGTGAATCGTGAATTCAAAAGTCGAACTAACTAGTGAATTATGTTTCACTGATACTGCAAGTACCTATCAAACCATTTTTCAATTAGTGATACCAAAAGAATACATGGTTCCATGAGATGGAATGCATTAACATGATAGAAACAATTTATTTTTGACAGAGGACTTCAACTTTTCTACAGGAAGATTTCAGCATAGAACGCAGGAACGGCAACTTAAACCATCTCCAGCCCAGACTAATCTTTACAAGTTGGTGAAGCATCAAATAGCCTCTCACGAAAATGTTGTCTTGATGATGACGGTGTACATGTAGAAATAAACTACAATTGGGACCCATTTATATTTATCGCTCGAATTCTATATCCCTGTATAATTATTGAGGAACCTCACATAAGGTCAAGAATTTTTCTCATCCATAATGAGTCTCACCTGCATACAGAAGGAATTTGAAGCAAAACGAAGAGGGCAATATTACATGAAAGAGTTGAATTTTCCTAGCATTGAACATCATTTCCACGACTAAGCTTCTTTGCAATTTTATTATATATAAACATGTTTTGAATCATTTTATCAACCAATTATGGATAGCTAGAAAGAACTACCAGACATCTTAAATTTCCAAGATCCATACAAGGCCATTGTTCTGTGTCGGATTGAACATCTCCTCTATACTCCATATGTGCAAAATAGGGCTCTTCTACTGTTCCCACTATCATTCATTGCATACAAATGGCATTTGAATTCATAGCAATGTCAAAACCTTAACCCTCAGGACAAATCAACACGAAAAAACGTCGCTAATAAAGACTACTTCATTTGGCCCTATCTAATACTAATTACCAACCAAAGACAATCAATGCTAATAACTCTATACATACATTCTTCACTTTCATCCATCCCTATATTGATGCATTTTCAACCTCTTGCTTTTGTAAGTGGTGCATTTTCGGTCTTCTTTACACATGACAAAACCCACATAAATATAATGGAAATATCTCTAAAAGCCAATGATATCTAGTTTCTACAAAAGGAAAGTTAACAAATATAGTTCCTTATCGACGATCTAAGACAGAAGACACTATTATGATAAAGAAGCTACAACACAAGGATTATAATAGGGAGCCAGAAAAACCTCAAGCAAATACCACAGACGTGAAAAGCAAGTAATTATGGTCTTCTACCACTTTCTCCTACAAAGTGCACAACACTACATTTTACTATGGTTCCATCATCAGAATATGCTTAATCAAGTGCTAAAACCACCCAAGAAAAATTTACCCTCACACCATTTCAAAGATGGCATTCCAATCAAAAAGATGCAAAACTAAATCCTCACACAACTAACTTCTAGTGGCAAAACTCCCTGATCACAAATTCACAACCATTACTCCCAAAACAATGCAAAGACAGAGCAAACAGGGCAAACATATATTCTACCATAAACCAAGTTCAAGCTATCCCATCATGAGGCCTTAACTAAAATACCATACAAATGCCTCCATGTAATCTAAAAGTTAGCAATACAAATAATTCACAAATTATAATATGAAACTTCCATTACCAACATGAAGATCAAATGTAGTATTACAATGCCAACTAAGGAAGACATGAAAATTTGACTCACCAAGATGATTAATCTCTTCACCAAAACCATAAACTCTGATTACCTCCTCAAACGCTGCAGCCGCATCTTTTGGGACACCATACCAAGTCTTACTAGCACCATAATGCAAAAAATTCAAGCTATGCAAGTCATGATCTTCAACATGCCAAGCAAACCAACTAAACAACATAGCAACATAAACCATAGGAGAAGTAACACCAGGAATTTCTTCCTTCATGAACCTTAACAAAGACCCATTTGCCCTTGCAACACCCCTCATATTCCAAGCAGTATCCCCAACATTTCCTGCAACAACAACAACAGAATCCCCTGTTCTTTTATCTTTCAAGGGCACAAAAGCAGAGCCAGGCATGTCATTTGCATACTCAACTGAAAAGGGTCTATCCCCATTTGCTTTCCAATAAAGGGTTTCAATTTCCAATGCAGAAAGTGCCTTCTTTGAGCATTTTTTCAAGTAATTTTTCTCAAAGTTCTTAGCTTTAGCTTCAAATTGTTGGAGGGTATAGTACTCACCACTCTGCCAAACTGATTTCTGAATGGGTCTTTGTTTCCTTGGACAAAACCCTATTTGTTGCTGTCTAGTAGTAAATGTAGGTTGTGATTTAGGGTTTTGACTATTTAAAGAAGACAAAGATAAAGACTGATTAAAATTAGATACTACTGATTTTTTCGATGGAGGTGGTACAGGAGGAACTATCTTACAAATCCCATATTTGGAAGCTTCTTTTTCAATCTTATATATGTAGGAAATTGGATCTTGAAACTCTTGAATTGTTGGGTAATATTCTGGTGCTAAAGGTAGGGTTTTCAGCCATGGAAAAACTTCTGGGTTTGTATGCTCTGCTGCAACAAATGAAGAAGAACCCATAATTAAAAAAAATTGGGAAAAAAAATGAGAATCTAATTAGTGGGTTTCCTCCATTAAAGAGAGAGAAAAAATGGGTAGTGATCAGATTTGGGTATGTTCTTGAATAAAGAATAAAAGAGGTGGTTAATTTCCCTTTATTTTTATAATTTGCTCTGCCTCTTCTTCTCTGTATTTTAACAGAGGAGAGAGAAAGGGGAGGAATGGAAAGGGGGAAAACAGGGGAATGGTAAACAGGAATGGATGACTTCAGTTGAGTGGGTTTTATTCGAGTTCTGCTTTTGTGGGGAAGGGGGAACTTTGCATTACACATTTTTTTTCTTTCATAATAATTTTATTATTGGATTTAGTATAAAATACTTTTTTTGTCTAAAATAATGCTCCAATAAGAAGATCTCTTAATTTATCTTTGGTGTGGAGATACTCCTCTTCGTCTTTTTCAAGTCGGGATCTTTTTTTGTCGCGCTCTCTTTTATAGATATGAGTTGCCGTCGTTCTTTCCTCATCAGCCCCTATCCATAATTTCTATGAGCGAGATACAATTGTAGGATGATGATGACGACTAAATTTAAATTCTCATGATAAGTTTACATTATACTTGGTTAAATTTTATCTAACTCAAAACTAATTTTGAATTCGATTGAAAATTAGGGGCTCATAGCTTGAATTTTTTGATTGTGATCTGAAAATAATCAGAACTGATAATATTAGGATAAAATTGTGTCAAATCAAATCGGTCATTATATTTATAAAAAAAAATATTGTGTAACTGCATGCTTACTCGGTAGGGTTAGGATACCTCAAGTAGGCTTTGATACGTCAAGTAGAGATTTACAGTATGTCAAGTAAGTGTTTTTAGCATGCTAAATTTATCATGTAGGTGTATTTAATAGCCTGATTCTAGTAAACCTTAAAAGGCTATTAGGTATACCGTATACCTCAAAACACTTATTTGTTATACCTCAAACAACTACTTGATATACTAGGAGTGTCGTTTTTTTTAAACAACTACTTAATATACCTCAAATACCTATTTTACATACCAAAATGCATACTTAATATACTTAAAACGCCCACTTAACAACCCTAAATACTTACCTGGTATACCCTAAATACCTACTTAGTATATCTCAAATCCATATAGCTCACATATCACAACCACCTACTCTGCATACCCTAAGTACTTAATTATTATATTTTAAATACCTACTTGCAATACATACTTGCAATACAGTAAAAACACTTGTTTGGCAACCCCAAATACCTACTTGGTATACCCCAAATACATGTTTAGTATATCTGAAACCCTTACATGATATATCTCAAACCACTACTTGACAACCTCAAATACCTACTAGTATACCTCGATATTCCTACTTGATATACCTCAAATACCCACTTTACATACCAAACTCATATTTAATATATCTAAAACACCTGCTTGCTAACCCCAAATATTTCCTTGGTACAACCTAAATACATACTTTGAGGGGTAGTTTCCTTGGTACAACCCCAAATATTTAATTAATACTCCCTCGATCCCATTTAATTTTGGAAAAATTACCTAGAATAATCCAAATTATTCATGATTTTCCTACAATAATCCCACTTATTGATTAACCATTAATAATCCCAACTTTGAGGGGTAGTTTCCTTGAGTAAACTTGGGTAACCCGATAACCTACTATAGTAGGTAATTCACCAAATAAATAAATTAAATATTAATTTAAAATTAAAAAATATTTTTGAAAAATTACATAAAAATTCTAAATAATAAAAAAAATCATAAATTTTTTATGAATATTTTTTTAACATTTTTTTTGATATTTTACTTTAATTTATCTTTTTTTAAAAAAAATAAACTTGCTCTAATAAGTCATCCGGTCACCGAGTTTACTCTAGGAAAGTGCCCCTCAAAGTTGGGATTATTCACGGTTAATCAATAGGTGGGATTATTGTAGGAAAATCATGAATAGTTTGAATTATTCTAGGTAATTTTTCCTTTAATTTTTCTATTTTGACCAGTCCCACTTAATTTGCATTATTTCTATTTTTTGACTATGACCCACCACTTCTTTTTAATCTCATCCATACATTTTAACTCTCTTTTAATTTCAAGCACACAATTCATTATATCTCTTCATTTATTACCTTATCTATATTTTCCTTAAAAAACAAATTTTTTTTTGCTTCAAATTATATGAGACAGAGGGAGTATATCTCAAATCCCTACATACCTCAAACACCTATTGGGTACTAAGGGTGTTCAAAATCGGGTACCAGGTCGACCCGAATTCGGAAATCCAGATACCCGCTTTTTTTGGTACCTAAAATTGCGATCCGGATACCCGATTTAAATCGGGTCGGAAACCGGATACCCCGATTTTGTTAGAATGTTTTTTTTATTTTTTATTTTTTTGTCGTTCAACCATATGTTTGTTTATCTCTATTTTTACTTGAAATATTTTTTTATATAAAATTAAAATCCAAATTCTCTAAAATCTTTTACTTAATTAGTCATAAAAGATTAATTAAGAAACTGAAAGAATAATATTATTGTTCATGGGTTTAAGTAAGAATAATTATAAAATTCAAATATTAACTCTCCAAAAATATTCAATCCAAAGTTAGCTTAAGAGATATCATGATCATTTTATTTACGAAAAAAAGAAAAAAATAATAATTAAATAAAACCGGATACCGGATACCCGGTTTCCAAAAACCGTGACCAGAATCCGATTTTAAAACGGGTACTCGAACCGGATTATCCGGTTTGCAAAAACAGGTAAATTACCCGGTTTTAGAAGCCGGATAATCCGGATCAAAATTTTCGGATCGGGTTATTGTGAACACCCCTACTGGGTATACCCTAAATACTTGATTAGTCTATCCCAAATACCTACTTGTAATACCTCAAACACCTATTTGATAACCCCAAAAACCTACTTAGTATACCTCAAATACATGCTTGGTATATCTCAAACCCTTAATTGATATATTCATTTACCTCTAACCCTTACTTGACAACCCCAAATGCCTACTAGTATATTTCAAATTTTTACTTGATATACCCAAATACCTATGTGATATACATCAAATCCCTACTTGATATACCCTAAATTTGTAAATCAGTAACCGTTATACCTTAAATCTCCATCATAGTGATGTTTAAAACATAATCAATTAGCACTTTTTTGATAAATTCAAGTCGGTTAGTCGGGTGGCTTACGCTCTACAAACCAAATTCTTGCTATACGACAAGTTATATCACTTTTTAGTCCTTTTCACTAAAACTATTTCTAAACATCCGGTGTTATTTTGTTTCTCCCGGAGGCCAAGATGAACACAATATTGACTACTGTGAGTTTTTTTTAAATTCTCTCACAATTTAAGACCTTCTTTTGATTCCTCCTCTCCAATTAGTTCATAGGTTACACAATTTTCCCCTTTTCCTTACCAATGACCAGCCAATATAATATTTTCAACATTAGTTTTTCTTATTTAAAAGAGTGAATCGACTTAAAAATGCAACTTAAACCTTTCTAAATAAACTTTATATTTCAAAATAAAACTTATTAAAACTTACTTTATAAAATATACTATCACCCAACCGAGAATTGACATGGTGTTACAAAGGTTTTTCAAATCGGTTCAAAATCAAATATTGTATTCACATTAATTTTTACATAACTTTAAATTTATTTTAAAGTCTTATTGGCATTGAGTTCGATTACAAGATTTAATGATTACAAACTCTCTCTGCATAAAACGTAACTAAAAAGTCAATATTACTATTTGTAAGTTTGTAAGTGAGCAAACAAACCAACAAAATTTTAACCAATTTGTAATCGCCAACACAAATTCTTGTGATTTGAATATTGTAAGTATGCATTAAGAATGATGTAGGTAGACATTAAAGATGTTTTAAAGTATACATTAAGGATACGTAAGTAGCATTAAGGATAATATAAGTAGACATTAAAATACAATAAATAGCCATTAATTTTTTAATAGGTTGAACTTGAAATATGTCTCTTTTGAATTGCCAAACACTCCAAATAAAAGAGGCCAAGCTCAAAGCCTTGAAATCACTTTATGAACCATTGGCATTGGCGCCATAGACTAGTAGTAGTGGCAGATAAGCCTTTGTCATTGTCATGTTCATCTTCTATAATCTATAATAACCCCATTAATGTTTACACCATAATTTTTATCTCACAAATCACCTCTTCAATCCAATCAATAATCAAACATATAGTGAGACATAAAACCCTAGTTTTGTCTCTCTAATGGCTTCTTCTATCATTTACTCCCCATCAACAACTCCTTCATCTTCTACCTCCATTTCTTCCCACACAAAATTGTCCAAACTTTGCAGCTTTAATAAGAATGTAAACATCATAAAACCCTCTTCTCTGTTTGGTAAAACCTTAACAATAACAAATGATTTACACATAAAACTAATGAGTGACAAGAAAAGTTCAAGGGTTGTTCGATGCTCTGTTTCACCTCCTGCTGCTCTTCTGTTTGATTGTGATGGTGTGCTTGTTGATACTGAGAGAGATGGTCACAGGGTTTCCTTCAATGATACATTTACTGAAGTATGTTTTTCTCATTTTTTTTTACCCTTTTGAGATGTTTTTTGTAGTTTAATTATTGTAATTGGGTATAGAATTTTGTGGGTATTTCTTATTATGGAAGAATTTAACCCCCATTTTGAATTTGAGGGGAAAATTAGTAAGTTGGGTAATTTTTGTTGTATTAGGATGATGGAAATATTAGGGATATAGGGGTTTATGAGCATATGGTTCAACTCTTTCATGAATTCATTTCAGACTTTTGAAATTTGAATGAATCCACAGAGGGGATTGGGTGTCTCTTGGGATGTGGATTTGTATGGTGAATTGCTCAAGATTGGAGGTGGAAAAGAAAGGTAATACTTTTATCTTTATATGATTGTTGATTTTACTTGTTGCTTTGTCTTCTAATAGTAGTCACATATGCACCTATACTATTTTTAGAATGTTCCTACACTTGCACTATGTTTGGATAACATTTGTGGAACGAAAGAAAGGGAGGGGGAGCGGGAGGAGAAGGTAAATGTTATGACTCGATATTGGTCCTACGAAGGGGTAAACTAGTAATTATAATATTAAGAGTCACTTGGGGAATAAGATAGTTTTAAGCGGTAGTTTTCTTATAAATAAGATGAATTAGAGGTTCATTATCGTGATGAATATTGTTAAACACCTAAGCTTCTCGAATTGCTTGATTTATCTTATCTTTTATTACATTGTAATTGTTCTATAATCATCAATCTAATAGTATATTTTCTCGTTGGTCATTTTATCATTTCAATCTCTATTTTTCTGTTTTAGTCCAAATTATCGGTTCATAACAGAAAATTGAATTGTTTTCTTTTCAAATCTTTCCAATATTGAAGGAATTTGTTTTGTTTAAAATGTGATGGAGCTCCTCTTTCTAGTTCCCTTCACTTGATTTCTTCGTTGCTCTTATTGGTATCCAAATAAGAGAAATGCAACCCTTTATTTCTCCCCCTATCCGCCTATCCAAAGATAGTATAAATACACAAATGGTTTATCATTGGATTTCTTAGTACTCATGTGTGCTCTACTTCTCTTAGTTTTGCTATATTCTTATGTTGGAAAATATTGATTTTGATTGGTTGTTAATGGGAGGACGAGACAAAAAAACAACAACTAGATGAAAGGAAAGTATGGATGAGATGAATAGAAAGATCGAGTTTGTGGATAAGATTAGGAGAGTAAATGTGAGTAACTAATGTCTATGTATAGAAATTTTGTAAATTCATTAGGACAACAAAATATGGAAAACGTAGCAAATTGAGAGGGACAGAAAGACTATATTTTACAATAGCGAGCTTAGAGTCAACAAAACTATTATAAAAGTCATTTTTGTAAACAATGTCATTGCTTAATTTACGAGTTTGGAACTAATATATATGGTCGGTTTTGGTTTATATTTAGCCCATTTTACGCAAATTGCGCATTCAAAAAGTGAAGTAGGTAACACTGAAGTAGTGAACTAATGTGCTTACAGCTTAGCATCACTTGATCTTCTTTATCTCCCCTCCTCCAAGTGGGAAATTGCCTTTATGGTGGCATTCTTTAGTCTCATCCATCATGTTCAAACTATATTATATGCTATTGAGTCAAGAACATGAATAACTGAATTACTTCTGTGTCTTCAGTATTTGCTGATGGTATAATGAAATTCCTTCCTATACAGGATGACTGCCTACTTCAATCAGACTGGCTGGCCAGAAAAGGCTCCTTCAGGTGAGGCAGAAAGAAAAGAATTTGTTGCGTCCTTACACAAGCAAAAGACGGAGTTGTTTATGGCGCTTATTGAGAAAAAACTGCTGCCTCTTCGACCAGGTGTTGCAAAGTATGTTACTTGAGTTTACACATGTGTAAGTTATATGTTTTCTTCACATTGGTAAATGATAGCACAACCTTTGTGCAACTATTTAGTTGTGAGATTAGACTTTCCATGGCTCCGATATTTTGAGGAAAGGAAAACACTGTCAAGAGCATATAACATAACCAAAAGCTAGAAGTGTGGATGCAACATATGCTTCCTTATACCTGGCGCTGAATATTCCACTTTAAATAAGAGGTGGTTCAGATTCGAACCCGTGACCTTTTGTCACGCTGACTTCTGATGCCATGTCAAGGAACCAACTCAACCAAAAGCTTACGCTGATGGTTGATGCCTCAAGGCATGTTATGTACTGTAACAAACACTATATGAATTTATAGTCCTATGGACTTACCAACAACGCTGCCAAAGTCTTAATCTCGATTTTAGTACGTGAACCAAAACTAACCAACAATGCCTAGCATATCATTTGTGGTGCCATTTCCTCCAGTTTGGATATAAGTTCAACCATTCTGCTGTCAAATGCCACAGGCTGATTGATCAGGCTTTCGCCAAAGGCGTCAAAGTTGCTGTCTGCAGCACATCTAACGAGAAAGCGGTATGAAATTTGTGATTAATTGGCAATAGCTATCTTCTCAACCCGAAATAAAACTTCAACATAAACTTAGGATTTGTCTACTTAAGGGCTGATGTATACTAGTAATATTCTTGTTGAATTCAACAACGGAACACTGCTGAATTTCTGTGAACATGTGTTTAGCATATAAGTATCATATTCAGTGGTGGTTTGATGGAGTGAACACATTGGTTTCAGGTCTCTGCAATAGTTTCATGCTTGTTGGGTCCTGAAAGAGCAGCAAAGATCCAGATTTTTGCTGGAGATGTGGTCCCTAAGAAGAAGCCCGATCCTGTAAATTCTCCTTATGCCTTAGTTTGATTTCATGCAGTTACTTCCTCTTTCTGTTTGGTTCAAAGGTCAAGTATATGGTGAATGAGTGTAGAAGTAGTAATCGCTAATTTAGTACAATATTCTTCTGTTGGGATGATTTATTCCACATCGATAAATTAAAGATGGTGTGCACACTTTATAAGTTATTGGAGCCCTTCCTCCCATTGTCATATGGTTTTGGGATGGTATCCATTGGCTAGACTTACTGTGAATGCCAACATATTATGGGGAAACACGAGGTGCATCGATGTGGGCTAAACCATCCCAACATGTTAAACTCCAATTCTTTATAAACTGTGCCACCATCTTTAATTCATCGAAGTAGGATAAACTGTCCCAACACATATGAAAAAAAAAACTACTCTATAGTTTTATCATTTGTCACAACCTATGTTACTTGGACTCGGGTTTTGATGTCGGATACTGGTACATGCCCATGTATTGAATACTTTTGAATATTCAAATTTATACCAATGCCCAAGCATCAAGGATCGGACACGGGTACGTGAAGCAAAATGAAGAGTCCGAGTAACATAGGTCACAAGTCACAACCTGTACTTTTGGTATTCAAGCTTGTTTTATATCTCTAATTTGTCGTTCATTTTTTTATACTCTTCTCTTTTTTCTCCTTTTCTTATGTTGAATGCTATATCCTTGTGCAGGCCATTTATATACTAGCATCCACAACTCTTGGTGTTGACCCTGCAAGGTAACTAATAATGGAATGTTCAGTTTTCTGAAGTTAAGCTATGATAAAAACAGAAAGTGATTGGTGTTGATCGCGGAATTTTAACCATTCTTTTCTACGCTCGGATTTACTCCCTCCGATCATGACTGAAGTAGAATCAAAGCTCATACTCTTCTCGACTTTCGCAGTTGTGTGGTGGTAGAGGACAGTGCCATAGGTCTTGCAGCAGCCAAAGCCGCAGGAATGAAGTGTATAGTGACCAAAAGCGGGCAAGTAACTGCGCACTGAACAAACCATTTTGATTATATGTCATCCTATTATTACAATACTTGAATTTTAGTTATTGTGCTAAAATAAGAATGGATATGTGTTGTAGTTACACCGCAGAAGAAGACTTTGAGAACGCGGATGCAGTTTTTGATTGCATCGGAGACCCTCCAGAAGAAAGATTCGACTTGGATTTCTGTGCAAGCCTTGTTTCTAAGCAATATGCTAGCTAACAATATGAGGGTTGATAATTTTTCCAAGGTTTCGGTATTGTATAGCAGTTAATGTCATGATCGTTTATGGTTTACTCGCTTCATTGTGTTTATGTAACTAGCTGTGAACGAAAGGGTCGCCTCATTTATTTCCTTGATGAAACCCTTTAAACTTCTGGCTAGCCAACACTTGTTTATACATGCTCTACGTTCTTTTGGGGTCGGGTACTTAGTAGACTGTGGCGTGTGGGGTGTATCAGAACCGAAGCGATGGGAGCTCGAGTCTTATTCTCATAATCGTGCTCTGATGGACTGCATTTTTACATCCAAAACTTATAAAGCAATAAACCTGAACTGTTTTTAACCCTTGTATTATCAAGCTGATATCATTGATGAGGTGAAAAGGGTGTGAAGACGATTCCCAGGGGCTCGGAGTGTGCCAAAATCTGATATCATGTCGAGCGCTTTAAAATTTAATTGACAATAAAGTTCGGATTTTTAAATATTAACTCAGTTGAGATAAATATCACCCAAAGTTGAGATTTTTAAAAGTAATTTCCCTTTATTTTTTGAATTTGACCATTATTGAAAGGAAACTCCTTCATGGGTTTGTTTAAAACCTAAATATAATATAAAAAAGCATACATTATATTTCCATAAATTAAATTACATACCATAAATAAAATAAATGAATTAAATAAAACCTATTCAGCATCATCACCAATTTCCGTGATAGAAGAGAATATATCGTAGATAAATCTTATCACATAGTAGCCATAATCAAGACTATTTTCTTTTTGTTCACACTACATAGAATAATACTAACTTTTGTTTATAATAGGCTATTTGACGAAAAACAAAGGTAAATTAATGGTCTAACAAAAGTTGGCGTTATTCCATAGGAAAATACACTCATAAGTTGACATTATTCAATAGGAAAATACACTCCTAAGTTGACATTATTTATGATTAATCAAAACTTAAAAATTTGTATTATTGTAGGAAAATCAATATAAATTTATATTATTCACGATAATTTTTAAGCATATGGTATCCTTTTTCTCTCACAGCTTCGCAGTTCAGAGTACAAGAATTACATGAGAGCGGAGAGCTTGAGAGGTTACCAATGTCATGTCACACTTGGATCACTACTTCACTTAGTATTTTGTACTACAATAAGATTGCTTGATACACATTCATCGAGTGAAACTTTCTAACGCCTAGAAAGGTTCAGCTAATCCCGAAAACTCCCCCACAAAACTGGGGCGGTTCTACCAATCATAAGCAAGGAACGCTAAGCTGGCAGCATTGAGTACTGATAGTCATCCTCTTCGTTTCTTCTTGGCTCTAAACCAGTGTGTTTTCAGACTCAGATGCTTAAACAGCTAAACCATGTTCGGTCGTTGTGGCAGCAATAAATTGTAAAATTTATCAGCTAAGAAAAAACTCTTTCCCTTGCTATCAATGGCCTTTTTCCAACCACACCAACCGCCATTCACGATTTTTTTAAGATCTTCACTGCCTGTGTAGTGAGGATCCAAGATCAGGAATGCGCAATCACCACTTGCGTCATTGTAATCAACCCCAAGAAGGGTATATGCAAGGACACCGCCACCTGAAATTGTCGGTAGGTGAACTGAGGTTAGAAGAGGCTCAAATAATTGAAGTCAAGAGTACTGAGAATATGTATTAGAGTTTAGAGAGAATCAAGAGTTTGCTTAATGGTTGAAGACTTTCCCTTCCTCCTTTGTGATAGGGGTTCAATACTAACCCCACTATAGGAAGGTTTAATTCTCCCCACCCTCCTTGTCCGTAGGGGATTCTCCAACCTTACCCCAACATTAGAAAAGTATATATATTGAAGATGCTAGTCTTTCTAGATAACTCGTATCTGCTGCAATTATCGGCAAGTAAACTTGGGCCAGCATGAGATCATATAATAGGAGTCAAGACTACCGAGCACATGTATGATGTATTGAAGATACTAGTTTCTAGATGACTGGTATACGCTGATGGCAGCTTTAAATCTCAAGAGTTGCCAGTATTCAGGTGATGAAATTCACAAAAACAAGGTATATAAAACGCTCTGTCTAGGTCGGGGTTAATTGTTATAGGTTCCATAACCTTCCCCTTGAAGTAACAGTTTTGCAGGAAACTTTTCATTCAAGAAAAGCTCACTTTCTCTATTCATCTGCGAGTATACTTGTTATTTTGACAAGTAAAAAGTCAAAACTGAGAACGCTTTGTCTTTCTCTCCTAGCCTAATTTGTGTTTCATCCTTGTTTCTTCTTCTAAGGCAATTAGATACTTCCTCCGTTCACTATTGATGTTCCCATAAGAAATGATCATGGAAATTAAGAAAAATTGAATCTTTTAGACAGTCGATATATTATTTTATTAAATAATAAAGTTAACAGCGAAAGCAATATCAGGTCTTGTATTATTAGCTAGATACATCAGAGCTCCGATTGCGCTAAAGTATGGCACTTCAGGACCAAGACTCTCCTCGTCTTCTTCACAAGGTCGAAATGGATCATCTTTTGGTTTTAATGATCGCACTATCACTGGAGAGCTCAACAAATTCAATCAACTGAAAATCTTGCAGATTTGTTCACAAAGTTTC
Source organism: Amaranthus cruentus (assembly GCA_019425755.1). Classification (NCBI taxonomy): domain Eukaryota; kingdom Viridiplantae; phylum Streptophyta; class Magnoliopsida; order Caryophyllales; family Amaranthaceae; genus Amaranthus; species Amaranthus cruentus. The sequence goes on along the minus strand of CM033465.1, from coordinate 8,723,609 downwards.
TTCCATCAAAGAGGTTCGAACAACTTGTACATAAAATTGAGATGTATCATCTACGAGATATTTGTTGAACCCAGGGGAGAATCACACTCACCGCACTCTTTCTCCCTTCGTTTAGGTTTTTATCCTATTCGGTTTTTTCTGACAAGGTTTTTAATGAGGCGGTATTAAATAGATATATTGTAATAATATTTTACTCTTTTTCATAATTAGAATGCATTCAAGGGAATGTGTTGAAATATAATGTGAATGAAAGGTAATTAATGGATTTACCCTAATGTGAATGCATTCAATGTAATTGTAGGTAGAACTAGCCTATAAATATGAAAGTTACCAATGTAGAAATCACACCAATGAGTAAAAATCTTTCTATCTTCTAACTTTTACTCATTCAACTTTCTCTCTAAGTTGACAAAAGTGAAGTTAATGGAAGTTATGAGGACCATAAGCATAAATAAAATATTAAAATTAGGACAAACAATATTAATTATGTCCAACATCTGCGATATAAAAAAGAATCTTTCGGGGAACAACAAATGGAACAACTATAAATGGCAAATGGGAGCATCATCAAGGAACAAAAGGAGTATAAACCTCAAGTACACTCATGACTGCTAGATGAGTTCACTTTGATTTTTGATTGTTCATCAATACTTGGATTCTCTAAATCATTAAAAATTTAAGATAATTTACCACATCTGTGTAATTTTCCGTTAGTTTAGTAAGCATGCACTCACGACCCCCCTATTTCTATGGAAACACATTTTCTACATCATTTCCCCTGAAATCACTAATTGCAACCTCAATGGTGATAGATTGATAGTATAGGAGGACGAAAAAATGACAGTTATGTTAGACTGTAAGATCAATCATTTTTATTCGTAGTTTTGGTAATTGGGTGGGGAAAAATAGTTTGTGGCAATATGTAATTATGTAAGTTCCTCGATGGTAAATCCTAATGACATCTACCACTATCCAAGTACCCATCACCCCCTTCAACCCCCTAGTATACAAACACCGAAGTCCAAATACAGATAGGCAAACATAGAAAAGGGAGGTGGGCAATTTACCAATCATAATGGGTGTTCCTTGGTTCTCAAAATGCATGGCCAACTCTCGACATTTCTCAGGAAGCTCAGCTCCAGATCTTACATTCATAACCTTGCAGGTAACCTGTTAGACCAGAAAAAGTATTCATTTAATTGACAACAAGCAAACAAAATATGATATACCCAGCTGTAAAGCTCATGTAAAATTAAAAACTTCAACACATGCTCACAATCATATCTCCTTTTCTTAGGCATTATATAAATTCTTCTTTCTCCTAGTTTTACATTTCCACTTCCCTATACGGATCTTCCAACCCTAGTGTAAAAAACAAGGTAGTATTGCATTGCATCGGCTGCGTTGTAAAGGTTTTAAAAAAAAAACGTAAACATGATATTTCCCGCGTTGTAAGGTGGTAAAAAATAGCACTTTAGGTCGTATCAAGGGATAACTCATACTTTAGACTGATATTGGGTGCTATAATAAGCGCATCACTCCCGTTACTGCATCAACGTTCCGTTACTACAATCGCAAACATTACCGCATTTTTACACTATATTGCGTCAACTATAACAAAATGCAACAAGAAAGGTATAAGTTTGTTGCCTCCAGAAGACCGAAACTAAGAATAGATGGCCTTTTTTACGTTCTCATATCCCCTTGTCAAATAAGGTTCACAAAAACTTAGAGTCAAGTCTTCCAATGTTGTGATGGTGAAATGATCTTCCCCTTGCCTGAGGTCCCAAACTGTACTGCAATTTGATATAGTTTCCCATGTAGCAAACAAATTTAAAATTCATTCTAAAAATGGTGGTTGTCTACTATCTCAAAGAAGATGTATGAATTTTTCCTTTACCAATTCAAACTCAAGATAAAATATTCAACACAAGAAATATATATAGAAGTACTTCATATGAAACTTGAACAATAGTTCATACTTACACCCAAAAGTTTGTCCAGCACATAGCTTAACTCAATGGCACCAATCCACTCCCGTGATCCAATGAAAGAAGGATCCTTATCACCAA